>BSYO01000010.1:4179796-4676199 GCA_033239525.1 Nepenthes gracilis
CTGTATTCTTAAATCAAATGTATAAGTTGAAATAGAAGTGACTAGAGGAAGAAACTCATTCTAAATAATCTCATTCCTTTGTCATATCCACCACAAACAATACTGAATAGTATTGGGTTATATTCTTGAAAAAATTTATTTTATATCTATGCCATTATTAGCTCAATTCGATAAAAAAGGAATAAATAATTATCTACTCATTTAAACTAGAAAACAAGATTGCTATTTTAGACACGGTAAATTAGCCAAATCCTAGTGCAATGATGATCTATGTGTTGCTTTGTATGAGAATTTCTCCTTGAGTAACGACACGCATTTGGATAAAAAATTTTCTTCTTGCTTTAAATGATAGATGAGTAGAGTAATTATACACATTGAAAGAATTTTTAGACTACATGAATACTGTATAATCCTCTGTATATTGTGGGGGTGTATTTTCCTACTGCTAGCCCATCCATATCAAACGCCATTGAAACGTCCCATGAGTTTTATTCCACTATGTCTGGCTGTCATAGTGGGCCTCTTGTTAGTCAGCTAGCTGTCTAGAGCTCTCGCCCATCTGTTGGTATGATGTAAGTAATGCTTTGTGCCTACATGGGAGCAATTATGTGGGCCCGTTTTATATTCCTTGAGGTATTGTGAAAGTTGAGTGAGAATGTTTCTTTATGAAGTAATATCTTTATCTCATATTAGGTTTTTTTTTTATATATATATTTAAAAAAATCTAAATGGGATAAAGATACTATTTTACAAAACAGTATTCCCGAAGGTTGGTCTATTGAGATACTACAGAACCTAGCAGTTTGTCATGAATATGTTCTCTTTTAAAATTGTAGCCATGCATTCAAGCCTTGGGAAGGTCATCCAGCCAAAGAAAAGGGCTTCCACATTTTACAGAGGTGCGGATCATGGGAAGTTATTACGGTCTTTAATATTTTTAACGGTAAGAATTTTATCTGATAATTTAGATAACTGTAATTATAAAATATGATAAATATATTTTAATGTATTATTATAATTTTAATTGTTTAAATTATTATGATTAAATTACAGTATGAGAAAGGTTAAAAAATGAAATTATCCAAACATGATGCATTAATATTTCAGTGAAATATAAATTCCTCTAAGAAAGAAAATCACATTGGAAAAACTACCTTAGATATGAAATTAGGTGTCATGGAAAAATTATCTGAGCTTTCTTTGTGCTTGCCTCTTTTACTGTTCAGTTTATAGAGTCCAAATAGGTAAAATGGTGGGACAACATGCAGATCTTGGACTGAGCACTTACAATAATTGATGCATCAAATCTCATATTTCAAGGTTAAGATGGCAGATGTCACGGGGCAGGCTACTGCTAGAGCAAGGGGCCAATCTTGTGCGATTAGAGCCCTTCTTTTATTGAATTGTCGATAAAAATTTAAAATTTTATATTTTATATTTTTTAAAAGATTAAAAAAATGTTAATACTTATACTTTTGAGTGAATTTTTTTCATAATATAGATATTTTAATATTCTTATATATTATAAAAACCTTAGAAAAATAACTTATTCTATAACTTTTTTAATTATATAAAATAAGGACTATTAATTCTTAAAAATCTAATGATTGAAGAGGGAGGGGCTCCTGCGAGGTTGAGCCCTTGCTCTCAAGTTAGCTGTTAGGCTCTATGACCAGATATCTAATCATACATACTAGTGTAATTGTATAGTTATTAAGTCTCACATTAGCTCAGCCTATATTTCGTTCTAGACTTGTGCTTGTGAGACTAAGTTATGCCATCAAAGGATTCAAAATTTATAAAAATAAAGTCTGAACTTTTTATTGAGATACTCAGTAACAAAAAGGAATCTTGTAAATGAGTGAAATAATCTCATTACAAAGTTACGGAATGTTTGGTTGTTGGAATAAAATAAGGTGGGAATAGAATAGTTATTCCAGGGAATAGAAAAGGATGAGAATAGAGTTAGAATTGTTATTCTTATATTTGGTTGTTGGAATAGAATAAGGTGAAAATTAGTATTTCATTATTTGGTTTGTAGAATAGTATGAAGAATAAGGTGGGAATAGTAATAATAATAATGATAATAGTAATAATAGTAATAATAATAATACCTTATAACTAATAATAATAAATATAATAATAATATGTAATAATAATAATAATAATAATAATAATAATAAAAAATAATAATACCTAATAATTAATAATAACAATAAAATAATAATAATAATAATAATAACAATATGAAATAATAATAATAATACCTAATAAATAATAATAATAATAATAAATATAATAATAACAATAATGACAATAATATATAATAATAATATCTAATAATAATAATATGTAATAATAATAATACATAATAATAATAATAATACATAATAAATAAGAATAATAATAAATATAATAATAACAATAATAATAATAATATGTAATAATAATACCTAATAATAATAATATAATATCTAATAATAATAATAATAATAATAATAATAATAATAATAATAAAAAAAAAATATGAAAATAATAATTTTCACCTTATAACTAACCAAACGGAGGAATTTCAATTCCCGCAAGAATTGAAATTCTTTTCCCACCCAATTCATGCAACCAAACATGCCATTAGGGAATAATCCTATAGTATAGACACAAATGGAGGGTTGAACATTTATCAGTCGTTGAATTTGTCGAGGCACCTCTCATAAGCATTTCAGGAATTATCGATGGTAATTTTTGTATACTGTTTCAGTTGATTGTCAAGATCTACAATCATGTAATTATCTTTGTATACTGTTGATACTCTTCGAAATTTATTGAGTCAGACTATGATATATTTATTAGAATAGAAAATAAACATTGATATAATGATGTGATTAAATTATAATGACATAATAGTAAGATTAAATTGTTATGATATAAAAATGAGTTACCAAAATATTCATAGGCAAGGTTACATGATTTGACAAGAAAATTTTATACATTAAATTATTATTATTTTTTTATAATAGTCATTTGCCCATCGGCAGCAAAAGGGAGCCTTGCTCATCCTTAACACAAGCAACATTCACCAAATAAAAATTAAATTTAAATACCCAATTCCCTTCCTTCCCATTATGATGTATGGCTAGAGATTTATTTATTATTTTCTCAAACTTAAACCATATAACATTATTTCATGGAACAAACATTAGAATTATTTCAAAAAGTCCTTTATTTTTGTTAAGAAATAAAATAAAAACTTTACTAATTTTGTCACATAATATATTATACACGCATTGACCTTGTTATGCTTGCCCACGGTTCAAGTCCCTTAAAAGCTAAGAAAGGAGCATCAATGAGTGGTGCCCTCTCTCAGATCTGCTATAGGCAGCTCTGGCCTGTACTGCGCATGATATGCTGCATAATCAATGAAGACAAAGTTTCATTAGCAGACTCCTCACGTGAAGTTCACTTTCTGGCTGAAACCACGTGGCACATAGTGTTTGCTACTTCTACCATTTATAAAATAGCCGTGCTAGGAAAACATCTTTTAGCTATTCTTTAAATACATTTGATAGCATACCGTCTTATTTATTTATATATATATTAATAGGCTTATATAAAAATAATTAATTAATTAAATATCACATCATCCAAACATAAAGATATTGTGAGTATATTACCTTCCTTGTGAAGACTATATATTATTACGTTCGAATATAAAATAGCAAGAATTATACTTTTTGGGAATATTTATAAGTTTTTGAACTGTCCTGTATTAAAAAAAAAGTTATAGTAAACTATAAATCTGTTTGAACTTATGGTTAAGTAGATAGAGTTTTAGGTTTAGATAGCACCTACTACATATGAGTAATCCTTGTAAGTGCCTACGCATACATGTGTTATTAAAGCTCTGAAACTTTTGGAGGCTTGATAACATTTGGAAATCCGGTGTAGTCGAGGTGGTTATTAGGTTTTTCTGCATCTGCTAGAGTTTTTGAATTGCACGTATTCAAATCGGTGATAGGTGTTTACTCTTTTATTGACAATTCATCACAGTGTTCTCCCCTAATACTCATGACTACACATCAAATCGTGATGCCAAAAGCACCATACTTGTTAAGATTCAATCAAAATATACACAATTCGGCACAACTGAATAAAATTTGAATATCTTGTCAAATATCAATCACAAAACTCATGAGTACAAGAAATATAATAATGTACAATATTTTTAATGTGAAAAAATTTTTTTTAATCAAAGAAAAAAATTATATAACTAATTTCAAATATATCCATTATAATAATAGTGTCGGTCATAAATATTTTTTTCCAAAATCCTTTCACTATAATCATGAGTGAAAAATATTTGATTATAAATTTCTCAACACACTTAGTAACTTATGAAAGAAAGTACAATAAAAAATAAGAATAATAAAATAAAATACACCCCAAAAATTCACTATAAAAATAACGTATTCAATTTTGACGAAAAATAAAACTCAAACCAAACCTCAATTAAATATCAAATTTCTTCCTTTTCTCTCTTTTTTCACTTCTATCTCTTTGTGCAGTGCTTTTTGTGTGAAATAGTGATTTTGGAATATCCTAAAATTATGTCAGACGCGACTTTATATTAGATACAGCGCTTGAACACTTGTCAGCCAAGCGTCGCATATGAGCGCTATTGGAATTGGCGCATGAGTGTCCCTTGGGCGTGCCTTAAGTGGCTCTGTTTTGGAATCGGTGCTCATATATACAACAGGTGGCTATTGCGCGTGCTACTCTGATGATCTTCGATTAATCATCGATCGACTTTCGTATAAATATCGCACGACCTTTCGATATCATTTTCCACTTAATTGACCCTCACAAATTTTTGGTCAACCCTTGCATGAATATCATACGTCCTCTTTTTGACTGTTTGTTTGTTGTGTCACCCATGAGGGAGTGATCAAAATCTAATAATATCAACTACAATAACTTGTATGGATAAAATGAATCTATCTCTTCATCTAGTGAATGCAATGTTATATATATACGTATAGTTAGACTAGATAATAAACCAAATGTGAAAGGTTGGCCAAATTGAATCTTTAGTCCTTCAATAAAAGCTAAATAAATGCAGCTTAGAATGATACCATGGAGGATATCACAACATTAAAGTTAAAAGCCTTGTCCATAAAGTCACATGATCACTTGTTCATAAGAGTAGCATAGTTCATGTTTAATCCATGTTGATTCGTGCTTAATATGAGTTTAAGTTTTATTTTTTTCTTCTTTATTACATATTAGCCTTATAATTTAAAAGAAAAGTCACATGAACACTTAAAAAGTCTTACTTAAAAAATTAAAATTGGGAATTGTGAAATATTTTGTGGGATCTACAATCTTATTACACTTAGAAAAAATATTTTACTTCAATAATAATTTGCATTAGTTTTCACTTGGACCAGATAGGCTTCATTCCATTTGTATTGTAAAAATTAGGAGTGTAAAGCTATAAATAAAATACATAGTAATTTATATAAACAATATACCAACTCTTGTTATACGGGAGTTTAAGAAAAGAATTGAAGACTATAATGTCTGTTTTTTTTATTGATCACGATAATACCATTCTTATCGTAAGTAATTGTTATATTTTTATTAAGTATTTTCCTTTCAAATAGTAAAAAAATGTACCTCAGGAACAGTAATTTGAATAATCTATCTTAAAATACACCTTCTTACATTCAAATAAGATAAACATTCTAACGGCTTATATCTGTAATCTTTGTTCGTTTATTTTTATTTTAGAAATAAGTTTGAATTAAGTATTATTTTCATTTTAGATTAAGTTTAACTTGTGAAAATATTGATGGGTATGGCTTTGATTCTATGCCTAATTTATTTATTCATAAATTAGTTGAGTCAAGCTAATTGAATGATTTTATTAACAATAATTTAAAAGGTCTATACACCAATTTATAAAAAAGTCTAAGTTGGACTAGATCATTTGTGAGTATAAATGAATCAAATTCAAAAAGACTTGAACTTGACTTATTAGACAATTAAAATCAAAATTAAGTTTTAAAAATATAAATAAAAAATTCAAAGTAGTCTTTTCATGTTATATGTCCCAACCACACTATTCCAACAATTCCTTCTGGCCAGGTCCATTTTCCTTCATAGGAGAAGTGGAAAAATTAAATTTCTTCATCTCTTTCAAGTGCTAGTGCCCCCTCCATCAATGCTGTATTTACTATGAAAATATTTAGAGACATATTTTAATTCTTTTGAGATAATTTTATATAATATGATATTTATTTATCAATATATTTTTATATGGGTGTGTTAGTATGAATAAATAAAATAAAATTATATTTTATTTAAATATATTCTAAAAGGGTGTATAAGATATTCCAAAGATTAAGATTTAATTCAGCAATTCAACTTCCTTAGTCTCCTTGACAATGACAAGTGATTCCCTCTTCAGCATATAAGCTGAGTCCAATTGATAAAGTTCAAGTCCTCTTCCACACTACTACCTTATCAAAAGCCACAAGCGGCCTTCCTCCACCGCCAATGGCTGCCGGCGACTTCCCTCTCCAATTTTTTATCTTAGTTTTGATTCTGATACCACATACCAATTCCACCATCTTCAGTAACCCGGCAGTTTTCAACTTCGGTGATTCGAATTCTGACACTGGTGGCCTTACTGCCGGCATTGGATTCTCGCTCCCTCCTCCCTATGGGCAAACTTACTTCCACAAACCGTCCGGGAGGTTCTCCGATGGCCGCTTGATTATCGATTTTCTCGGTAATTCTCTACCCACCGCAGCAGTCTGCCTTTGTTCTCACATTTATTTACATATACCTTCCTCTGTTCCACCTGATTTTGTTTATATTAAGCCCAAAATTTGTTAAGAGTTAATGGTAATATGGGGTGTTTATTTTCTGATATATTCAAAATAAAATGATAGTGTTTGAACAGTTGTGATCGTTCAAATGGACATAATTATTTGAATTGACATGACTGCTCGTACAATCACTGATTTTACAGAAAAGTCACATTCATGGTGGTTTTCACACATAACAGAACAGAACATACTATAAAAATTCTCAAATTTTATATCATTTTCAGTTATTATTTACCGGAAATATCACTTTGGTTGAAAGTTCTTGCATGATTTTGTCGCCGGAAAGCAGAGTAAACGAACAAATGAGTCATCATGTCACAGACTCAATTCACATAAACCCTGTTTACACGAAAACAGAGTCTTAAAGAAAGTGAATTATCATTCACATTGAAGCCTTTTGCTTAAATTTTCCATAATGAATGTCCCAATTTCCCAACATTTATGGGATTGTTTGTCGTCGTGCTGCAGTGAATGCAGCGGAGCTGCCGTTTCTAAAAGCTTATTTGGATTCTGTCGGAGCGCCTAGTTTCCGGAGAGGCTGCAACTATGCCGCAGCTGGAGCTACCATTTTGCCAGCAACGGCGGCATCTGTCTGCCCTTTCTCCTTTGGGATTCAGGTCAATCAGTTCTCCAGATTCAAGGCTCGAGTTCTTGAACTGCTGTCCCAAAGTATGTCTTTACTCTCCACATTTCGTTTCGAGATGGAAGCATTTAAATTGAAGAATCTTGATTATCATGATCTTTATAAATCTGAAATATAGATAAAATAGCTAAATCTATGAATATTAATATTTGATTGATGAGAGATAATATGGAGAACTGGAAGTATGGCAATGAAAACCTGAATTGGTTTCTCTTTGTCAGAAATTCATGAAATAAGGAATAATAAATCCATAAACAACTATATAATAAAATATCAAATTTATATGAAAAAATCTCAAATGGATAGAATAATAGATTAAGGAGGAGAGGTTTCACTATTTTTGATAAATAAATTTACAGAAAGAGTGACAATTACAAATTATATCCAAAAATTACACTCAAAATCTTAGTGCAATTGCTTTTTAAATTAACTAAACAAACATCAGTTAATATGAATGAATCAAACATCCCCCTAACACTACTCTTCCGAAGAATGTGTACCACTTGTATATTTATCAATGCAGGTAAGGCAAATGGGACATACCTACCAGTGGAAGACTATTTCAGCAAGGGGCTTTACATGTTTGATATAGGGCAGAATGATCTGGCTGGTGCATTTTACTCCAAGACATTGGATCAAGTTCTAGCCTTAATTCCCACAGTCTTGACTGAATTTGAATCCGGAATCAAAGTAAGCTCTCAAATGATTTACCCACATTCAATAAATACTCGAATTCTATAACCATTATTCTATTTTTTATCCTGACTACTTCTCTCAACGACATAGATTATATTCTAACAATTTGGACGACTATATGTATAAAGGCATATTAAAATGTATTCAACCTATATTATAACATTAGCAATACAAATTGTTAAAAAAATTTTTTCAACTGGGGAAGTATATGAGGGGGTTTGGAGTTTTTCTCTTTGGGTTATATGTAATCTTATTTACTCCCTTACAAATAAAGGAGCTTGGGTTTTGGAGTATATCAAGTAAACATAATGTGTGGTCAGTTTTTAAAGCTTATTTGAACGTTTTAATAATTTCTTCATACGAACACATATTGCTACCTATTATAATATAATGGTTTTTTCGTCAAAATTCTTATGTTCACTGATTCTTGCATTGTTTTACAAATGTAGACGATAGTATTAGAGCTAATTCACCATTTGTCATGAAGAACTCTTATGAAATTTGAATCATAACAACCAAAAAAAGAGTATATTTTCCTCTGGGGTCATTTCTTATCATATTAGTTTTATCTAAATTTGCTAACCTATGTTAGTAAATTCATTAAGTAAATTAACAAATATAATTTATAATTTATTTTTATCAATGATAAAACTAATAGAATTAAACATGATAAGAAAAATAAATTTAAAACATTTGGGCAACAAGAATTTAATTTAGACAACATGTACAATATTATTTTTTATTTCATCATAAAATTTTATATAATAACTTCTCTTTGGGGCCAGGCTATTATATAATATGAAGTAACATTTAATATTATGAATGATAAATATAATACCCTATGAAATAATTTTAATTAGACATATTAATTTTATGAAATATTTTAACTCGTCATCATAATATTAACAAAAATATTTTATCAAATTTATACCTTTTATACAAAACCATGCTTTGGCCCGTCATTATATACAAATTTACCCTTCATATTTTGGCTCGTCATTATATACAAATTTTCCCTTCATTATAATAATTCAAACATTTAAATATTAATTTACATATATTTTTTTTTTTAAAAAAATACACGAGCTGGCAAAGCAATGTGCCCATATTTCTCCGTTGTGGATGTCACGGGTTTGAATCCCTCGTGCTTCTTGTCATGGGAAAAGCATAATTAGCTCCATGGTTCGTGACTTATTTCCCCTTGTGCGGGGTTGTGGATTCACTTCCTCTTACGAGTCAGAGTGGGCTCAGCGGTTGGCCTATATTGTCAAGTGCATGCATAAAACATCACCCATGCAATGCCTACATACTCGTAGATTTTATTTTTTATCCTATTTATTTTCTTCTTCCTCCTCTATATTCGCTTTTATTTTAATTAAAAAACTAAAAAGAAAATATCACTGGTGACCAACAACAGCGTTATGCGTGAATCAAGAGATAGGGTATCTTATTCTCTATTTATAGACTCTGTTATTAAACAACCAATGGCTGTACCTTTTCAATATAAATCACATATCATTTTACGAAAAATTATATATTTTTATAGATATATCCTTTTATGAATAGTCATACACTTTTATTTCCTCTCATAAAAAAAAATAAATTAAATATTTTTTTACTATTTTAAATCATTCTAATTAAATTATAATCAGGAATAATTAATATAAATCTAAATTTTAAATATTATTGTCAATATAATCTATATAAAATGATCAACTAAAAATTGTTCCAACATTATATACTACCCATATATCAATATTAACTGAAGGAATACAATGAAAATATTTAATTGATCGTATATTTTTAACTTTATTCTTTTCTAATTCTATTCGACATTATTATTTATTTCATTGATATAATATTTTTATCCAACAAAATTAAGTCTTTCTCAATATAACTAGATGTTTCAAAAATCACATCTAGGTCATTGGGCTTGTTAATTTTATGTAACAAATTTGATACCTCTGTGTTGAAAATAATTAAAATTTTTTGGAGATTGAATGCAGTAAGTAAATCATAATCCGGCCATTTACATAACTGAAACTTTCCTCTCAAACCTAAGCAACCTTTCACAAAAACATTTCATTTGTTTCTCATCTATGAAAGTTTGATTTTCTTTAAATCGTTTCCTAACTTTTTGTGATGAATTTGCTACTCCTGTGATCTTTTATTTTTTGAGGAAAATATCGGGAAAAAGACTATCTGTTGGTGAGGAATTAGTGTCACCAACTCGCCTTCTTCCATTGTCCCCTTAGTTTAAGAGAAACTACTTAAATTTAAAAGGTGTTACAAAGCATTTTAACCAGAATGATATCAGTTAAACAGACATTTCCACAGGCCCCGTGCTTATTTACTGATGTCTTTTTTGTGGGCCAGAGACTGTACGAGGAGGGAGCAAGGCACTTCTGGATACACAACACAGGTCCACTCGGATGCTTGGCTCAGAACATTGCCAAATTTGGAGGGGACCCTTCAACGCTTGATGAGCATGGGTGTGTTAGAGGACATAACCAAGCCGCTATGTCTTTCAATCTTCATCTCCATACTTTCTGTGAGAAGTTGCAGAGCCAATATGTTGGTGCAGTTGTCACCTATGTTGATATCTACGCCATCAAATCAAACCTCATTGCCAACTATTCTCACTTCGGTGATCATCTCTCTCTGTTTCTTGATTTTTTATGCGTATATTAAACTTATATTTGATTTGAGAGATTACTTATTGAGATCTTAGACCATACTATTGGGTTTCGGCCCATTTATTTGAACTATGAGAAATCAATCAACAATACACAATAATCAATTAACAATTATAAATAATGAAGTTTACACAGTTTTATATGAAAAACTCCATTTAGAATGAGGAAGAAAAACTACAAGACGATTCATTCGAAATATATCCACTATACATTAAGTTCGGTTATACAAACCACCAAATATAATGTCACAATACCTTATCATAAATAAACTCGAATTGTAGAGAATATAAGATGAAAGAGAAAAATAAAACTGATAAAACATTCTTCTCAACTTAAAAAATAATATATCCAAAGTTGGTAAAGATTGTAACACGATTCGAAATTCAACCAGAAGTTTGAATCTTCATCTTTTACATTTTCTCTCTCTTTCTCTTATTTTTTCTCTCAAAGTTGACGCTCTCTAGGTTTCAAAGTTGCAAATGGTAAACCCTAAAGCGTGTCAGCGCATATTTATATTGCGAACCAGTGTTCGAGCACGCCTCAGGCATTAGGTCATTGGGCTCAGCGTCTCGAGCACGCCTCGAGTATGCACACATTGTTTTTGGTGCCCCTTGAGTGCGCTTTGAGCGTGCACCCGCTGTTTTTAGCACTGTAAA
Source organism: Nepenthes gracilis (assembly GCA_033239525.1). Classification (NCBI taxonomy): domain Eukaryota; kingdom Viridiplantae; phylum Streptophyta; class Magnoliopsida; order Caryophyllales; family Nepenthaceae; genus Nepenthes; species Nepenthes gracilis. The sequence continues at coordinate 4,191,378 of BSYO01000010.1, forward strand.
CACATCTCGGACATGCCTTGAGTACTCTCTATCTGGAATCAGCACTCATACGTTGGTTGTGCACGCAAAGCAATCCTTTATATCAGTACAATACTCGTGTGTTCTTATCTGAACAATTGAATGGCACATTAAATAAGTATAGGTCCACACAAGAGTAACTCATAATTTAACATTTACAACTAGAATTCTATATACCATGGATACTTGGATGGAACAGTCTTTTATTACCTATTGGACGGTGGTTTGAGAGAATAGTTGTCTATCAATATGGTAAAATTTTTATAACCTATCTAATGATGGTTTTTCGGGGAGAACGATCTCCGGCAAGACTTCCTTTCAACAGTGGATCCAGACAATAGGCCCCCAATTTTGTCTTTGGAGTTAATCTTGGTGGCTCTGACTCGAATATTTGGATCCCAATTCTACTTTTTTATTGTTAGATTTATCGGAATTGAATATTGATGTGTACCTAAAAATTTAATCCGGTCTAAGAAGCCATTATCTCAATAAAGAGCAAGCTTTGCATCAAGAGTCGCATGTTCCTAAGAGTTTGGTTCCTTTAGGCACCATCATCCTAGGATCCATTTTCCTTTGCTTTGGTGTTGGTGCCTAATCAATCTATGATCTGAAAAATATTCCATCTTACTATATCCTTCTAGACATTTTAAAATAGATTTTGAGATGCTACTTCGAGAAAAAAACAGAGTGAGCATTGGCATAATTGTAAAGTCGCCTTAAGATGACTTGAATATCACAAAGCTCAAACCATAAAAGCGACATCTTTATAATAACGATATAATTAATATTTAGTAAACATTTTCTCCTTTTTATATATTTGTCCTGTTAAATAATATAAAATAAGTTTTAAAATGCTTTTCCGACCAAAAAAAAGGAGTATATAAGCCTTGTTGTGATTTTAATACTATAAGTTTAAATCACAAAAATAGTATCTTTATGATATCATGGTGACTTATTATTAAGAACTTCTCTTCTTTTCATATATATTGACACCTAAATGTCATCAAGGCTTCATACCCTAGTGATAATATCTATGTAATACAAAGATAAAACTATATACATCTGATTTTCTTGCTTCCTTTATTGTTTTTGAAATACTTCACCATATAAATGCCTCATATACTATGCGGTGATAACTATGAAGGGTTTAAGACAGGGTTTAAGACAGAGTTGTAAGTGTTATTTTGCTTCCACGCCATGGTTGTTTCTGCAGGATTTGAGCAGCCAATCTTGGTTTGCTGTGGTTTCGGCGGTGCACCGCTGAATTATGACAGCCGGGTGGGTTGTGGGAGGACAGCGGTCGTGAATGGAAGCGCTGCCTCCGCGAAAGCATGCATGGATAGCTCTAAGTATGTCAACTGGGATGGAATTCATTACACCGACGCCGCCAACCGGTTCGTTGCGTCACAAATACTCGCCGGAAAATATTGTCAGCTGCGTTTGATTTGAAAGGCTTAGTCGATATATATGTATGTTCGCGTATTTATTTTTCGAGTTTGGTTAGACTGTTGGAGAAATTTCTTGACGGATGATTTCAAGCAATAGCTAAAAAGGAAGCGAAGTAGCTGCTTTTCTCCAACAGTATCCTGTTTCTCTTATCTTGTCTGCAGATTTATAAAAAAAAATCAGCAGTTTAAATTTAAATATTAAATAATATTATTTAAATAATTATTTTTATTAATTTTGTATATATTAAATTTAATATTTAATACATATTAATATTATAAAAAATTAAAAAAATATAACTATTTTTAGTATTTTTTTATTTTTAAACTATTGTTATTAGATGATTTTAATTCAATGATTAAAAATAGAGAAGTAAGGTCCTATTTATGTAAAAGAAAAGCCAAAACCCCCAAGCACGCTGAAAGTTCATTTGATTTAATTTTATTTTTTTAGTATAATAAATTAGAATAGTTATATTTTTATTTTTATTAAAAATTGATGAAAAATTGACTTATTATTATATAAATAAGTAAATCACATAAACTAATAAATAAATTTAATGAGAATAATCAAAAATTTTTGGGGGTTTAATTTAAATTTTTAGTTTAATGACCAATATATGTATAAGTATTGTATATTTATTTATATAAATACAATTTAAGCCATCTCAATTGATTTCATTACTTAATTCATTACAATTTATTTCATTACAATTTATTTAATATAGTATTAATAAACATTATATTTAGGAAGTCCATTTTTGGTTTATATTTTGATGCGTACCTGAATCCGATTTCGAATACCACTAAATAGAACAAAAGGTCAGCGTGTCGGCGGGAGGTTGTCCCACCGAAAACACTCCGACGCTCAAGTCACTAAATCTTTCTAAGCAAGGAAGGTAACTGGAAAGCAAAAGAGAGAGTGTGTGAGATGGTTCGGAGTGTTGGCCTGTTGAGAATGAGAGTTCTTGCTTCCTGCTTATAGAGAGCGTAAGGAAACGACGTCCCAAAAGCATGAAAGCTTTAGGGAATGAGTCTCAGAAGGCCAAAGAGCTCCCTAGGGATCTGGAGGCCTCTGGTGGGATTGGCGGACGAGCACTTGTGTGGAGAGAAAAAGGAGAGGAGCCTTTATTCAAGTTGTGTAAGCGTTCGTGAGGAAAATTATAGGAAGTCCTTCAGGAAGCTCGTTTCAATGTTCTTAGGAAGATAAGTTACAGAGTGAGCAAGATAGCTTTTGTTCCTTAGTGAGCTTGTGTGTATGCAAATGAGTATCTCAGAAAGCATGCAAGAGAGCATTTTGGAGGGTATGAAAGCCTATAAGAGTCTATGAAAGCATGTAAGAGTGTGGCCAGTAGTTGGTCGGCTACTGCCACCAGTGGATTTGATGGCTCGGGAGGCTCCTCCTAAGCCCGGGGGCCTAAATTCTGCCCAAGAATATCGAGGGCTCCTTCGTTCCGAGCTTTCCTCCGTAGTCATGCTGCTTGATCATTCCTCAGGCCTTAGTCGGCTTTAGGCCTGCGATGATTCAGGCGTCTAAATGTTAGCCGGCCTCTTGAATCTTCTGGCCAGTTTCTTCTTCCTTAGGCCTCCTCTCCTAGAGGCCGGTGTAGGGACTGCTGCGGCTGGAGCCCCTTGTTGTGCGTACTCCTGGCGGGAGCAAATTATTTGGAGCATCTTGTTATTATTCTACATATACTCCACCAGGTTTTGAAAGAAAGGTGGTGGCACCCCATTGACAGCCCCGTTGACCATGGCACCAGCAATGTGGTCCTGGTCGGGTGAGGTCACATATCTGATAGGCTCGCTTGCTTGTACCCTTGTATTCACCATTTTAATTGATGATATTGGCTGAGAAAAGTGAAGCTGAGGAAAGTTTCTGAGAAATGTGGTTGGCTCTTTGTAACCGATTCCTACAGACGACAGCAATGATGCGTCCTAGATCCAAGCTTCGAACAGGTTTGAGTCAATCCGATCGTTGAGTTTGACTCCATCTACTGAGTTTGGATCCTACACATCACTATAATAAACAAGAGGTCAGGTGTTGGTGGGATGTTAACCCACCGAAAATATTTCGACGCTCAAATTAGTAAACAACCTTTCAAAAATCGAGAAGGTTAAGGGAAAATAGAATAAGGAGAAATGATGAGAGCGTTTGTGGTGGGTGTTATGCTTTCGAAGTGAAAGGCTTTCTGTGGCTCGAAAGGAGCGCTGGTATTCTCTGACACTATGTTATTGAGGAACGTAGTGACAGAGAGAGAGAGACGTTAGCATGGGAGCTTGTGAGAATGCAGCGTAAATTCAAGAGCGCCTTTATGAGAGCTAGGGTTTTGGTGAGTAAGTCTTAGCAGAAAGGAGAGTGTTTGTTAGTAGAAATCAGAGCGTGTTTTAGAGTGAGGACTTCATGGGCTTTTATAACTGAAATGTTGGGCATCCTTCCTTTGACAGGAGCGCTTGATTCCTGCGTTCTGATGGACCGGTTTCCTTTCTTAGTGTGGGGCTTTAATGACGATAATAGCTCATTGGAAGGATTATTTTTCTTATATATTTTATAACTGCTAGGGTTTCCTACAGATAAATGAGAGAATCTGGTGCTTTCCTCATATGATGCACACTGAATCTGTTGGCAACCATTACCATAGAGATTGCCTTTTGGAGGAGCGCAAAATCAGGGAAAGAGACTGTTACTAGTCGTGGATGGAGACGTGGGTTAAACTGGGTTTGACTCACATGAGGCTTGCTCATGGACCGGCCTACTGTAGCGCTTCCAATCAATAAAAATATTGACTGTCCCCTTGTGCTAGTTGCCCATCCGTATGCTGATCTCCTTGGCTTTTCGTCTGATCAACAGTTCGCATTGACCGTTCATACTTATCTATGGGCCTTCATGGATTTGGGTCGTCTGATCAATGTTTTAACTTTCTAACATCATTAAAAAGAATGATGAAAAGTTAACTATTTACGTATTTTTTCAGCTCCATCCAAATGTTATCAAGTACTTAGTATTCTTGTATGTCTTTTTCTTACATCATGAGCTTAGACTAGACGCCTAAATGCTAAAAGCCACTTTTTAGTTTAATCAAGAAAATGATTTAATTTCTTTAAGCTCTAGAAAATGTTTCAAAATAAGTGAAAAAAATCATAACACCTAAAAAATTAGAGGGTCGGTTCTTCTTTATTAAAGTTTCAGTTAACTGAATTTTGCCTAGAAATTGAAATAACACAAATCTATTTTATTTTTGATTGACCTTTTGGTAAGTCAATGAGGATTAACTTTTTGGTAACAAGATTTGCGCCAATCTTGTGAAAGAACATGTCATTGAATTGTGCAATACTAGTAGCATTCTCAACCCCATTGCCATGGATTCGTTTGATTAGTATATTGCTGTTGGGGGTAATGTCATTACTGAATTGTTTCCTCGCCCATTGAAAAGGATAAGGGCATTGTATTCGATACACTCCCTAGGATTTCGCTTGATGTTAGTTGGTCCAGTGTTCATCCAATAACTTCATCAACTGCTTCCATTGCTGATAAATTATTGAGGAAGGTTGATATTGTTTTGGTTGAGTGTATAGACGATGTGAGAGCCCAGACAAAAGCCAAGGATGCTGTATAGTATTCAATTTCAGTCTTTACCTCTTCTCCCATGAGGCCCTTAGAAATGACGCTTGTTTTGTATAATGATAAAAGGATCCCAATTGTTTTGTTAGATTAGAAGCATAATTCTTCACACCACTCCATAAAAGCATAATTCTTAGAAATGGGCGAGAATGTTGAGCCCCCATTGCTTGAAGACCCCACGGGGCACGAAGGGACTTTAAGTCGGCGGACATTTGGTGATGGAGGTTGCCATGGTGACTCTCATTTCTTAACAAACTCTAGCGCGTCCTTTTTCATTGAGGGCAGTGGTAGCCTACTGCCGCATAATTTTGAAGGCTGGGTTTTTTCCGCTACGTGTGATCGCGGATCCCAAGTCGACTTCGCCCGTAGCGTGATCTCACTCCTCGGAGATAGACGGCGAATACGGAGTTGAGTATCCCTTGACGACTCAGTAGCCCATCAGCCCTGTGTGCCAACCAGCTGTGTCTTTTGATGCGCGGCCTCTCGTGTCTCCCCAAGTGATGCATCGGCTAAGTATTTAAGGTAAGAGTCATCCGGTTTTCCATCTCGGAAATGCATGGCCTCTGTTTTCTATGCTAGGAAGCGTTCGGGACCTCCACATGTCCCTCGAATATTGCTGCGGGATCTCGGGTACTGCTCTTGCCGACGGTGCGCCTTCGATTTTCTCTCGAGGAACGTGAGCCGGGGTCGACAGCCGAAAGCCTGGATGGTCTCCTTGCCTTCGCCGGTGCACGGCGAGGAAGGAGTTGTTTGCCTGAAGCCCCCATTGAGGTTTGGTTGGACGATTAATTGGAGTATTTTGTGGATTACAGCCTCTTGGCCGAGCACTCCTTTGATCGTAAAGCGGCCGATGGGGCTTCGTGCTGGCGGACGTTGTTGGTCGTAGAAATCAGGAGTCTCGGGGAATACTTGATCTGAGTGCGTCAGAAGTGGTTAAGATCACCTGCTCCCAAAATATTTGTCGTGGACGATCCGTCCGCGTGGTGTGCCCGTGCAGGGCCCCAGTAGAATGTTCTTAGTTTTACGTGGTGATTTCCTCTTGAATGGGTGTTGTGGTCTCAGCGATGGAAGTCGGCCCGAGCACGTGCCTTTATGGCGGTGGGCCTAGAAGCTTCGATGTCGAACTCACCCGATTGGCCCACTTTGCGATCGCCCCGGCGTCGGGCTTTTGGAGTATGCCTTCTCACCAATCAAAAACATCTCGTTGATTTTTAATTGGATAGCGATTTCAGTCAATGTTTTGCTTACATAAGACCCCAATTCGGCGACCAAACCCATAGTTTCTTCAGGACATCGATATCAAAGGTACATCTCCTCTCCCATTAATATTTAATTACGGTGGGTCGCCGAATCAACGCTTCAAAATCGGCGATGGCGGTCAATTTAACCCACAATAGTTATACTCTTAAAGCTTTAAAGAAAGCTTTTTTCATAATATCAAAATTTTAACTTTTTTGGCGTTTTACATTTCTCGGAGCCATTAAAAAGAAATCGATGAAACCTAAGAACTTTTTACACACTTATTTAATTTCAGCTCCATCCAAATGCTATCAAGTACTTAATATTCTTGTATGTCTTTTTCTTACATCATGAGCTTAGACTAGACGCCTAAATGCTAAAAGCCACTTTTCAGTTCAATAAAAAAAAATGATTTAATTTCTTTAAGCTCTAGAAAATGTTTCAAAATAATTGAAAAAAATCCAAATACCTAAAAAATTAGAGGGTCTGTTCTTCTTTATTAAAGTTTCAGTTGACTGAATTTTGTCTAGAAATTGAAATAACACAAATCTATTTTATTTTTGATTGACCTTTTGGTAAGTCAATGAGGATTAACTTTTTGGTAACAAGATTTGCGCCAATCTTGTGAAAGAACATGTCATTGAATTGTGCAATACTAGTAGCATTCTCAACCCCACTGCCATGGATTCGTTTGATTAGTATATTACTGTTGGGGGTAATGTCATTACTGAATTGTTTCCTCGCCCATTGAAAAGGATAAGGGCATTGTATTGAGTACACTCCCTAGGATTTCGCTTGATGTTAGCTGGTCCAGTGTTCATCCAATAACTTCATCAACTGCTTCCATTGTTGATAAATTATTGAGGAAGGTCGATATTGTTTTTGTTGAGTGTATAGACGATGTGAGAGCCCAGACGAAAGCCAAGGATGCTGTATAGTATTCAATTTCAGTCTTTACCTCTTCTCCCATGAGGTCCCTAGAAATGATGCTTGTTTTGTATAATGATAAAAGGATCCCAATTGTTTTGTTAGATTAGAAGCATAATTCTTCACACTACTCCATAAGTAGAAGTGTGCCGAATGTTGCTACTTCCATCATTGCTAAATATGGGATCCCCATCATTACATGTATTGCTTCCTTGGTTGGGCTAGTAGTGAAAGCTCCAACCACTCACATCGCCTCCTTAAAATCGAAATGTGTTATAGATGACACCTTTGCTGCAAGAGATCTCTTGCTAGTGTTTAGCAATTTTACATAAGTTTTCGCATATCTCGCGCTTATTGTTTTGGGCAGCTTGATGTTGCCATATTAAAATAATGATCAGTTTTTCAATTATTTTCTCTAGAAATGTAAATGATCTCAAACATATCAAGGAAATATGAGAGGCCTACACCTTACGGAGATATTCGACCAATTTTGAATTGACAACTTCAAAATTAGCCTATACTTGGTTAACTACTAACATAAAATTATTATATACGATTAGATTCTTGACGGAACATTCTTTATCTAACTTTAGACTAATTAAAAAAGTTTTATACTCAGTCATATTGTTAGTTGCCAGAAATCCAAATATGATCAAATATTTGATCCAAATCCCTTTGAGTGATGTCATAATTATTCCAACTTTGCTACCGGTCTAGGGAAGAGACTTCATCTATATGGAGGGTCCACTCGGATGGTGATGTATTCAGTGTATCCCTTGAAGATTATTCAGTGGACTTATTTGAGACTAAGGCTATTGTTTTAATAATAACATTTACGAAAGTTTGACCATTTTTGAAGGATCTGGTCAGAAATTTTATGTCAAATTTGTTCAATTCAATTGACCTTTTGATTAAATGCTTGTATATTTCCAATTTTTATAGAATCCTTTTTAAGGGGTTGATTTGTTAGGATAATAACCTTATGGGTTTAGAAATGCAGCCAGAATTTTCGTGTAGCAAATATAAAAGCTAAAGCAGCATTCTTTGTTTAGCTATATCGAGCCTCAGTGTAGGCTAAGATTTTATTGACATAAATACCAATCGTTGTATTTTTTTATTCTTCCTTAACCATACCAATGCTTAGAGTTGTTCTTAAAATGGCTAGAGAAAGATATAAATCATCATCTTCCCTATGATAAGTTAACAAAGGTGGATAGATCTAGTGTTCCTTTAAATCTTCAAAAGTTTGTTGGAACTTATCAGTCCACCGAAAGCCATTCACCTTTGCACCCCCACAATGCTTTAAAAAAAGAAAAACATTGTCTCACCATAAATTGGGATAGCACAGTAAATTGTCTGGTTAGACTTTATGTCACGTTATTGTCCTAAAATATCAAAATTAATTTATTTTATAATTTATAATTATCTTAAATTTGGTTTTAGATTCACACATAAAAAATAATTAATTATTCCACTGACTAAAAAACAAACCGACATCGAGATACAAACCTACAATAGATATCGTTAAACAACCCAAATAATAATGATAATCATGATCAAATAACAAGAAGCAAAAGTCACACTCGAAAGTGGCTAAACATCGATAACTAATTGACATCGAACCATAAGTAAAGAAAATTATTTTAATTAATATCATAATATCATAACTAAACTTAAACAAAAATATTATTTAAATTTATACAATTTAATCATTATGGTTAGCCGATTGAATACAAATATAAATTAAAATAACTAAAACCTAAAAGTTGATATTTTAAACTATTAAATTATAATAAAATATTAAATTGATCTATCACCCAAAACTAATTCCCAAACGGCCTTCTCTTAATCCAAATTGCTTGCAAAATAATTCCAAGTCACTAATCTAAAGGATTAGCAAGACCAGAGATAAGAATATGCCAACATTGTAAAATATATATATTTATATATGGATATATACTAACAAAATATACTAAGATAATGATATGTTCAAAACTCTAAAATGTAAATAACATCTTTTTTTGGGTAAATCATATGAAAGCCAAATACCAATGACATTTTAAGCTAAATTTGTATAAATATATAAATTATACCAATTTTGTATTTTTATGATCAAATATGTCAAAATTATTGTGTAAATATATAAATTATGTCAAAATTATATTATCATATAAATGACCAAAGATCGATGATAGTCTCACCAATAAATGATGAATATCGAAATTTTGATTATAATAATTTTCACATAGTCAAAAGTCATGGCCACAATCCACGATTCATGGGTGAGTCGACTATATATAATCTTTATAGTTATGACCGAATGCCACCTTTTTTATTTGTGGATGGTAAATTTGATATTTGATTTACTAATAATATACTGAAATATGTCCAAAAATATTTTATCCATTTTACACAATGGCTGATACTTATTCAAATTGAAAATTCTATTCAAATATAAATACATTCTTATTTTTTCTATACCGAGAAAAAAATTTATTTATTAAAAATGTAGATTTTTTCTTTATATTTTTTTTTAAAAAATATACATGCAGAATAATAAAGTAAAAATTATTGGCATGTAGAAACTTTATTGTTTAATTTAGATATATGCTAAATAATTTATATAGAAATTTCAAGAAATCAAGATAGTTTATAAAATTTTTAATATATATTTTTTCAAATAGAAACATATAAAAATATTTATATAGAAACAAAAAATATATACAAAAACATATATAAATAATTTTGATGCATCCTTGGTATTGGGGTTGTGGTACAAATTATGAAGCTTCTCGATCTTTCACTGTGGATCGAGTGAAAGGAGGATGTGAAAGAATGTAAAATTGCATGTATGTGGAGGATGTGAGAAGATAATTGGGTTTCTGTTATGCGCTCGACAAAAGACGGCTTAGTAAGATAGTGGATTGAGCTCTGTTTGGTTGCACACGATCGGTGACTCACTAGGGCTACATTCGGTAAATGGCTCACTAGAATGCATTTGATAAGTAACTCATTAAAGGTGCACTCAATGAGTGGCTCACAAGGGGTTCACTTGGTAAATGGCTCATTTAGGATGGAGATGGAGAGAGCTTAGTTCTTCTTTTATGCTCCAAGGTGTTAGAGGTTTTTCTCATTCCGAAAAAGATTTGAAGGCTCAAGTAGTATTCTTAGATGATGTGCAAAAAGGCCCTTCTTCACCCCGTGGTGGTGAAGAATATTTGTAATACTTTGTAGAGACGGACTTGGTGTCAAAGTCGATGACAGGTGTCACCTCTGGGTTTGCTAGCTACTTGGACTTTAACGGGAGCTGCTTTTATCAGGCATCGTCTTGCTACGGTGAGGAGGGCGCAAGTGGTCCATCCGACCCAATCATCAGAAGGCTTCATGCGACGCTTGTATGTGCTTACTCTGACCGTCGTAGGCGCATGCTCTGATTGCTCTACTGGCTGCCTAGTCGAGAGTTTTCAGGATTGGTCCGTTTAGCTATTTTGTCAGTTGGGCCGCTAAGACTTGTTCCCCTTGCCCATTGTTCCCTAAGTCTCATCTTAGTTGTTGTAGTAGCGTCTTAGTTGGGTCGGATTGGTCTCCTTCCTGAGGCTTCTTTCATTGCCTACTAAACCCTTTGCCACATTGATGGTTGGGCCTCGGATTAGGTCAGCTCACAATATTACTAGACCCATCATTCGCCCCCATACCGGGTGACTGTGCTTCACTAGTTCTCGGTATGTACAGTGATGAGACGTTTCTGCGCAGGTTAGCTTGCATGCTCCTTTTTGAGACACTTGTCTTTGAGGCTTTCCCCATCGATGTTTCTCATTGCTTTTTATACAGGGCATTATCTGAGTTAAGCTTCACTTGGAAAGATTCTGGGTAACCTCGTGGCTTGGCACTGATATCTTGTTGACGATGCTGTGAACATGACCCTTCATATTAATGGTTTCGCAACCTTTAATCTGGCATTAAATAGGGGGACCCTCCATGTTCCATGCCATGAATCATCCTTCCATTAATAAAGTGATGCGAGTGATCGAGTAATGAGAAGGTCTGAGCCGACATGGTGGAGGACTAGTGGAAGCCCTCTGGGGCTAAAAGTTGTGCTCAGAGCTTTCCTAGAGTCCATGTTGCTGTTGTTCGAGATTGGTGGAAATCTTGCAAGGCTTGAAGCTACAGTTAGAGCTTACTGTTATGTCCCTTCTAAGGTTGTTCCCTTATCGTGACAAGGGTAGCTCGGTTTTCAGGCCACTGCCATATTCCTTCTCTATGCTGTCATCCGACGGCAAAGCCTCTGGAAGAACTTCAAGGCACAAGAGTTTTGCTTCGCCACCTTGGCTCGAGGGAGAGCACTTGATTCTCGGTTCCTTCCATTAGAGAGTCATTTGCAGAGCTTGCTGGTGGGACTGCTTCTGGAGTTCCACCGTGGTCCGACCGTCATCACCGCTATGGGCCAGATTTTACCCTCATAGGCTATGGTTGGTCCCAGTGGAGGATCTCCTGGTGGGAGGCCTTTCTATGTGAGGGTGGTGGCATCTCGCCTCTCCCCTTGTCCGAGAGTGGCTTCCCTTTCTTCTCCTATGGCACTCGGCCCCTATCTGGGTGCTTTGATAAGTTGTGAGTAACTGTTGGGTGCTTTGGTTGCTATTGTATTGCCCAAGCTTGCCCTTCCAGAACCGATTTTCAAGCCAACGTCAACGGGTAGTTGTCTGATATGTTCCTTTTTTTTTTCCTTTTTCACAATGTATGTCTGCTGATATAAGTTTTGTATTTTGTAAAAAAAATCAATGAATGAAACTTTGAAACTTTTCTCTTTCTCTTGCATTCTGTCTTTTGACTTTGTTGCATGACTTTTGTATAGTTGAAATGCTTGCAAGTAGTTGACATTTGCCAGTCATTCGTCAACCCGGTGGTCCAGCCTTATGGGGATCCAATGCACAGCAGTTCGCCGTAACGGCTGGTAAGGGCATGGCTTGTTGGATCAGCCTTAAGGCTATCTAGTCAGGGACCGCCAATCAATTACATCTGGGGAGCGATGCACACGGGAGTGCCCCACTTGCCCGGAGGATGAAGTTGCTATCTTCCTTTGGGCAAGTGCTGTCTTTGAGGCAATGTAATGCAGGGATGACATCATTGTGGTTGAGGCACATTGGGGTTAGTAGCGGTCTGGCTTCATCAACCAAAGGCTTTCCAAGAGTGAGACGGGATCCATGGAGCTCTCCGAGGCTCTAGATTGGATCGTGTCACTCTAGGATGTGCCTCAAGAGAGCTGGTGGCAACTTGCTGACCTGTCAAACTTGTGTCCAAGATTGAGAGAAAACTGAAGGTCAAATTTTGGCCGGATTGCAGTTTTCTTGATTGGTCACTTCTATTGAGTAGTCTTTTCGGAGACCAAGGGACATTGTGCTGTCCTTTCGGCTTCTTGGAGTGTTGGGCCACCCTTATCGAGCGATTCAAGTATCCCTACTTGTTGTGGTTGGTGGGAGCACTTTATTCTTCCATCCTTTGTGGTTCGGATCTCTGTCATCTTGACGAGAGGGGCCTTGGATGCCTCAGTTCTCGGTCGATCTTTCGCCCCTCGACCTAACACCTAATTGGGGTGGTGCCGACGAACCTAGGTTCAAGGTCATCCCGGCCGAGTGCCATCATTATGTGGTACTCCCATGGTGATGCTTTCAAGAAATTATCGCATTCTGGCTGCCTCAACTTTGAACTCGTTTAGGTCTCCTGTTGGATGGTTAGTTGAGACTAGCGTGTCTAATAGTCGGCACTAGGGTTGCATCAATCAAAGCGTCTGAGCACTTTGATTGTGCAGGCGACACGACACCAATCATAATGCCTCATAATGACGCATGTGAAAGAATGCATTGTAGTCATTGGCGTGAGGGCACGTGTCGTTGCCATTATGGCGACAAGGCTCTTCATCTTCATGGGGGTTGGCTATATAAGCTCTGTTCCAATCCCCTTCTTTGTCGTCCCCTCTGCCTTGTGCGTGCCTTCTCTTTTTTCTCTACAAGAATTTTTGGGGTTGTACTTTGCTGTTTTTATTAGCACTTTCACAAATGGCTTATCAATATACTGCTGGCATTCCCATCCTTATAACTTCCTCGTCAAAGGTGTAGCCCCCTTTCGTCTTTGTGCCTTCGATGGATGGGAGTAGTGACGTTGAACGGTCGTTGGAAGAGATGGGAGCTTCCATCTCAAAGAGCACCGTTACTGGTGGTGCTAAGCACTGTTCAAGTTCCCATGCTCGGAGCACTAAGAAGTTATGGGGGGACCTCCTAGCCTTGAGTAGCCGCGAGGTAAGATTCTACAAACTCTTGTCCTTCACAGTTGTGCTTCTCAGTGACTCATTCACCTTACGATTTCTTTCCTCTCTCTTGGCTGTCCTAGGGGATGCTTCATAAATTAGAGGAGGAGGTCCACTTTCTAGAGCAAGTGGTTGCCGTCCTACGAGACCACATTGACAGAGAGGAGATGGAACGAAGAGTTAATACTGCTATTGGTGAGGTACTTCAAAGTCAGGAGCAAGCCAACTACCTCAACTAGGTTTTATCCGAGTCTGAGGTTAGAGCAGAATGGCTATTGAACGTCCATGCCCATGCCCTGGCCCAAATTTCTTGACTCGAGGACGAGTCCCAGACGAGTTAGTTGTGACTCTTTGACTTGATGGACGTGAGTGCTGAATGGGAGAGGGTGCTGATATCCAGACTTCATTCGGAGGAGGTGGCCCCGTTATTGAGGGCGTGATTTCAGGAGGGTGTCTGCCTTGGCAGGCATATAGTTTCCTTGGCTGCTTCAAACTTTTCTGCCAACTATCTTGATGTGAGGAATGTTGGAGCCAGATACCGGGAAGACCTAGTCATTTTTCCAAAGGAGAGACCGCACTCATCGAAGGGTGATCACTCCGGGTAGTTTGTAGGAGGATGTAGTTTCTTTATTTTGTTTCGAGTTCGCTAGACATATAATGTAACAATTAATAAAATAATCGAACGATATTGATCGTTGTGGTTGTATTGTCCTCATGTACTGAGCTCTCTTTCCCAACTTTTGTTTTGACTATTGTCACATGCCGTGCAATGTTGGCCTTGACATGGTCCTTTTATCGCTTAACCGCCGTTATTTGGATTGTGCAAGTTGTTGGGGCCCAGGTGTCCGAAGAGTTTGAGGACGTCACTAGGGCCACCATAGGGTCTTCCTCTAAGCCCCCGGTGTCGTTGGCCTCAGGAGGTGGGGGAATCATCGAAGCCGTGGTGATCGCATGAGCGTTGACTTTACAGCCCCTTGGAACTAGGGTCTTGATGTCAAGTTGGGATTTGTCTCCTTTGGCAAGCAATCTATTTGATAATGTTAGACTTTTCAGTTGCTGTTTTTTATCTAATAGATGCTAGTGCTAACTGGAGTTGGCACTAAAGAGTTCATCAAGAGGGCTGTCTGACCGTCGTCTTGCCCTGAGGGGAGCTCCTGCTCAGAGGATGGCCTTCCTCCAAATCGGTAGACAGCTTCTACATCTTTCTTGTGTGGTCAGCCCACCTTGCATGTATTTGGTTTGCAATGGGGCAGGCAGGCCAAGGTGATCATCTTTGATGGCCCGCTGCTTTCGGGGACGATTTCTGCCTCCACTTTTTTTTTATTGGAGCCTTGCTCCTCTAGTACTCGTTCTCCCTAGAGAATGTCGTAGAGTGGTAATGGGTGAGCCTCGCTCAGGATGACAGGGTTTTTAAGCCGTGGCCACCGGATTATCAGGGCGGCACTTTTGGGTTACAACTTTATGAGGCCTATCATCAATGGTCCGCTGCATGTCCTGGTTGCATCCTCGGCACCCTTGGACATCTCAATTGTCAGGGGCCATCAAGTGGATAGAGACTTTCGATTTCGAGGCTAGGTCGTATGTTCCTTATTGGGGCGAGGCCGTGGTATGGGAGAGACCTCCTGGTTCAAAGATACCCATGGTTCCCCCACTCCGTCTCCGCCTCATGTGCCAGGGGCTTGCCTCGAGCCTTACAGGAACTTGGCAAGGTGTCCCTTCTTGACTAATCTCTCGATCTCTTTTTGTCACATTTGGTAGTTTTTGATGTCATGGCCTGGAGACCTATGACAGTTGCAATACCTCGATGGCTCCCCCGCCTTTGGGTTCCTGACGGGCTTTGACCACTTCAAATACTCCTCTTCTCGGATCCTCTCTAGGACATTGGTTTGGGAGTCTTTCAGGTGGTTTTGTCTTCGGATTCTAGTCCCCTTACGTTCTTGGTGCCTTATTCGGTCACTGATTGAAATATCGAGTCTTGACCTTGTTTGCCTTCCTCTTCTACTAGGTTGGCGGCAAAATGTGATACAAAATTGTCATTAAGATCCTTGAACGTCAAGATGGAGCTTGGCTGGTGGTGATAGAATCAAATTTGAGTGTCTCCTCAGAATGTCATGGGAAAACTTAGGCACATAGCGGGCTCATTTAGGCTCCAAGAGCCTATCGGGGCTCGAAAACAATTCAAGTGGTTGACCAGTTAGAGCTCCTGCCATATGGCTCCATGGGTGGTATTCAAGGCTCGTGGGTGATCGCCTGAGACCGATTCTCTTTTGCCAATGGCAAACTTTCTAGGTTCGTGGAGTCTCTATCGACATCTTCCTTGAACCCATGCAATTGCGCCTCCTTCGATTCCTCCTCCGCCTAGGGGAGGACACTACCTTCAAGATGTCGAGGGGACCCTCACCTTTGGACGGTTCGGCGAGGGGTGCGGATCTTTATGACCACTTGCCTGCAACCATCAGACATTGCAAGAATTTTCTCTACGGCTTAGGGTCATTTGTTCATTGCAGTAACAACACAGATCTTGCCTTGATATCTGGTTCAATACTTTGAAAGAGGATCGAACCTCCTTTTGGAAGCGGGCTACCTTGCTCGGATTCTCCTCAATGCAAAGATGGATGGGCTGGTAAGCAGGATCCGACCGGCTCTACTTTCCTTTGATTCTCTTCTTTGGATGCAAATGTTGTGTGGGGGTAGGAGGAGCACCCGCCCCTAGCCATGGGCATGCCTAGTGCAAGTTTTGTGCCTCCTTGGCTACCCCTCGGGATTGTTGCCAATGGGGTGTCGTTTCTAGTTGAGGTGTACGTTGGAGTATCGGCATTGGCCATACTCATTTACTTGGTGAGTGGTGGTCAGATTTTTAGTCTTTTTTCATAGGCGACACCAATGATACATCATTGGTATCCGATTGTGGATACGAATTAGAAAGCTTACTCAATCTTTCATTGTGGGTCAGATTGGAGCAGGCCTGGTCTTTGTGTCTATTAACTTGGGACCTGGACACCATAAATTATAAACAAGAGGTTTGATGATTTGTAGGACTCGCTTTTCAATTTATTCTCCGACTTTCAAATTAAAAATATTTCTCAGAAAATAGAAAGATATAAGAAGGATGTAAAAGAATACAAAGTTACATGTATGTGGGGGATGTGAGAGGAGGATTGTGCCATGTTATGTGCCCGACGGGGTGTAGCTTAGTGAGATGGAGCACTGGGTTCCATTTGGTTGTACACGGTTGGTGACTCATTAGAGTTGCACTCGGTAAATGGCTCACTAAAAATGCACTTGGTAAGTGGCTTTACTAAGGATGGTGATGGAGAGAGCTTGTTTCTCTTTTTACGCTCCAAGAAGTTAGAGGTTTTTCTTGTTTCGAAGTGGGTTCGGAGGCTCAAGTAGTGCTCTCAGATAATGTGCAAAAAGGCCCCCATTTGCCCCGTGGTGGTGAGAAGCATTTGTAATGCTTTGTGGAGAAGCATTTGGTGCCAAAATTCATGACAGGTGTCTCCTCTAAGTTCGTTGGCTGTTGGGACATTGACGGGAGCCGCCTTTGCCAAGTGTCACCTTGCTATGATGAGGAGGCCACAAGTAGTCCCCCCAACCCAATCGTCAGACGGCTTCAAGCGAAGCCTGCATGTTTGTGCTTTGACCGTCCGCAGCGCATGCTCGAATCGTTCGGGCCGCATTTAGCCAGAGCTTTAGCCGATTGGTCCGTCTTATTGTGTTGTCGGTTTGGCCACTGAGACTTGTCCCCTGTGCCCATTACTCCCTAGGCTTCATTTTAGTTGTTGTACTAACATCTGAGATGGGCTAGATTAGTCTTTTTTCTAAACTTCTTCCGTTGCCGATTAGACCTTTCGCCACATTGATGGTTGGGCCTAGGATTGGGTTAGCCCACAATATTGCTTGACTCGTCAAATTTAAAGACATGCAGGTGCATTGAATAAAAGTTCAACATGTAAATATAATTTGTATAAATGTATTATATGTATTTCATAAAATTTCATTCAATTAGAGTAGGATTCCACACATACATTATTTAAAACAGTTTAAATATAAAATTAAAATATGTATAGTACTTATAATAAAAAATCCCAAAAATTATACAAAAAAAAAGTAATAAGGGAATAAAAGACTTAATGTACTTGGGTTTTCTTAATTTTACTCCAAAGTTAATTTCACATTAATTTTTCATCTTTCTTCTTTTTTTATATTCTTCTCTCTCTTTTTCTCTCTACTTTCTCAAAACACATTTATAAAAACTCATTTATAAATGATCTATTTATAAAAAAATGGGTGCTTACGCCCAGTCATGCGTAGATTAGGCATTGAGGAATAATTCATCCCGCGCATGAGTATCACTCAGTTGTATACCAAATGCCAATATTCTATCTCAAATACGCACATGTACCGCTCAAACATAGCATAATTGCAGACATTATGACTAAAATGTGTTCATGCATGGGAGAGGCATCATTCATACACTAAACTTGATTCTAAATAATTTAATTTGTTTTAAAAAAATTATTATATAATTATTTTTTAAATTAATCTTATGTATATATATATATATATATTAATGACTTTATACATTATAAACAAAAAATATATATATCTCGGACATTACACTTCGGGTATATTTAATCGTCTGAGATAGTTTCAAATCTTTAATGGCTTTGATATTCTCTAAGTTGGTTACTTATAAAACTAAAAAACTTATTGGAAGCTACCCAAAAGATGCACTTAGCCTAGTTTAACTTCATTCAATATTAACTGAGTGTGTCGAATATCTCTACCAAATCTTTAATATGCTTATCGACAAGTACACTTTTAACATCTATGAGAAATTCTCTTCTAGACATATTTTATTCCCATATGTAAAGTTGACATATATGATATATTTTTTGTTACTTTTTTCATTAGGACAACATTAGATAACTAATTCGGATAATTGATTTTTCTGATAAAACTAGTATTGGTTAATTTTTTTAGTGTCTTGAACTATCACAAGTTTTTTCATAGTATAATTTTATCTTTTTGCTTGATCAGTTTATTTTTGAAAATATGACTCAACTTGTGAATCATTATTTCCATTGAAATTTTTGACACATTGGTCATTTTTAAATGAAAATGTTATCATTGCATCGTAAAGAGTCAATCAATTTCTGATTCAAATCTTGATCTAGAGATAACTTAATCTGGGTATATTTGTTTGAGTCTGTCATATTTAAAGAAATATGAAATGATGACTCATTTAGTTGAGCCTAGTAAAGGAAACTCTCATCCTAACGGTCAAACTCTTCAACTAGTTGTGAAAGAGTTAGCTCATTAGTTTGTGTCAAGCAATAACTTTGTCCAGTGACTCATCTCCTTTAATTTCTTCAACCTCATATATATAGTCAAGAATTTTATTTTTAGATGTGGAATAAAAGTGATAGTTTTGAATATAAATCAAGCATTTGGCCTAGATGACTTTATAGATCGAGGGATGATTTACTATAGAAAAAAAAAAAGTTAATCAATGGAAGGTCGTCATAGGATGTGTCCCATTGTTACTTTTGAGTGTATGATCCCTTAACTTAGTCCAATTCATTATCTAATTCGCATAGCGGCTTATTTGATGGGTCTATTTGATTATATTTTAGTCTTAATTTAATGAATATATCAAAATTGAGAATATTTTTCAAGCTTCCATTATCAATAAGGATTAGTTTTAGTTGATAGCTTTGGGTTCCATCTAAAACGAGTGTAGTAACATTAAGAATGTTCGAATGGATGGTAATTACATATGTCATATCATCATCACTAAAATTAATTGTATATTTTTCTACTCCTAATTTTTGTCTCTCATTAGAAGAAGTCTAATTTGAATAATCTTAAATTGTCTTGCTAGCGTGTCTAGTGGAGACCATATTGATGACCTATGCAACTATCTAATTGCATAGTTGTTTGGGTGACTTCTTATTATCATTGTTTTTGTTTGGGGCATTCCCAAGATTTTATAAATATTTTTAAGATACCTTTTTTGAATAATGATTTCAACTTTCTTCTAAAGCGTCTAACAATCAATGGTATTGTTCACTGAAGATCAATGGTAGAGATACTATTTTAACTGGTCTCCTTCTTCCAAGTTTTTGACTGGCTTGTTCACTTTCAAAATTTTTTATTTTAAATTTGTATTAGATTATTTGTTCAGGCATTAGTGAGGATTGTGAGATGCAGCAGCATAAACTCTAGGAGAACATATGAGCTGATCTTCTATTACTTATGATGGTCCTAAGTGGGTTGATTTCCATAGCTTCTCTTTTTTACCCTTGCTATGACCTAGATGCCACTCATAATTTGGGCATGGTGGCTTTTTTGGCTTTGTTTGCATCTTCTATAGTGATATAAGTCTTGGTAATTGCTTCTACCTCTAAGAAGTTTTTAGGGTCTTGCTAAACCAGTAACTTAAAAAAGTTACCAAATTGAAGAATCATTGTATAATTATTCAGTTTTATCTCATTGGTAAATTTTGATATACTTTTATCTTCAATATTAAATTAGGTCAAAAAATACATCGAACTATCATTAAAAGCTTGTCTAATTTTGACCAAATGTTAGAGTTATTTTTCTATCCTCTAATTGAAAATGAAGTCAGACATGAACTTGTGAAATAGTTTTCAAACAATTTTAATAAAATTTGGTCATAATCTATAAAATTAAATTAGTGCATCTTCCTTTTGAGTTAAAGAAAAATAAATGCATAGCATGGCATCTTCTAGAATTTGAAAGCCTAATAGGGTATGAAAGTGATTTAGATAATCCATTGAATTAGAACTTTCATCATACAGCTCCAACACATTTATTGTGGTGATTTAGACTCGAATCACTAGATCCTACTCGAATCGATCATGCAAAAAATTTAAACTATAAATAATTGACATATATCTATCATAAATAAAATAATTATAATAAATATCAAATTTTTTTAAATGTGAGATAAGGTAAATATCTTCAATATAAAAAACTTTTAAAAATACAATTTCGATAAAATAACAAAAAAATCCAATTAAAATAATAAAAAACTCTCACAATCGCTTAAAATAAAATTTTTAGATTTGGAGTTCAACTTTACTTGGAATCCCAATAGTAAATACACAATATCCTCTAACTCATTATCTACCTCCTATATTCCAAAGTCAAAAACATATAATGATAAGTCAAATATCTAACGAGCGAATAAAATCAATAATATCAATATGTAATAAAATATCTTAAATAGTAATATAAATCATATATATAATTAATAATGACTTGTGATAAGCTAATAATTATCTAAGATTTAATATTACGTTATAAATACGATTCAAAAGTTATAAGACAACCTAATATTAAAAATAGAACTAGAATTCCATTCAAATTCAAAAAATAATAATAATAAAAGTTGCATATGATATTATTATTTAAAAAAAATTCAAATGTATTTTGAATAATATTTAATTTATTTTATTAATAAGAGGAAATATACGTGTGTGAGCATTATAAGGGTACATATTTTTAATTATAAAAAGACATAACCTTTAATCTCTCAATATATATATATATATAGAAGGGTTTATAATTTCGATTATAAAAGTCAAAATCATTAATTTTTTTGATAAACTATATGAATAAGGATCTCTTTATCTTTGAAGGGATAACCTTTTATAATTTCTTTGATTTTTCTACTGTAATGTTTCTTAATGACTTGTTTGGATTTTTCTCATTAAGAAAAAAAAGTTATAAAAATACTTTTAAATACAAATAATGATTCCACAAACGAATCATTTCACTTGAATTTTTTCATATAATTTTTTGAACATCCAAACACATTACAATATTTTTATAAAATTTTTTTATTATATATTTTTCTATAATCAAATGGACCATAAATAATTATCATGATTCAAATAAATCAAGATATATGCATGGATTCTTAATTTCTTAATACAAATACTTGTCAAAAAATGACTTTTGTGTATTTAAAAATAGATAGGAAATGACTAGATTTTCTTCCCCTAAATTTTGATAAACAAATTATTAACAATAATAAATTATCATCTAACACAACATCAACACAATAACTTGCAATAGCGGTCATTTTATAAACCGAAAAAATGAGTTTTTTTGTCCCTTTTTAGATAAAATTAGATACATGATAGGTTTATAAAATATATTTGATGGGTACAGCAATATATGAGTTGATTTAACATGAAAGAAAAACTCACTGAAGAGGGCCCATTGGGTTATAGAGCCGTTTGGGAACAAGTAAACCATTGCAGTTTAAAAGTCACGTGGGAAGAATTGTTCATGGTAACCGATCGTAACAGATTAAAATCGATTTTTTAAACTGTATGATCTGATCAGACGTTCCGGTGAAAAAAAATACTATAAAGATCCCCTGTTGGGAACAGAGAAGGAGAGGCACAAAAATGATGAGGACTCACCAAAACCGTCTCAAAATAATAAGATCTTCATACTATTTCTTTTCTACATTCTCTTTGTATATTATGGAGAATTAATGAATGATTCGAGTTGATAGAAGGAAATCTTAAATTAAAACTTCAACTTTCTCTCAATCTCGTATCTATTTAATTGTGATGCGTAGATTCGGGATGTTAATAGTTAATGTCTCATTTATTAACAAAATCAGCATTAATTAAACGTGTTTAAATCCTGAATTTAAGTTGCATCAATATTAAATATATCATAATAAATTAATTTATAAATAACAATACACTAGAAGTTTTCTGATAATAAATTAATTCTCAAATAATAAGCTAATGATAAAAAATGAAAAGGTAAGTATTTTTTCAATTGTAACATAATACACAGATATAAATAATGAATAAAACCTGTCTTATCTCTGAATAAGCATACATGAATAATTGAATAGCAGAAGTAAAGTTTGCTCAAAGGCAAAGATCTACTTATTACATTAGTTGAAATTATTATTACCCATCTGTCAATGTCTAAAAAATATTAACTCTTTTTGTAAGAGTTAAGATTAATAATTATATTCTGTTTATTATATTTCATATTATATAAATATATTACATTTATTTTTATATTATATTATCTTTTGCTGGTATAATGTAACAAGTATTGTGATTTATATAGCTTAATCTTCATTACAGAATGACCAATAATTATATCAATTCTACTTTATTTTGCATCATATAAGAAGAAAAACGTACAGAATGATTGATAATTTGTATTTTTTTTCTACTCTGTTTTGCGTTGGATAAGAAGAAAATGGTAGGCAGATTTGCGCACACAACCGTGGAAATGTAGAACAAATTTAATTTAAATAATCGGGCCCAAATTTATAATTTTGGAGGAGGAACGATAAATTTGAATCATAAAATAACGTTCAAGTTTCTATCACGGCACAGTCATCCTGCAGGACAGAGTTACCAGACAGAGAGCAGAAACCTGAATCGGAGATACTCCTGCGGCAGCGGTCTCCGTCCACATGTCAATCGCTCAATAAGGAAGCGTTTTCTTCGGCTTCCTGGAAGAGAGAGAAAGAGAGAGCTGGGTGTCTACCCAGAAAGTAAGAGATTAATGGGATAAGAAATCCGTTGCCATATGTGGGAACCGATTCTTCTACCCTGAAATTTATTGATGAACAGCCAAGTTTCGAGCAAGAAAAGTGTGGGCAAATGCGGAAAAACTCATGGTCTTGCATAAATGACAACAAAGATTGCGTTGAAGTTCAAACGCTGCTCTCTTCTTACTTACCTTTCTCCTCTGTTTCCTGATTTCCTTTCTTCATGGCCGATCCTCGAGGTCCTCAAGGCTCTCCATGGTACAGTTGGCCCTTTACCTGTGTTTTACTAGTTTTTTTTTTTTTTTGCTGTTTTCTGTGGTAGCAATTTTTGGCATCTGGGCATTGTGGTTTCATGGAACATAGTGGAGATATCAAATTGGGATTTTATTATGAGGTTTTCCCAATCATTCTGGAGTTTGGTGGGTTTTCGGCAAATAAGTTTTGCAAAATGTTGGGTTTCTCACATCGTTTTTCTTGAGGTTGGCTTGATCAGTCTACATTTCTTTTGTCAGGTTTCAGAAAATGGATTTTTATAAGCGCTGGGTTTTTCGTTTTTCATACAGCAATTGTCCTTTTTGTGCCATCATCTTACCCTTTCTGGGTGTATTGATCTTGGGCTTGAAGGAATCAGAGTTCTCTAGCAGATGATAGCAGAAAAGAGGCAAAATAAATTTGTTCCTTTTCATTTCCTTTGGCTTTAAGGCATTTTCGGTTGATTTCCTTCGGCTAATGAACACTTTTACGTTGTTTCTTGAATTCCCCCTGTTTTCCTCTGTTTCTTATATTTCTCTTTTTCTTCTCTGTCTTCCGCTGACAGCTTTCGGCTGTTTTTTTCCCCAATTTGTTGTATTAAATGTATCGATAATTGCAATGTTTGGTTTGTGATATAGTGGATTTGTGCTTTTTATGGTATAAAACGGTGGAATTGGTGAATGGAATCTCCAAAATAGTCGGTGATGTTGAGGTTGATCATGATTGTTCTGTATTTTGTGAGAATTTGGTGAGATTCATCAACTTGTTTTTCCATGTATATTGTGTCACCTACTGTGGACTACTTTTTATTCAGCCATCGGGCTTCGGGCTACAAGCTAAGTTGGTTAGGAAGACGCAAGGAGAATTACAAGCTAATTTGGCTACTTGGCTGACACCCGCTGCTTCTTGTTCTTTGGAGATTTTTTATTCAGATTTGGATAACCTTACACAAGAATTTTGAATTAATTATCTAAGGTTTGATTGCAAATTATATAGACTTGAAGCCCTTTTCTTTTGCTTAGCCAGATTCTTCGTTTGGTAGGAAAACTTTCATGTGAACTATGTGATTATTATTGGAGAATGTATAAGCCTAACGAGTCTAATATGAAATATTTGGAAGAACTAGTAACTTATTGTTGAGTTTTGAGTTACTCTATTATAAATTACACATCTAATAAATGGATTATTTAAAGGTTTACTTAGTTTTAGTGTGAGGATTCATGTGAACAAAGGATCAAAGTGATGTGAGAGAGGGTGCATGATGACGCATGAGCAGATACTCATGCGTGGGTAGTATAAGTATCAGTATCTGAGGAGGTACATAGATGTAAATGCTAGAAACAGGCACACTTGAGGGTCGCTCGTGTACCAATGACAAAAGCTATTGAGCCTAACGAGTGTCTAAAAGACGTACGTGCATGAGCTGGAAGCCTATTGTGCACCCAAAGGGCGCACATGCGCCAATGTCAATTTAAAAGTCCTCGTTGCACAAGGGCTGTTGAATGAAAAGAGAGAATATGAAGGTTTTCAACATCCAATTGAGATCTAATTTAAATTTTATTTTTCGTCAAGTTTAGAGGTGTTGCTATAGTTTTGTCCCTAAGACATACTATTATTTGATTTCTCATTTTCTCCTTAAATTATTTACAAATGGATTGTTAGGTGTGTCGAGGGTTATATTTAACTATTATTTACACGGGTTGTTGTATAAAGCTCTCAAAGTCGGTTATCTTGTAACCTAACATTTTATAGTAGATTTGTTCGGAATTTGTCTTGTAACCCAATGGGTGCACGTGCGCCAACATTAGTTTAGAATTCCTCGTTGCGATTTTAGGGAAATGTTTCAGAGAGCATTTAGCACAAGGGCTGCTGAATGAAAAGAGAGAAGAGGCAGATTTTCAACATCCAATTGAGGTTTAATTTGAGTTTATTTTTCGTCAAGTTCAGGGGTGTTGCTGTAGTTTTGTCCCTAAGATGTACTATTATTTGATTGCTTATTTTTTCGGTGTATTCTTCACAAATGGATTGTTAGGTGTGTCGAGAGTTATATTTAACCATTATTTATGCGGGTTATTATGAAGAGCTCTCGAAGTCCGTCATCTTGTAACCTAACACTTTATAGTAAATTTATTCGGAGTTTGTCTCGTAATTTTTTTCTTAGTTAAAAAGTATTTTTTATGTTAAATATTGTTATACAATTTGTATATTTGATTGCGTATTTTTTTTCTTATATATTCACAGTGTTTGGTGGCTAATAATTGATGCAATGATTTAGTGGGTTTGTTTTTGTTGTACCGATGTTATGTGTATTTTGAATCCCAACACTTTGTATTATTGTTTATTTTAGTCCATAGTTTAGTAACTTCGACGTTTGGATCAAAGATGATATCCAATTTGTGCGAGTAGAAAACACTTTGTTAGTGTGTGTTATGAGATTCTAACTCCCTCATTGGTGCTAATTGTTCGGTTTTGAGTCATTTCCTATTAAGCACATGCCCTTTTGTATGTATATTCTTCAATTGTTGCTAAATCGTGCCCGAGTCATGCATGAGAGGCGCATGTGCTCAATTTGGACAAAGTGCCATCCCCAAATTGTGCATAAGGGGCCACATGTACCAGCAAAGCTTGCTCTGGTGTAGGAGCTAGCATTTGAATATAACTATAAAATGAAGGCTGATTTTTTATGATGAAAACAAGCAAAATGAGTCATTTTAAATATAACGGGGCAACAGATAGAGAGAAAAAGGAGAGAATAATAAAGGAAAATTTTGGCCATCAGTTTGAAATCCAATTTTTACTCCATTCTTTGTCTACTTTGAGTATATTACAAAGGAGAGAAGAATATGCTCTAGTGAATAGCATTTTACAAATTGTTTTCGTCTCTATTATTCTCTTATTGTTCATGATTAGGATATATACACTCCTATTGTGTTGTATAATCAAGGTATTTGGGATTAGTGGTATCCGATTCTCACACTTTAGTGTATTGTGAAAGAATTGGCTTGCAGGGATTCTTTATAACCAAATCTCAAATCTAGTTGAGTTAATTTTGGACAAAATATCTCATGGTTTTTTCTTTGTCAAGAAAGGTTTTCACATAAAATCATTTGTATAATCTGTGTATTAATTATATGAGTAGTTATCTACGGGTTGTGATCAAGCTTGGCTCATTCAGTTGTTTTGAGCAATCATCTGCAATCTTCTTTTTCTTTTTTGTGTTTTACTTTTTTGGAAAGCAGACCAATAGCAGTAAATCCCTCTAATTAGTGTTTCCCAGGCCTTCCTATTCTCTCCGTTCTTGTCATATTGATTTTTTTGGATGATTTTCTTGTGTTGGCAAACTGTTTAATCAACTTCTGTCGTTAACATGTACAACAGGTTCTGTTTTTTTTTTTAATTGATGCACTTGATTTCATTGACTTATTATCTATGTTAAATTAGCACCCTGTTTAATTAATCATCTTTGAATTTGGGCTTGCAGACAGTATTATGTTTACATGTCTTTCTTTGTTTTCAATTTCCTTATCTTCCATTTCTCATTCTGTTGATCCACTTATGCAATCTTCATACTTCAGTTAAGTTTACACGCCATCTAATTTCCATTTCTTGTTGAGTATGATGGGAAAATCTCTAGCGATGGGTAGGTGACGATGTGCACAAAATGTAACATGGGCTCTCCAATTTATTTCGTATTTGACTGCATTGCCCCTCGGGTCATAAATAATCATATGATTGAAAAACAAGTTGAGCCCTCAACTTCATTTCAGACATGATTTTCCAAGGTGCACGCAAGGATGTGCATGAGGAGATGGCTCAAATTGCTACACTTCTCAGCACAATAGTACTTTCTACTCTATGTTGAGCATCTAAACTAGTACTACTGTTTTTCGAGCTCCGGTTTTTGCATGATTTATTGTTTCCATACTTTATCTCCTGTTCATGATATTTTCTGGGTCGTTTTTTTTATCCCTTTAATTAGCAAGTTCACAATGTTGTAGTGATACTGTTGAAAACGCCAGTGGCATACATGGTAAAGCTCCAGAAAGCAATGCTCTTCCAAGGAGGTGTAAGACTTTAGGTGCTTTGTTCTCTTCTGCTTCTGCTCAAGGTAGTATCTCTATTTCTTTCTTCCTCCTTGGTCTTTGGATATCAAATTTGTGTAGCTTTGATTGTTATCAGATTCTGATTTTTGATGCAATCAATGTAGTGTTGGGTGCTTTCAAGATAAAAGGAGGAATATTTGAGTGAATATAATTGTTTAATAGGAAATTGATTCTAATAAGTATGTCTTTGCAGGATCGTTATAAATAGATGTGATTATTTCAAAGTGACATGAACAATAATTTATTTCTATCATGGAGGCATTTTGAATTCAACCAGTTTATGTTTTTAAGGATGAAAATTGTCTTAAGGAAAGTAATTGATGACGTGCCTTGAAATGTTGCCTCATCTACTTGAAATTTTCTGTTCTTTGTGCTCCAATTTCTCTAACACATTCTTCCAAAGACTTGAGAGCTGTCGATACAGTAAAGGAGATCGGAGACAGGACTTCCCCAAGAGGCGTTCTAGAAGTCTGCAAAAACAGCACGGGATCCGAAGCAGGTTCGGCCGAAAAGGGCAGTCCAGAATGTGAAACTCTGTGTACCGGCTCGAAGCCGCTTTCTCATTGGAGGAATTTCGTCAAACAGTGGAAAAAGCGATCACTTAAGCGCTTGCAAACATTTCCTCTTGTTGTTCCAAAGATACCCATAAGATTGTGCAAAAGAGGAGGGGTGACCATACAAGACGATCTTGATCCCCATGTTGATGCTAATTTATGCAATTTTAAATCTTCATGGAAGATCTTCTCCATCTCTGATCTTCATGCTGCTACAAATAATTTCAGCCAAGGTTAGAATTACCTGTTTACATACAACAACGACAACAAAGCCGGCATTAGCTATATGAACATATTTTTACAATTCCACTCGATTTACTAAAAACCTGCCCACTTTGATATTTTAGACCATCTTCAAGTATCAACATAATAACGATAACCTAAAACAGTTTCATCCGCAAAAAAATCTGACAAAATTTTATGCTGGCCGTCAATTATCAAACTCAACCTTTCTCCTATGATGGAGTTAGGCGTGTAGTATATTTCCTTTTATCAGTAAAATGTTTAATTCGGAGTTTAGTACGTACTTTTCTTAGTCTCCGCGTTTTCTTGGCAGAAAACTTTATCGGAAGGGGTAGTTTTGCTGAAGTTTATAAGGGTTGTTTAAGAGATGGGCAGCTGGTAGCAATTAAGCGGCTAACTCGAGGAACACATGAAGAGAAGGCTGCTAACTTTCTGTCTGAGCTAGGAATTATGGCCCATGTTGATCATCCCAACGCAGCCAAGTTAATCGGGTATGGAGTTGACGGCGGAATGCACCTTGTTCTTCAATTATCTTTGCTCGGGAGTCTTGCATCAATTCTGAATGGTTTGTTAATGGTTTTAGCTTTTCCTACGTTATTAGAGATCGATTCGTCTTAGCTATTAGTCTTGTTATGAATTGTATCATCATCATCATCTTTTTTCAGGTTCGAGGGAAAAACTCGATTGGAGTATGAGGTACAAGATTGCTCTTGGGACAGCAGAAGGCCTTCGATATCTTCACGAGAGCTGTCAGAGGCGCATTATTCACAGAGACATCAAGGCCGATAATGTTCTGCTTACTGAGAATTACGAACCGCAGGTTTCTTTGAAGTTTCAATAGTGAAGTTGATTTGTTTAATGATGGAGATCTACATTGTTCTTTCTCTTTAGGAGCTTTATAGTATAAGGGCTTGCTTGATGTAATCTAAAAACTATTTTCACTTAAAAGGGAACGTTAATTTTGTCCTTCCAAAGTAGTAGTTGCTTAAATTTAGATTTTGAACAAAATGCTTCTGTTTGTTGCAGATTTGTGACTTTGGCCTTGCAATGTGGTTACCAAGGCAATGCACTCATCACATTGTATTCAAATTCGAAGGAACTTTTGGGTATGAAAGTCTAATTGTTAAGACCTTTTCAATTAGTATTTTACACTTTGCATTTCAATCATGGAACAAAATATTAGCCAATGTTTTTATCCATGATTTTGATATTTACCTTTGTTCAATGGCAGATATTTTGCACCAGAGTACTTAATGCATGGGATAGTGGATGAGAAAATTGACATTTACTCTTTCGGTGTGCTGCTTTTGGAGCTCATCTCGGGACGCAGAGCTTTGGATAGCTCAAAGCAAAGCATTCTGATATGGGTCTGTCTCCTTTCCTCACAAATCTGATTAGATAACTGAGATATTATGACTTTTACTGGATTCAGTTATTGATATTCTCTTCCACAGGCAAAGCCATTGCTGCGTAACAACGATCTCAATGAGCTCATTGACCCGTGTCTTGGCGACAACTACGACAAGGAGGAGCTGGATCGAATGGTCTTGACTGCATCATTGTGTGTTCAGTATACACCGATCCTACGGCCTCGAATGAATCAGGCAAGTAACCGTTGTCTATGAGTTGTGGATATGCTCTTATGCACTTAGCCATATGTTTAGGTTGTCAAAAATATTTTTATCATTTTCCGGCATTTGCTGCACCTGGAAGAATTTTTTTTTATATTGTTTGATGCTTGGCTCGCATATGAAAATCTGTCAACGGAAAATAATTTTTTGTTCAAAAAATAAAGCTTAAATTTTGAAAAATAATTTCATCTTTTCAAAACATGAAGTCAATTTTCAAAACTCATCTATTATTAAATAATGACCTCAAATACCCATTAATGAAAGCTTTATTTGAAGATGATACCATTGCAACCCATGATATCTCATCCCACTGCCTGCCACTGATTAGTGATATCTCGAATTGCCACCATCAGTTTTTGAATGGCACACAGATCACGGTTAGTCACTGACTAGCGTGTGATGCCTCGAGGCCTCCTATTGGTCGCCGGCTGTCAAAATCTCTGACCCATCGCTTGTCACTGGGGGTGACGCCTCTTACTATCACTATCATGCGTTAAAAATCACACCTTGACCCAAGGCCACCGCCTGCCGATGCCTGATCACTGACGCCTGTCGCAAGTCATTGATGCCCCTTCCACCATCATCGTTCATGGCCGATGATGCATCAGGCTACCCAGTCAGTCGTTAGATGGTTAACCTAAACCCCATCTCGCTAGTTGTCGATGACGGTTTCTAGCCATCAATGCCCCCAATATATTGTTTGGCACCAACCGGCGTCCCCCCTCACCCCGCTGCAAAGATGGAGTATTCGCATATTAAATTCTGATCGTCAAAGAATTTTAAGTTTTCTCTTGATTGTGAAATGGTTCCATTGTCCCAAAAATATTACTATAATTAATAATTGCAGATATCTATTTACGTTAATTGATTTGTGTAATTCTCTATATTTTCCTATACTAACCAAATGTTAAAAAAACATTTCAATAATAAATTATTTTCTTTAAAAATATTTTTTATGAAAAATATTTTTTTATGAAAAATTTTTTACATTTGGTTAATATTTTCAATGTTAATATTTCACGCCATTTATTTTGAGGAACACGAAGTGATTACCTAATAATCAGTGTTACCAAAGTGGACAAAGAAAATCGATCAGAGCTAGTTGTGGGAGTTTCTTAGAATGAAGGAGGGCCAATTAATATTAGCTGATATAGTCTATATATAATTTGAAAGTAATTTGACAGATATTTTAAATATTAGTCCATATATTATAATTTTATTACTGTATTAGAGGCAAAAATCGATACATATATGGTCAATATTTTGTATATTTATCTATATTTCAATTGCCCCATTAACATTAAAAAGATGAGCTTATTTTGTCTGAGGTTACTCTTCACTAGAGAGAGGTTAAGCAAGATATCATTTGCTTTGCAGAACTGGAAATGATTACCTAATAATCAGTATTACCAAAGGGAATGTGAAATTGGAGAAGAGTTTTGTAAGGAAGAAATGTCAGTCAGTGAGTAAAATTAAGTGGACAAAGATAATAAATGTACATGCACATAATAAAGAAATAAGAAAGAATTGAAATGTACTGTTTTATGTAAAATTCTCTTTTAAATAAGAGAAAAAAATCACAAACTTAATCCATTAAATTACATTGTAAAATTTTGGTTACAAAAATCCTGATTATACAAACCTTTGAGATATGAGAATAGCAGAGTAAGAGCAAAAATGACGAATCCTTTGTTTCTCGTTGTTTTTTTTTTTTTATTACGCTCACTTTCTCTCACGCTTTCATTCTTGCCCGCTTAGCATACACACACACACACACACACACACACACACATATATATATATATATATATATATATATACACACTGTACGACCACCTACTTCTACAAGGTGGTTGTATGCACAGTAAATCTTACCACCAATTCTACAAGACGCCTTCTGTTGGGAGTAGTTTATTTGCTCTGCAAAATGGCTACTAATTCTAAAAGTCACATTCCTTTTCTGCAAAATTTACTATCTGCGCAAATTTTACAAATCAACTTTTTCAAACAAAATGTCCTTAGCCGTCAGTAGTTGTCATTCTTTGTGACTTTATTATTTTGACAAGTTTTTATCTCTCCAGTCTTGTGAAACTCTTCGGAAGTGTCACTTTAGATTTTTCGCTCAGGAAATTTTACTCCTGCCAAATGTAACCACTCTGGCCTTTCATCTATTTCGGCCAAGCGTAGGCTACGAACACAATAACACTTTTCACACGGGAGTAAGCCGAAAATCTCAACATGCTTGTCATGGGAGTTTCCTAGAAAGTAATTGGGCCAATTTATATGCCAATTCTTATAAAAAAAATTAATAAATATTTTAAATATTAGATGATATATAATAAATTTGCTACAATATACAAGAGGGCCGATACGTTTAATGCAACATTGCATTCCAAATTATTTATTTTGCAGAATTGTAAATGATTAACTAATAATCAATGCTAAGAAAATGGACAAAGAAAATGGAGAAGAGCTAGCTATGGGAGTTTCCTAGAAAGTAAATGGGCCAATTGAAATGTCAATTGTTTAAAGGAACTTGATGTTTTAAATATCATTTGATATATTAAAATTTTACAATTATATCATAGAACCAATATAGATATGTATTATTAATATTTTACATATATGTTAATATTTGATTTCATGATTTTCTTATTTACATTGAAATGATCGGATAATATCTCTTTTTAGTATAGGCTGTAGTTCTTCTTCGAGGTGAAGAGTATGCGAACGGGGATCAACAACGGTCTATGCAAAGAACGTACTCAAAAGACCTCCTTGATGTGAAAGAATACAACTCTACAAAGTACATGAACAATATCGGACAACATCGACAGCTCGCCTTCACATCTTAAAGCAACCAGAAGGCTTTTCCTAATAAAATTAGTAATCTCCTATACTTGGTAATATTAAACAGAAAAACTTGATATTCCTGACACCGAAAAAGATCATCGGATCTGTTTTCCATGGCATTTGGAAGCATGAGCTCATCATCGGACAAATCCCGAGACGGGTTCGAATTTGAAATACCATGGAAAACAGAATTGGAGTATGTGTAGATGCTCAAGTCACAGAGATTGATGTTTGCAGCCTGAAGAATTTGGTTGAGCAGAGAGTTCATCTAAGCAAATGCTTCTTTAAGACTTCACATACACTCTGGCTTTGGACAAAATTGCTTTATGTTGTTTCTGCTCATTTGCATCCTTTTTACACCTGTGTCTCCAATGGATAAAAATGCCAATAATATTAATGTCAAATATATTGATTTGAATATATTGAATAAAAATATATATAACGAATTGTAAACTGTTAGGAATTAATGAAGAAATATCAGCCATATGTTAGGTTGTAATTTTATCCTGACATTAGATATCTGTATTTTATATATAGGCCAATATTTATTTTATAGTGCCTTATGATTATCGAGTAACATAGTATATTATTTATTTATCTAAACTAGAGAGTCTATGCAATAATATTTTGTAAAATATTTTGCTATTATTTTTATATAATATGATTTTTATTTATTTATGTTAATAGGCTCAAAAACCTGTCCGAAAAATTATCTCATATTATTTTTCTGTGAGATCTATAATTTAATGTCACCTAATATTATCTATTTAAAATCTTTGTAAAACAACTATATGGATATCATCATTGTTAGATCTGGATGTGGGTAAAACAACCACAAATGCGGAATTTCAAATCGGTTAGAAAATACCTCCGGCCATTGATGCTCTGTTTTCGGATTGAAGATTCGGACCGGCTCCGTGCTTCTGGACACTCCTTTACTCGTTTAGATGGTGTATTGCTTGAGTTGGATGCCAGGGACAAAGCCGAAAGTCTCAATTTATAGGCGAAACCATCACCCGCCTCAACCGAGCGTTTGGAGCTCGAACCGGCCAAAATTGATGAATTAACTTAATGGGAGAGTTATCACCACTTAATGGACCACATTTGCTTGACAATTAATCGAGATTAAAGCCAAATCGTTACAAAACCAGAGGAGAAGATGAAACGAACGCAGAATGCTCTGGCCGCAACACCGGCTCGAATCGACAAGCGCCGTTGGGTTCGGTTCGGGCTCGCTCGCTGGCTTGGGCAAGCGGCTTGGGCAATCCAATCAAGCCCACATTCTCCCACTTGGTCCATATTTAACTTGATGTGATAACTAAAAATCATCAATTTTTAAACTTTAAGAAATAAATATATGAATCATGGTGATAAGTCCTCTAATAATGGAAAATATCTTCCATGTATTACAATATATTAATTTCTCAAGTCATCCTAAACTTTACTTTATGAATAAACCCTATGTTTATTCTTTGTCCAACTTAATGATTTTCTCAAATTAATTAATGTGTACACAATTTTGAAAAATATCATAACAATAAATTAGGAATTTACAACATCATTGTCCATACAATGAAAATTACAAAATGGAACTCAATCCCATTTCGGAATCTGAAGATCCTTGAACCTTAATGGTGGCATGCCTTTAGTCGAGGATCGCTGATCATTAATTCGGTCTTTATATGCTCAATAGCAATTTCCTTTCCTTTAATGCGCTCCTTTATGGCTAAAAACCTAATGTCGATGTGTTTACTTTTGATCGCTACTTTTGTTATTTTTAGCGGGAAAAGCAATAAATTATCGCAAAATATCTTCAACGGCCTTGAGATGGAATCAACCACTCTTAGCCTAGACATGAAATTCCTCATCCATACACCATGCTTTGTAGCCTTGAAAAAAGCAACGAACTCGGCCTCCATAGTGGAAGTTGCAATCAAAGTTTGCTTTGCACTCCTCCAGGAATCTGACTCCTCTCCACCTAAAACAAAAATATGTAACCGGATGTTGATTTACGTGAATCAACACAACCAAATAAGTCTGAATCGGAGTACCCTAAAACTTCCAGTTGTCCGGTCAAAATTCATATGTAAGCATGAAGTCTTTGGTACCTTGAAGATACCTCATGACTTTCTTGGCGGCTTTCCGGTGTTCGATTCGTGGATTACTGCAAATCTTCCCGACATTCCAACCGCAAATGCTATGTCGGGGTCTTGTGCATACGAGAGCATACATCAAACTTCAACAACGGAAGCATATGGAATGTTTTGATTTGTTCCCGTTCCAAATCATTTTTCGGGCATTGGCTCAAATGGAGCTTATCACCCTTCACAATTGGTGCTACACTTGGTGAACAATCTTTCATCCGAAATCTCTAAAAAACCTTATTGATATAGGTCTCTTGAGATAAACCCAAAACATAACGCGGTCTATCTCGATGTATCTTTATGCCAATGACATAAGATGCATCGCCCGTATCTTCATTTCAAAATTTTTAGAGAGAAATTGTTTCACCTCATACAACAACCCTTTATCATTGGATGCAAGTAAAATATCATCCACATATAAGACAAGGAAACAAGTCTTACTCCCACTAACCTTCAGTATATACATTGATCTAAAATATTCTCTTCAAAACCGAATGAAGAGATAATTTCATCAAATTTTAAATACCATTGACGGGATGCTTGTTTTGAATCCATATATAGACTTCTTCAATTTGCATACCAATTGCTCACCATCACTAGAGGAGAATCCTTCCGGTTGTTTCATGTAAACCTCTTCCTCTAGATCACCATTCAAAATGTTTGTTTTCACATCCATTTGTTGCAATTCCATATCAAAATGTGCAACCAATGCTAAAATTATCTGAAGAGTCCTTTTTAGATACGGAGAAAAGGTCTCCTTGTAATCAATTCCTTCTTTTTGAGTATAACCTTTAGCAACGAGTCTTGCCTTATATCTTTCGATATTGCCTAATGAGTCTTTCTTTGTTTTAAAAACCCATTTACACCCTATGGCTTTCGCCTTTAGGCAATTCAACAAGGTCCCAAACTCTATTGGTACTCATGGAACTCGTCTCTTCCTCCATATAGCATTGTACCATAATTGTGATTTATTACAACTCATGGCTTGTGAAACGTTTGGGATCATTTTCAGGCTCCCACATTGTAGTCGGACTCTTCAAGATATACAACATAATCATGGGATTCTTGACTTTCTCATTCTAGAAGACCTTCTTAATGTTGTATCATCATCCTCAACAGGAGTATGTTGTACAACTATTTCAGATAAATCTTGAATTTCATGGTCTACTGGAATAGAATCGGTATTTTGTGGAATGACTATGATTGGTTGTTCAACACCTGATTGATCTTGAGGGGTGTTGTGCACATCAATCAACCTATCATATGAAGTGGAGGGTTGAGAATTCATATGATCAATTCTTGATCGTTTTCTCCCACTCATTAAGTCATTCTCAAGAAATTTTGCATTTCTTGATTCCACAATCCTAGTGGTATGTGATGGACAGAAAAATCTGTATCCCTTAGGCCGCTCAAAGATATCCAATGAAATGCCCACTTATGGTCCTTGGGTCCAATTTCTTTTCATGTGGGTTATAGACTCTTACTTGGATGGGCATCCCCATATGCGCACATGTTACAAACTTCGGTTTCCAACATTTCCATAACTCAAAGGAGTTTTTGGAGCAGCTTTGTTGGGACTCGGTTTAATATGTACACACAGTAGTTTAAGAGCTTCACTCCACAAAGATTTTGGAAGTTCCTGAGTTACTTAACATACTCCTCACCATGTCCAATAATGTTCGGTTTCTTCTTTCTGCTACACCATTTGGTCCTAGAACCAGGCATAGTGTATTGAGCAGCGATCCCGTGTTCTTGAAGAAACTTTGCAAATGGACCGAGGCATTTGTCCATTTTCGTATATCTACCATAATATTCCCCCACTCTATCGATCTCACAATTTTGATATTTTTCCCGATTGTTTCTCTCGCTTTAAACAATTTAAAAGCATCTAATGCTCATATTTATTATGAAGCATATAGAGATACATATATCGTGAGAAATCATCGATAAAAGTAATGAAATATTTGGGACCATGTGAGTCTATATCGGACTACAAATATCGGTATGTATGATCTCAATATGTCCGAACTCCTCTTGGCATTTTTCTTAGTCTTGTTGGTCTTTCCTTTAATGCGGTCCACACAAGTTCAAAATCAGAAATCTAAAAAGTCGCTAAGTACTCCATCTTTTACCAATCTTTTAATTCTTTCAATGGAGATATGTCCCGATCTCCTATGCCATAACATAGAGGAAACATTCATTCATAACACATCTTTTAATTCCATTATTAACATGCATGATATTGAAATTGGTATTATTTTGCAAATTTAAATATAAAGACCATCGACAGTGTACCATTCCCAACAATATCGAACTTATAAGATAAACTAATAATGAGTCCGAAAATGTAAAGAATATCCAAAAGGCAAGTCTCGAATCGAAATCAAATTTCTAGAAATTTGGAATATAAAAGGTCTTTTCAAGAGACAAAACAAAACCACTACTCAAAATTAAATTGCATGTTCCAATGGCTCCACATGTGAACATCTTGTTTCCGGAGAAGATGCATTGTGTTCATTGCCCTTTCAGTTTCCTTAGGTTTTGCAAGCCCTGTAAGGAATTAGAAATGTGGTGTAGAGCAGAATCAATCCACCATGTGTTATGTGCAACATTAACCATATTAGATTCATAACATACAAAAGAGAATGGATTACCTTTCTTTTCAAGCCAATTTTGATACTTAAAGCTTGATCCTTCTTCACGTGTCCTTTTTTTCACGGAAGAAGCACTTGGACTCCTTCTTGATATCGGTTGGGAAGGTATTTTACCTTTCCCTTTGATTTGCCTGCGTCTTGAATCTTCCTTCCTTTTGCGTAAACGCTTTCACTTTGCTCCATCACGAGCCTTCCTTCCTCTTGAACACACATGGTCACGAGTTCATTTATTGACCATTTATCCTTTTATAAGTGTGTTATAAAGAGATTTTAAAAAGGTCCCATATTGCGGTGGGCGAATTGCAAAATGTAATGAAAACTTAATTTATTAGGGTCTTCGAAAAGGTTCAGACATTTCCACCTCTAGATTTTTAATTGGCCGAACATCCTCATTTGCATTATGTCTTCACTCACACCCTTTCTTGCGTGGCTAATGATGAAAACTTCATTATTAGGGTGCTGTGAAATACCATGGAAAACAGAATTGGAGTATGTGTAGATGCTCAAGTCACAGAGATTGATGTTTGCAGTCTGAAGAATTTGGTTGAGCAGAGAGTTCATCTAACCAAATGCTTCTTTAAGACTTCACCTACACCCTGGCTTTGGACAAAATTGCTTTATGTTGTTTCTGCTCATTTGCATCCTTTTTACACATGTGTCTCCTATGGATAAAAATGCCAATAATGTTAATGTCGAATATATTAGATTTGGATATATTGAATAAAAATATATATAACGAATTGTAAACTGTTAGGAATTAATGAAGAAATATCAACCATATACTAGGTTGTAATTTTGTCCAGACATTAGATATTTATATTTTATATATAGGCCAATATTTATTTTATAGTACCTTATGATTATTGAGTAACATTATATTTTATTTATTTATCTAAATTAGAGAGTCTATGCAATAATATTTTGAAAAATATTTTGCTGTTATTTTTATATAATATGATTTTTAGCTATTTATGTTAATAGGCTCACAAACCTGTTCGGAGAATTATCTCATATTATTTTTCTGTGAGATCTATAGTTTCATGTCACCTAATATTATCTATTTAAAATCTTTGTAAAACAACTATATGGATATCATTATTTTCATAATGAATCTCAGTAATAATTGAATCGCTCTTTATTTAAATTTATAATAAAATAAATAATATAAATTCATAAATAAAATGACAAAATCAAGAATATAATATTTTTTTATGTGAAATTTTTTTTTGTGTGGAATATAAAAATCACAGGACTTAGTGTTAAAAATATATCTCTACTATATTTGAGTTTTGGTTATTCAATCTCACCAAACACCTCGGTTATAATGCTAGAGAATTGAGCAGCATGAGTAATTGAGAATTATAAGGATGTAATATACTTAATATTTAAGGATGTTATATTATTTTAAAATTAAAAATTCTCAATATCTTCTAATTTAGACTCTTTATATATATTAAAATATATATACGATTTTTTAAAATTAGATAATTAATATCTTTTAATTTAAATTATTTACATAATTATAATTTATTATAACTTTTATTAATTTAGATTATACCATTCTTTTATAAAATGATAACAAGTTATACAATTTTATGCATATAAAAATACAGAAATTATCAACTCCTCTCTCTCTCTACATGTTTTTATATGATATCATAAATAGGTTTATAAAGCTTTTATCAGATTTGTGTTACCAATCTGAATTCAATCGTTGTTCATTATCATTCGGAATCGCTGCAACTTGTCATTCAATATCCCTCGTGTCACCGTTCACCGTTCTTCGTCCCAATCTCAAGGTCACAGAAATTGTCGCTCATACCCATTGTTAGCAACGCTCTATGCTATCCTTCATTGATGTTGCAGAAATCGATTAGCAAGAAGACAACCCAAACTGTTCAAACACATCGTCGTCCCAGGCACATATCACAGTAATCGTCAATCAAACTCATCTTCGTCGGCTCTCTGTTCATTAACATTGTAGATATCAGTTAGCAAGAAGAAGACTGAAAATGACATGTTTTGAGCCCATTAGAAAACAAACACGATATATTGCTTCTGGCTGTGTTTTTAACAAAATTGTTGAAATTGTAGAGTTTCATTGAAACACATCATTCAAAATGTTTCGCTGAACATTGCATTTCAAAGGTGTCGGAACAACTCCCAATTAGACATTCAGATACCTTAATTCTCCACCCAAATTGGATGATCCATTTAGAGTCATGACCGCCGTCTAGCCTAAATCTATCTTAGTTCTCAACCCTAATCGAACGTCGAGAGGCCTAGACTCCCAAGTGGTCTTCTACCGGCCTACCAGCCACCACCCCGACCTCTGCCCACCGGTACTGGTCACCATCGAATGCCACTGTCGGCGGCCCACCACCACCAACATTTTGGCAACCTTTTTGGCATCTTTCGGCGAAATTTATGGCAACCTTTTGATGACTATCAGCATCCTTCGATGGCTGTCCAGTATACTTTCAGTACCTTTCTGATAATTTTTCAACTATTCTACGACATAGTCTAAAATACTAGTTATCACCATCCGGTCATCATTATTGTTTTCTCATTATATCTTTCTCAAACGATATTGCTCATCCTATTAATTTAATTTTGAATGTAACCAACTATAACAGCTAGGCTTAGTAAGTGTTTGTTTTTCTCACTAGTCACAAATTTTAGCATTTTATTATGTGGACAAAATCTAAGTCTATGAAAATAGACAAGAAGACATTTGAAAAATTCAACGATCATATTAAAAAATGAGAAAAACTTACTATAAAATACTATATCTATTTCTTCCATTTAAAGTATCGTTCCTAGATTTTAAAATGCCAAACTCACTTAAAATTTCTTACTAATCATTACAACTATTCCACTGATGCTGCTATCCAATTTTAACTAAAATCTAAATTTTATGTGATGCATCAAAAGCCTCGTCAATCAATTGCTAAGTTTTATTATTAAATCAGTAGCATTTGGGATTAACTTTTTAAAGCTGATTCGGTATATTCAGATACTCTGTCCATTAAATTATTTGTAGAGTATCGAGATTATTGTCTATTTGCTTATTTTATGATTGATATTTATGATAATTTTTAGTATACTAGAGCCTCACTATTCCATCGCTTTCCTCTACCTACACTTGATGTTGACATTACAAAATTTTCTCCACTATTCTCTCCACTAATGTGATCATAGTTACTATATCACCTAACTCTGTCGTTTCGATTATGACTTTTATTTTCTCTACTTTGCATCATTTCAATAGCAAATGTAATTATTATAAAAAAATCGATATCATATTTCTAACTATCTTGAAAAAAGGCTAAGGATATCGGGCATACTAAAAAGAATAAAACCTTCCAAAATCTCATGGCTGTTGCATTTATAATTTTGATAGATTTTGCCTCTATACCATCGTCTTTTATTGCAATGGATTTGAAGGCAATTATTAGCTTCTATCTTATACGTCCATTGATTGTCTTTCTTTTCTGATACATCTTATCTTGGTTTGTCAATTTTGTTTGATATAATTATAAGACATGTAACGCATTATTAATGTCTCATGAGACGTCTTTAGTTAGCATCCTTCTTATATTTTTATCGATCATGCTGGTCATATATCTGCACACTATTTTTATATTTCAAGTACTTATTATATTTCAAATTTTTTCTTAATGTTGTATCTATTGATTAACTTGTTTAATGTGATCTTAATTTAATATTTTTTGGCAAG
The DNA here is from genome assembly GCA_033239525.1 of Nepenthes gracilis. NCBI lineage: Eukaryota > Viridiplantae > Streptophyta > Magnoliopsida > Caryophyllales > Nepenthaceae > Nepenthes > Nepenthes gracilis. The sequence continues at coordinate 4,232,668 of BSYO01000010.1, forward strand.
GGTTGTATTGTACAAGATCAAAAGATGGGCTAACTTGTTGGGATTGATATAAAATTGGATGTCTTTTTGAGTTTACATTTCTATATCTTTCACATTCATGTTTCACTCATCCCATTATTGTTGATGTCTTACCCTATCTCTAGAACAACTGAATTGGTTACCCTTTTTTATCTCATGTTCAAACTCTAACTTCTAATGACTACTTAGGCTAAATTACTTTTAACTTTTTTTATTGCATATTTTATAATTTATGCAAGCAAATAGTCATATCTTTTAATAAAAATGAGTCTTTTAACTTTTGTATCTTTTGATCTGATTTAGTTTGCTATCTAGGGTATTGCCCCTACTCTAACAAAGGATAAGTCTTGCTACATTGTTATCTATGTCAATCAATACTATCATTATATATGAATTTATCTTTTACATGATCATTTTAAATTACTTAATATATTTCACAATTTTTGCAAATGATCAAAATTCAATTTGATCACATTATCAAAGATAATGTTATAGAATATACTTTCATTTTCTGTTTGAAAGAACTTTAATAAATAGACATTATGTCATATTGATCATGCCTAACACTTTTCAATAAAAATAGTTGTGTTGAATTTCATCTCTCACCATTTCCAACCAATTGCCATGTATCTCTGTAGTAAAGTACATGATTAATCTATATTTAAAATTTTTGGTTGTTCTTGCTGTATAAAACTTAAATTTTACTCTTGACTTTACTACTTTTTTGGTTATGATATTTAATATAAATTAATATTATAATCATATAATCAAGTATTTTTATATTTTTGAAAATATTCAATTTTGATAATACAAAAATTTTACTAATATCACTTTATTTTTTTCAAACCCTTCTACTTTATCTCGAATTTTCACTGATTTGACTGTTGATATTTTTACAAATTTCTAATTTAATGTGGAATCTATAAGCTCAACCACCCTAATAAATATAGATCATCCAATGATTTTACATCACAAACATGCCTTTGAAGCCCTCTCCCACTATGGATATTCGTTGTTACAACTGAGTATGAGTCTCCTATATGTTTTCGTGGCTATCATTGTTTATTTATTTTTATCGCTTTTCATGAGTCATATAGTTACCACAAAATATACTTTGACTCTCTTTGACAATAAATTATGTTAGAAGAGTTTGATATTCTTCACAAGACTAACATCTAGGATCTGATTGATTTTTCATCTGGTAAGATTGTAGTAGAAAAAAAATTGGTGTATAAATAAGAAATAAGTTCTGATGGTTTAGCAAAGGGCTTTACCTAAGAGAATTTTGCTCATATTGTCTACATTACTTAGATCGATCTCTTTTGACTATAACTATTATATATTAATGACTCTTATTTTAAATAGATGTAAACAAAGTATTTCTATATGAAAACTTGACTGAAAAAGTCTATATGAAGCTTCATTCTGGTTAATTTTATTTTCTTAGATATGCATGTCGTCTTTGATAAATATTATACGATCTTAAAGTAGATTTTTCATTCAATTATATTATTTTACAATTTGGGTTTGTCTCTAATCCTCATAACTCTACCTTTTATTTGTCATATTGTTACAAATATCACTATTCTTCTATTATATATTAATGATATAATTATTATTAGTGATAATAGTTCTAATATCTTTAAATTTAAACATTTTTGGGTTTGCACTTTAAATTAAAAGATTTTAAATTTTTTTTACTATTCTCTTGGACTTAAGATAACTACTACATCTATTTGATAGAGGCTAAATATACTTTCAATCTTCTTTCTCATGTTGTATTTATTAACAGTAAAACAACTACTATAACTATTAAATATAATATCAAACTTAGCACTATTAATAGTAAAACTTTCTTTGATATTACCATTTGTCGCCATTTAGTTAAGAGCCTTATATATTTCACTATTATTAGACCTCATGTTGCTTATATTTTTCATTTTATTAATTAATTTATGTCGACTCCACGATCTATTCACTATGTAACTATTATTCGTATTATTTACGATGAAATGGCACTTTATTTCATGGGCTATAATTTTCTCTTCATTCTTCATTAGAGTTCCGAATTTATTTTAATACTAATTGGGCAGGCAACTGTACTAATCAATAGTGCACTATTGATTTTCTCTACTTATTAGGTTATTCTCTTATTTTATGGTGTAGTAAAAAGCATAACATTGTTACTCATTCAGGTAGTGAGACTGAATATTGTACTTTTACTATCACTATATTTGAGCTTTTCTAACTTTTATAAAATATTGTTATTTCTTAATCTAATAGTACTCTCCTTTATTTGATAATAATAGTGTTATTCAGATTATTTTCAATAATTTATTTCATAAATTTATAAAATATATTAATATTGATTATTATTTTATATGTTATCACCTGTAGGAAGGCACCATTCGCCTTTTCCTGAATTATTCAACTGATCAGAAGGCTGACATTTTTACAAAAGTTTACACACTGGTCTTCATATCAATTTAGTTTTTAATTTAAATTGATATGTTCCAAATTATCTTAAGTTTGATGATGGATATTGAGAATATAATATTCTTATCTTTAAGGATATTATATTCATTCTAAATTAAAAAAATATTATCTTTTAATTTTGGCTACTTATGTGTATCATGATACATATGATATTCTTTCTAAATTAAAAAAATAATAATCTATTTTAATTTAGATTATTTATATAATTATTAGTATTATAAATTTCTTAATTGAGCCTACTTTATTTTCCTATAAAAAAAAGCCCATTGTATAGTTTAATACACAAAAATACAAAAATTATTAATTCTCTTATATATATATAATTTTAACACTCTTTTTAAGTTAATTAAAAATTTAATTATGTGCACAAATAATGGGAGATTCCCAAGATTAATTTTGGGTCCCGCATCTCCAATTTTTACTAACGGGTTAATAATTTTGAAAACACCCTATTTTAATATATAGTTAAAAATTACTTGAAAAAATCCACTTTATCCTTATTTTATCCAAAAAATGATATAACATATGCCTTTTTTTTTGGAAGAATTAGATGTCTATAATTTACTCTATAATATAAAAATATTTTCATAATTTAAATTTATAATTTTAGTCAAATATTATTATTACCATGCTAATATTCATCGATATCTGCTACTAGCTAAAGTAGGGATGAGTTTTTTTTTTTTTTTTGGCCTCTAAATAAAATTTTACATGCACGTCTTATTGTATTAAAATTGTTAAATGGTAACAAAATTAATATTTATAAAAATATCAAAATAAGAGATAAATTTTGATATTTTGCTCAACTTATTAATAATAATAAATTTATTATTTTTCAAAAATATAAATATTCATATAAAATCTTAATTTTTGTGATTTTATTTACTCTTACATATTTTCTCAATTCTAATGCATTTAATTTTTTTATTTATAATTTCAATAATTAGCATTATATTTTAATGGGAACACCAGAAATGGGTTGACCCCAAAAAGTTAACAAAGGCTCAAGACGACGGTCAACACTCTAACGGCCCAGTTGGAGAACGGGCCCAAAAAGTTGAAAAGCCCAGGACGGTCAACATTGGCGTTGACCGTCCGGGCGGCCAACTTTCTAGCAGACGGTCAACTCAATCGTTGACCGTCCGCAGTACGTGCATCGGGCCCAAAAAGGCTTTTCTACAGTAATGGGCCTGGTCCACTTAGGCCTACGGCTCACCAGGCGGCTAATAACAGACATCCTCCATAAGGGCGGCCAACACGCACACAGACGGTCAACTCGAACGTTGACCGTCCGCGTTTTACACATTGGGCCCTAAGAAGCCTTTCTAAAGTAACGGGTCTGACCCGTTTAGGCCCACAAATCATCGAAAGGCCAGCAACAGTTTTCCAAGGATATTCCATGATCCCAACTGGCACCAAAAAAGACATTGGCAATATTGACGCCTCCCATGTAAGAAAGGTGTCAGATTTTCTCCAAATCTTTGCCAACCTAGGCTTTCCAAATGTAACATGCACAGAAGAAAAGCGCCCGATTTGAAAAGCTGTTTGCCGTCTCAGAAGGAAACTATTCTGCATGATTTGGCAACTGGTGCCGGCTCTCAAAGAAAAGTCAGCCAGCAGATCACGGAGGCAATCCTTCCTTCCAAAGAAGGAGGATCGCCCTCTCCACTATAAAAGAAACCCTGGATTCACCATCCAGGGCACGCTTTCTTCAACACTTCCAATTGCATACGCTTTCTGCAATACGAACGAGTGCTCTGAGAAATCTGTCTTCTCTGCCACCAACATTCTCCAAAAACCCTAAGGCAACAAGCGAGCCCTCACGGTTGTTTACTGCATTCTCACCTTCCAAATTCAAGAAGTCCTCACGTCTCTCTTACATTTGGATCAAACACTCTTTCTGTACCTCTCTCACTCACAATTTTAGTTTCTTTCTCTCGAAAACTGTTTTACTGACTTGAGCGTCGGAATGTTTTCGGTGGGATAATTTTTCACCGAACACGCTGACTTTCTGTTCTGTTTAATGGTGTGCAGGATCCAACTCAGGAAACGGAGTCGGAGCCACAACAAGAGAATCATCCGAATCTATTCGAAATTCGGATCCAAATGACGCATCATATTTAAAAAATTTTGACCTATTTTATTAGCTCGATTATGTTATAGTTAGTCTAATGATTAGTATTATATTAATAATTAGTATTATATCAAATTTTTACGTATTTGAAATACGGTAAAATTTTATATATATTAAAGTGGTATAAAAATTAATTTTAAAATTTTGATAAAAATTTAAAAGGAAAAAAAAGAAGAAGAAGAGAAGGAGGAGGAAGAGAAATTTCAGATTCCGACGCGGTAAAAGAGGACAATTTGTACGATAGAAGATATAAATAATGAGAGTTCAAGGGGCTTCAACTGCAATTATCGAAAGACCTGAAACATGCGTAGCTGGAAAGGAGCAACAGACCTTCAAAAATGGCAGCTGACATTTCCGAAACTTGCTTACTCTGCAATTAACGAGCAGGGCGGAAGAGAGGGAGAGGGAGAGGGAGAGAGAGAGGGAGAGGAAGAGGACTGGTCAAGCAACCCAACCCAAACAACAACGGACCTTAAAATTCATCTCAATAGTCTCATCCACCACACTCACCGCCGCCGCGATCGCCGAATTCTCTGCCATTAGTTCCAATTTATTTAGGCCAGTTGAATTGCTAACGGTAGCATATGCTATTGCAGATACCACTCTTCTCGGTAACTATCCGGTGGTGGGTAAATAGTCAAAAGGTATTTTTAGTCGGAGTATGAAACAGCAGCAATTAAGGGCCAAGACGAATAATGGCTTCATCCCTAGTTCTATCAAATTCATTTCTTCCTGCATCAAAACCGTCTCTTCGGGTGTCCGATCAGCGAGTGCCTCGGTCGCTGCCTCCATCTCCTCCAACTCCGAGGACCAGAAGGACCAGGTCCTATAAATTAATTTAATTACGCTTGAGAAATTTTCCTTTTTATTTCTCTTTTCTCGTAAATTGATCCTGTTGTCAGACGGTTTATATGGCTTAATTTTAGTTCTTGATGCTGACTGGGTGATTTTATAGAGACTGAAAATTGGTAATGCGTATATTAAAATCTCTCTCTCTTTTTTTTTTTTTTTTTTCTGTTGGAATGATCAAATTCTTTTTGATTTCCGAGTAAATTTTGGAGAATCGGCGGAAAGACTTGGTAGTTGTTTTGAATTGTAGTTATGAATGAACCAAACAAAGAGGTTGCGCGAGGCTTCTATATCTGGGTATAATGAGGGTTATATCTATGCATGGAAATGGTTGTGTGGAATCGCGTAAACTAAATTAAACAAAACCAAACTAAGTCTTTTCCCAGCCTCCATTTAGATCTTATGTCGCTCGTATTTTGCAAATTCTAAATATATGAGATTATGCTTTGTCGTTTCCTTCAAACTTCTTTTCACGTCTTCCTTTAAGCTAGATTTGTATTGGTGCATTTTGTGCGTGATACATAAATTATATGTAATATTTTATCAAGTTGAATATTAAACATAAAAAGAAATTAAACTTTTGGTAGTTAAAAGTTAACGACGAAGATGATAGGAAGAAAAGAACTGGTTTTCTTTTTTATATTTATAAAAGATAAAGAGTCTTTGTTGACTTCCCTTAAAATAGTGGTTTAAAATGTCACACCAGGGCACTAAAACAGGAGTTACTTTAGTATATGGAATTGACGCGTCCCTGGATCCAAGTTTCGAACAGATTCGGGTCGATTTGATCGTCTGAATCCGACTCCGGTCATCGAGTATGGATCCTGCATACCACTACAACAAACAAGAGGTCAGGTGCCGGTAGGATATTTGTTCCACTGAAAACACTCTGACGCTCAAGTTAGTAATCAACCTTCGACTTTTAAGAAGGTAAAAGGAAATGAGAGCAGAGAAAGAACATGAAGAGTGTTTGAGATGAATGTTTGGTTTTAGACGTGAGAGGTGTTCTTGTGGCTCGTGAGGAGCACAGTCTCTCAGCCCTATGTTCGCAAGGAACGTAGAGAGAGAAATGGTGAGTTTGAGTTCTGTAAACGTGAGAGCTTGAAGAACTGTCAGAACACTAAGAAAGCTTTTTAGCAGAGAAGGAAGCCTCTGAAGTCTAGGTAATGAGCGTGTATGATCCCAACAGTGAGCGTTGTAGTTTTAGAAGTCAGCATGCCCTGGAGTGGAGATTCCATGGGTTTTTATAGATGAAGTGTTGGGCGACCTTCCTTGGACAGGAAGACGTGATCCCTGCACTTTGCTGGGCGACCTTCCTTGGCAGGAAGGCCTGATTTCAGCAATCGGTTGGGATTGCTTCCGTTCTTGGCGAACAACGGTTCTCAGGATTACTCGCATTCCTTCTTTATCATGTTACCGTTAGGGTTTACAGTGGATAGGAAGAGAGAATCTGGCGTTTTCCTCATGGGACGTGCGCTGAATCTGCTGGCGCCCGTTACAGTGAAGATTTTCTTTTAGAAAGGCGCAAAATAAGGGAAGAAAACTGTTACTAGTCATGTACGGAGGAGTGGGCCTGGCCCACGTGAGACTTGCTCTATTGGCCGTCTCATGGGGAGCCTGTTGGCCGTCTAGTTTGGCCTCTCATCCGGTCAACGCCTGACGTTGATCGTCCAGGCGCACATATGGGCTTTTGTGGATTTAAACCGTTTCTCATATTGGACCAGCCCACTATAGGTGTACCTATCAAGAATAGATAATGAACCTCCTCTATAGGCTCACATCTCCCTACAGTTGTGCTAGTAATTCATTACTTGCAGTTATTGTGCTTGCATCAAGCTAATAAGGCTTTGAATGGGGGGGCCTGTTTTTGGAATGACAATGGTGAGCTAGTCTTTTGTAACCAAGACAACTGTGACTGCCATAAATTGTCTGAGGAAATCAGTGTAATATTCTCAGAAACCCGGTTATGAGCAAATATTCGGGTTTCCTCAAGGAAATTTTCCAAAATTTTGATAGTTACGTTTTACCAAGTACGGTTAACTTCCAGGGGTAGAGCTTAGGATTACATGGAGAGACAAACTTGAGGATGAAGGATATTATAAGCATGTAACATCAATAAACATGGACATCTATAAGATATTGGCTGTCTAGTCTTTCACTAGGATATTTGATGTCAAAGAGTAATGTGACTTCAGAGTTTGTACACTTGTATTTTATTTTTTTAGGTATCTGTGCCCTTTATATGGTAATATGGTTGTGTGAATAAAGTGAGGCAATAAGCTTATTGGTAAGGAAATTCATATTCAGTCCATTTTATGATTTTGCTAGTATCCTTGACAGATGATTTTTCTTATTTTAGGAGTTCTCTATCCTTAATGGCCTTACCTAGTTGTACTTTCTCAGATAGATCTCAGAATTATCTTTAACAGGGAAGTAGTCTTACCCAGTTTTCCAGTAGTGATTTGAGTATAATTAGGTTTCTCAGTTTATTTTCCATGCCTAACAAGTTTGTTAGTTTAAATAGACCATGATTGTATTGATATATTCAATTTTGATTAATGTAGTTTGAGCTTAGCATTGGTCATGCATCATATAGGCTTTTGCTACCAACTGCTGCCGGCATTTGAGTCTTGTGCTGCTACAGCTATATCAACCACTATGTTCGAAGTTCAAAACAGAGACAACTGATACTTGACATTGACCCCATCTGGCTGCCACATTGTAAGTATACTGCCAAACATACCACTGTTGATACAACCTTAGTTCAAACAAAATGCTCATCCACGCCAAATGACACCTCGTAGTGTACCAACACAGTGCATTAACTGCAACCATCCCAACAGTAAAAAAAGAAAAAAGAAAATGTTGGTCAATGCTTAGAGTTAAAATCAACTGTCACTCTCCCTGAACATAGACTACGGATATTCACCATAAACCTATAACAATCCTGAAAATATCGACAATTACACATCAGTCAGCCGAAGACAAGCCACTTCTTTGCGTGTCCAGAATCACCCCTTTGCCCTTTGCAAGCCTAATAACACATCTTCCAATTGATAGCAACCTCAATCCTCAAAAACATAATTAGTACCTAGATATGTAGTGTTGGGGTCACTCCCGAGTGGCATGATGTCCGCGGACTCCGTTGGGAAGAACGGACGAGGACTCCTTTGAAGCGTCATGTCCGAGCGGTTGCTGAGGACGAGGACGAGGAGCCTAGAGTCGTAGGCGTTGTCTCTATCAACGTAGGCCTGCAAGTGGCCGTTTTTGCAGGTGGGTTGGTCACCCACTCTGATTGGATGTTGCAGCAGCTGCAACTTCCCGATGACAGGCCTGCCGTCTGACACGCCAAGCATGCGTCTGCCATGGCAGGCCTAGGGCGTAGGTCTGGAGACCTACGCCAGTAGGGTGGGCGGATATGCCACCTTTTGTGTATATATACAGAAGCTTGTTGCCCTTGCTAGTGTGTGCTAGAGCTGGGACATTTTGAATTCTAAGAGCCTTGAGAGAGCTGTGGGCAAGCTTTGTTGTAAAGATAGAGTGAGATACACTTTGAGAGAGGAATGTTGTACACTTGAGATTGTTTTCTTTCGTTAGAGTTTGAGTAGCCAATACTTGTAAACAATTCTCTTATAGTTCATTTTTTCGTGGTTTTTTCCTTGGCTTTAGAAGGGCTTTCCACGTTAAAATTTGTGTGTTCTCTTTTGCTCTCTATCCTTACTTTTCTTGCCGTCCGAGAGCTCGCTCTTGTGTGCTGTCCGAGAACTCTATCCGCTCGGTCACCGTGCAGTCCGAGTGTTTTGCGCCAACATGTAGCCCCCGTACAATTCTAGCCTCATAAGTCAGCACACACATCTATGCAAGTTTTCCTCACATTTAAGGCTGGTTTTGACATTTGTCCTGATGGGTTACCATGTCTATCAAAGTTGCTGATGGAATCAACACCATTGCCCCTTTGCAATCATGATCTGTTTTATAAATTGGCTATCTCATCTGTTTTATTGACTCTGCCCAATCTCAATCACCTTTCTCTCATTTTCCTTTATAGAAGTGTCACTTTTGTACCCTGATACAAATGCCTTTTTGTTTCAATAAATAATAGAGAAATTGTGGAAGAGGTTCCAGAGGCTCACTTCTCTGAAGAGATTCTCCTGACAAAAAAACTAAGTAGATATAGCAGATGCGACCAATGAATTTTCTTCATTGTCAAACTTCATGACATGAACCTTTTTGTCCTTTTCAATTAATAAACAGAAGGCTTTTTTGAGATTTGTCAACTAGATGTACTGTTGTAACTTGCAAGTCTTTTGAATGAAACTGAAGGCCTTGTTGAGGTTTGTTGACTGTAACTACTGAGTTGTAACTTGCAACTCCTAGGAATGAAACAGAAGGCCTTGTTGAGATTTGTTGACTTGACGACTGTAGCCTCTGAGTTGTAACTTGCAACTCCTAGGCATTAAACAGAAGGCTTTGTTGTCATATTGGCATCTGATTAAATAAAATCTTACTCCTGACCATAGTTATTGGGTCTCCGAACCCCACCAACGTACCATGTACCAAATGTGGTTCTCAGTAATAATCTCTTTTAAAAAAGCACTTTTCTGCATACCAGTTGCCATGCAACATGTACTAGAGTGTGAACTCGACAACTGGGATCCATACCAATTAAAGAAGAAAAAGGAATTATACAGAAGGCCACACATAGAGTTCTTTTGGTAGAAGCTGAATTTGAGTGCATGGAAGCTATAACTAATGTCCTGCATGCTGAGTTCATTATTCCAGATGTTGAAACCCCATGAGTGACTGTTGTGTGGTTTCAATTCTATTCTGTTCCGTAGACTGTGGCCTTCTCTTTTTTTTTTTTTTTTTTTTTGAGCAGGGGTTGAATAACATGTGGCTGTTGTGATGTTAAACTTTGTGCTTAAGCACTTACTTTGGATTGTTGAATTGTGGTAGTGAAATTGATATGATTGTTAAGGGTATCTTCTGATCGTTTTCTTTTTCTTTGGCTCTGATGATAATTATGGGATTGTGATTGCCATTTATTGCCAGAATGACAGCACATGATATCAGCTTTCAGTTAATTATCGTGTAGTTTCTGATCTTCATCCTAATTTCACCACACATTTCCCACATATGTTTTTAGTCCTTTCATAGTTTATTGGTGTTTTGATGAGCTTGATAATCAAGCTATATTCAGATTTCAGCATGTTTGCCTTCTAACATGATTTGGGAAACAGGTTCTGTGGGCCTGCTTTGACAGATTAGAACTCGGGCCATCTAAATTTAAGCATGTTCTGTTGCTTGGTTACACCAATGGTTTTCAAGTCATTGATGTCGACGAAGCCTCTAGTGTGAATGAGCTGGTTTCGCGGCGGGAGGATCCATGCACCTTTTTGCAAATTCAGCCCATCCCTGCAAAGACCAATGGCTGTGAGGGATTTAGAGCTTCTCATCCTTTACTCTTGGTTGTCACAGGAGAAGAAACAGAGGGTTCCGATCCTACACAGAGTAGGAGAGATGGATTGGTTAGGGAAGGATTTATTGAAACTCAAACAGGAAAAATTTTATACTCTCCTACAGCTGTTCGTTTTTATTCGATGAGGTCTCATAAGTATGTTCATCTTCTGAGATTTCGATCAGCTATCCTCATGGTTAGGTGCAGTCCTCGCATAATTGCTGTTGGACTTGCTTCGCAGGTAGGCATTATATTCATATATATATATATCAAGCTTAATTAAGATTACTTTGTTTTGTATTATTTTTTTTCTATTCCTCGGTGAATTTCAGATATTACGAAAAAATATATAAATATATCAAGCTTAATTAAGATTACTTTGTTTTGTATTATTTTTTTTCTATTTCTTGGTAAATTTCAGATATTATGAAAGCCATTTTTATTGATAATTTCCCGAAAACATTCTTTTACCCTGTACAGTCTATTATGCATCAAGGAATGATCTCTGGGCCTCTGGCCATTTTTTCTGATATCCTACAACGTATTTATATGAATAGAGTTCTTTTATCATTTTTCTTAATCAATATTTTTGGTTGAAATCTTTCTTAAAAAATGTGTTTACACTGTCAGCAAGTATATTTTAACTAATTAAAAAATGACATAGTGCGCCATATTCATATAGAGTCTTGAGTATGTAGCCTTATCTGGTATTTTAGAAAGGTATCCTGCATTTTAGTGAGGTTTCCATGGATTAAAATTTTCCTATTTCAATTCATGATTGAAATCTAACTTTTTACTCTATGAATTATGTGACTTCCCTTGAACAAAATGTAATCAGAGCATATTTTAAAGTCTCATATTGATAGCATGCTATGAAGAAGAAATTTTTTGGTAAATACTATTATTTGCTACTCACTCACTAGATAAAATGGATTGGTTTAATAGTTTTCTAGACATATTCTATTCCTTTATACTGAGTCAAACTTAGCAGGTTAAGTTGCCAATGAGGAAAAAAGTTAATGTTTTTCATGAATTTAATCATTACTCTTGTTTGCTTAGCTTTACTAATGGTGTAAACAGATGTATCTCTTTCCCCCCTGCCCCCTCTTTCTTTCTTTTTAACAGGTTTTCGTCTATGCATGCAGATATACTGCTTTGATGCACTTACTTTCAAGAGCCAATTCAGCGTGTTGACTTATCCTGCCCCTCAATTGGAAGGTCCAGGTGTGGGCAGTATAAACACTGGCTATGGCCCCATGGATGTGGGTCCGAGATGGTTAGCCTATGCCTCTAATAACCCACTGTTGAAAAGCACCGGACACTTAAGTCCGCAAAGTCTAACTCCTGGTGTTAGTTCTTCAACTTCTCCTGGTGGTGGAAGTTTCGTGGCTCACCATGCCACAGAGTCCAGCAAGCGGCTGGCATCTGGGCTGATCAATCTAGATGACATAGGCTACAAAACATTCTCCAAGTACTGCCAGCAGCTTCTTGCTGATGGTCCAAATTCTCCAGTTACATCCAACTCAAGCTGTAAAGTTGGCAGGGCAGCAGTGCATTCTACTGAAATGGATACTGCTGGGATGGTTAGTCTCCCTGTAAATTCTGAAACTTATAGCAGTAAAAAAACCATGTTAGGGTCGGTTTTTAACTTTTGAAGGGCTTACATTGAGGTTACCTTGCTCTTGAACGGCTGCAAACATTTTCAATTTCGGTCGCCCAGTTGTTTGATTAATTAGCACAGGTTTTTTATAACTGCTTGTGTAATATAGTCAGTGGTAAATAATTATCCAAGTTGTGATGTCTGCCTTTACATGTATACTTTTACTTGTTAGTGCAGGTTGTTGTTAAAGATTTTGTTTCCAGAGCTGTTGTGTCACAATTTAGAGCTCATACTAGTCCGATTTCTGCTTTGTGTTTTGATCCAAGTGGCACTCTTCTGGTTACTGCTTCTATACATGGTAACAATATAAACATTTTTCGGATAATGCCATCGAGCTTGCAAAACAATTTAGGCAATCAAAACTACAATGGGACATCATCTCATGTGCATCTCTACAAGCTTCATCGTGGCATTACATCAGCTGTATGTGGTGACACTTGTGATCCTGTTTCTTTTTCTTTTTCGATATTAGTGGTGCGAACCACCACCCTGATAATTTTTCCCCTGCCTTTTGTTTCTCTGGCTGTCACAGGTTATTCAAGACATATGTTTTAGTGACTACAGCAAATGGGTGGCTATAGTTTCTTCCAAAGGGACGTTTCATATTTTTGTTATTTCTCCCTATGGTGGTGGGTCTGGCCTTGAAGTTAATTCTTGTGTTGATGGATCCACGTTCTTACCGGGTTCGACTCTACCATGGTGGTCTACATGTACTACAAAAAGTCAGAGTTTTCGTGCACCTCCACCACCTACTGTTACACTCTCTGTGGTAAGCAGAATTAGAACCGGCAACTCTGGGTGGATAAACACAGTTAGCTGTGCTGCATCTTCTGCTGCAGGAATTGTCTCTATACCATCTGGTGCTGTCTCTGCTGTGTTCCACTGTTCCATACCTTATGTTTTGCCGGCTGGTGGCTCACAAATGGCTGCCTTGGAGCACCTTTTGGTTTACTCCCCTTCTGGGCATCTGATTCAATTCAAACTTCTTCCTTCAATGGGGGGAGAGCTGAGCGGGACTTCAAGACCTGTGTCAGCCTCACTGACACTGATGCAAGATGAGGAGTTGAGGGTGAAGTCTGAACCTGTTCAGTGGTGGGATGTTTGTCGCAGAGCAGATTGGCCGGAGAGAGAGGAGTGTATCATGGGGATAACTTCTAGCAGAAAGGATGCTTCTGTTATAGTGGTGGATTCTTCAGATTTTGAAGATAATGATGCTAGTGGAGATGGTGCAGTGAAGCACCATGAATATTCTCACTTGTATCTCTCCAATGCAGAGGTGCAAATTAGCTATGGGAGGATACCAATTTGGCAAAATTACAAGGTAACTTGTGTATTCGTATTTGTGGGATGCTCTTTTTATGCTCAACATTGTTAGTGATACCAGCATCTATGTTTTAGATGCATTTCTACACTATGAGTCTTGTAGTTCCTCCAAAAGCACTGATGCATTCTGAAGATTATACTGGTGGGGAGATTGAAATCGAAAAGGTTCATCATCACAAGGTTGTAACGAGGCAGAAGGATTTGTTGCCTGTTTTTGACCGCGCTCATTCTGTTCAATCTGATGGAAGTGACCGGTATGGAAAGACTCCTTGCAAGTATTGATTTATTTGTCAGATTGTTTCACATAAAAGCTGTCACTCGCATTTTCAGTTGGACTATCAGGTTCTCTGAATTTAACCTGTACTGGAAACTGAAAATGCTGAAAGTTTTTAATTTGCCATTGTCTTATTTCTTTCAAATCTTTTTCTGCATGTTCAGAGCTGTCAACTACCTTAATAACCTCCCACAGCTGTCAATTTTGTAACTTCCCACAGATTTCCCAACGTGAAAAAAGACATTGTATTTGAAAAATCTCGGGAAAACTTAACTTTTTCAGACTTCAGAACTATACATAAGATTAATCATCTGAATAGCTTTAGAAAGAATGATTCATTTGTGGCAATAGAGTGAAAGGCAGTGGACAATTTCCTTGCCGAAGTGCTGCCTTCTGTTATTTCTGTTCATTTGGGATATTACTGATCAATCATTGTAAAGGCGAGAAGGGCTAATTTAACTCATTACTGTCAATCTTCTTTGATCGTTGATTCTTATGTACTTGAAGTTTGAATTTGATGAGCAAGAAGACTTGTGTTTGATACCATTTTCCATTGTGTCTACCCCTTCCAAGGCTACAAATGTCAGTGCTAGAATTTTTTTTTGGTTTGTATCTTGATTGAATCACTTCCCTTTGACATGGATTTTTGGATTGTGATTGATTACATTTGTCACATACGTTTATATAGACAAGGTTTGGTACTTGAATGAAGGTTACATCAACAAATGGTACTTTTTTATTAGTTAAAATGCTTACCAAGTCCTTCCTATTGGCATGGAGAACTTTTGGAGCTTTAGTAATTCAAAGTCAGAATTACCCTTGTTTCTTTCTGATGTGGAAATTATTTAATAGCAGCTGAGGCTTTCTTTTAGAATTCCTCTAATGCATGACATATACAAAGGCCGGGAAAAAGGAATTTTCTTTATGCTTTTCACTGTCCTATCAGGAACCCAAACCCAAGCAGGTCTAATTAATTATGATTTGCAAAATTCAAAATCCCAAAACAAAAACACAAAATTTCAAATCCGGGTATGACAAAATAGATAGACAATAAAATTTCATCACCCAAATAATAAAAATAAAAGAAATCCAAAACCTAATCATAGGACCTTATCGAATAATCGTTCGGACAATATAAACAGTGCAACCTACTCTAAACAGTCGTAAGGGAGGGACAAACCATAACACAACAACAAAACCCAATATGTAGCAACCCAACTGTTCTCAATGCATAACCATGAACCCACACCGGACCAAATTCAAAACCCAATGTACATCTGTTACATATCCAGTCTAGAAAACAAAACTAAACTCACCAACTGATGTGGCTGCGATCAGATCACGTCCAAATTCCTACAATGTATCCAAGTCCACTAAATCTGAAGGGATAATAAATTGAACATGTGAGTATAAAGTTCAGTAAGTATTATATCATATAATATAACAAATATGTCCAACAAATTAGGAGGGTCCATAAATACATTCAAAATGAATAAAAGATACAAATTAGATGCCAGAAAGCTGATGGTGACCAATACAAACGTAAAACAGGTAACAAATACAAATCCTAAAATCCGATATAAAAATCTAAAATACACTATTTGAAGTCAAATCACAAATCTAAAGCCCGATGTCAAAAGTCAAATATCAAATCCAAATTATAATCCAAGATCGAAAGTTATGTGGGTAGTCTCGTACTCAAATTGTATATCAGATCAAAACATATATCAGATGAAAATATAGTCCTCTGAAGACATACTCATAACAAATTATAATCTAAAATCAAATCATATAATCTAAATCGAATCATAGTTCCATCGGGACGGCTCATAACAAATTGTGATCCGAAGTCAAATCTCATATCCAAATCATATCATATAACTAATCGTGATCTGATATCATATCCATATTAAATGTATACTAAATGAAACAAAATCTAGATCTAAATCACATACAAATAAACAAAGGCCGACGCAAAATTATATAAACCGAAACATGTTCCGAGGTAAATCATATATCCAAATGTATGAAACTAACCTAAATCCTATCTGTGGGCAAACCTACGAATCTCAAAAAAGAGTATGAATACAAATCTATGCAAAAATACAAAATATGCACAAAATCAGAGAACTAAAGATTTTCAAAGATTAACTCGAAGAAAGGTTACACATACTCTCGATAACCTTAAACCATATCAACTGCAGTTTAGGCCAGCATGCTAGGCCATCTATAAACACTATCTCCCATAAATATGGAACAAGCTCATTATGTTTTGACACTCGCAATATTGGGTGCAATCCTCAAATTTATCTATTATATTAGGACGCATGAATATATTAATTTTATTAATTTACTTACGATGGTTCTTATTAAAACACAAATAGGATAGGTCTAGCTACGAACAAAGCCTCTTCCTGTCGGCGGAAGAGGGAGTCACAATATTTCCCTATTGAAAACACAGTCTCCCTGTCAAGAGAGGCGCCATACATCACATATCGAATCACAAAGGTAGTAACCTCATCCCCGAGTAGCATGCATGTGGACTAATGCACGGCCCATGCAGGTTTATGATTTTTTCCATATAAATATACTGATATCAAAATACACAGTCTCAAATATTTACCCATTTTTTCAATAAATGGTAAAAGCCTCAAATATTAACAAATCCAGAACAAAACCCCCAAATGATCAGTAAAAATAGTGTGCTTGCATAAAGAAAACACGTGGGCTGAATAAAAATAGCATGTACAAAAGTTAGACCTCCATAGCAAATATAGAACTTATCAAATGCTGAAATAGATCAAGAATAGGGTTTATACATACTTGCTTTAATCTCACACCGAGTAAATCTGATAAAAGGATGCCCTAAAATACCTGAACTCTACCCTCTCTCTCTTCTTCCTGCCGCTCTCTCTCTCTTCTCTTCTTTCTCCCGCGCGAAATGGGCGTACAGTGCCTCGCGCTCGCTTAAATAGCCAACCTAACGTTCGAGTGTGGCATTAGGCGCCTCTCATGTGCCACCAACCTAGAATCTGTGCTCGAGCGCGGCCTTGGGCACAAGCCCATTGGAATTAGTGCTCAGGCGCTACTCGGGTGCGTTTTAGGCGCTATTCCACTAATTTGATTTTTTTAAAAATTTCACAATATATAGTTAATTCCAATACAACCATATAACCCAAAATAACCACATCCCCAAAATAAAATCAAATGGGGATCCAAGTATTACATGTCTTGACTTCTGGGCTATTAATTAGAATTTATAGATAAAAATATCAGCCGATATCTAATATATTAGTTGATAATATCGGTATCAGGGGCCCCCAATGTCAATGTTTTCCAATACCATGGCAAAATCATAATATGTTGCTGTATCACAATGTATTGGCCCATATACTTGATATATCAGCTAATATTTGCCTATTAACTTGCTATTTTATTAGTTTTTTTTATTATATCTTATACCAATATACGTATTTTTTGATATATATGGTACCGACATAATCGCGACCGATATCGATTTTGATATTAACATTTTCATCCATGGCTAGAATATATCAAATACCAAACACGCCCCAAGTCATGATTTTAGGGGTCATTGCCACCATTTAAGACATCCGTGATAATGTCATACTAACTGGAGTTTACATGAGACAAATCCAAATTAAGACGTTGCTAATTTACTGCCCTACCCCTTTATCTATTTTTTAGTATCTCTTCAAGGCTGATTGTCATTATAAATGTTTTTTTGTTGGCATTTTGTAGTTGTTCTTCTGGAGAATATCCTGATTTTCATTTTAGAACTGAAGAGAAGCCTTCTGGAGATGCTATATTCTCCCTATCTAAGATGTTATCTGTTGACCCTGATCAGAACTCAAAGCATGGTAAGAGTATAATCAAAGCATGAATTTGTTTTCTTTGGTTGCTTCTGTAACCAAGATCATGTTCATATTATCACCAGGGGCCTCTGAATTGACTCAGCCATTTCATGATTCAAACCAAATGCATACCGTAAAGGCTTATCTGCCGACTTTGCCTGAGAACAATGGGAAAAGCGGTTCCTGTATTTTAGCATCACTGCCACTGAATGAAGCCTCTGTGAAATATTGTAGTGTACCAACGTCCATATACAATGCAACCATGGACATTTGTCCTGCTGTGAACACTTACCTTGTAAATAGTCCCTCTTCAAAAAATGACTCACTATCTGCGGAAAGCATGCCTGAGGAAGTGTCATCATCAAACAACATTGAAACCAGTGACACTTCAAATGTTAGTTTCAACAGTTCTGATTTTAGTATGAACATTGTTGATGAAGGTTCGGGTCAAGACTTGATTGATTGTGGGCGGCATTTCCAAGAAGAATATTGTAAAGCTTTACCTCTTGATGAATGCCTCGAAGTGGCAGAAGTCATTCCTTATGTGGACAGCAGCAATAGTCCCTGTGACAAGAAGTCCGAGGAAGATGGAGAAAGTGATGAAATGGTTGGAGGTGTTTTTGCTTTCTCCGAAGACGGTATAGACATGTGCTTTTCGCATGTTGAGTGTAATACATAGATGAAAATATTGACTGATATTTATAATATTGGCCGATATGTATTATATCGGAGCTCCTTATACTAATTTTCCTGATACCACACTAATATTGTGATATATTTCTATATTGGCAATGCATCACAATATGTTAGCCGATATTTAAAACATCAGCAAATATTTTTATCGGTTTACGATTCTTAAAATTTTTTTCTTTCAATATATCTAATGCCAATATGTATTGTCCGTTATATCTGACATCGAAATGGCTGCGATCAATACCAACACCGGTACCGTTATTGTCATTTGTGCTGCTATGACTTTCTTGTAACTGTTTTCCTTGGTTGTGCAATCCATTTCCAACTATCTATCAAATATATTTTACAAATGAGAGATTGCGGCCCCTAAGAAGCACCAATGCTTCTCTCGGGCTAGCGTGTTAGTGTCCGACATTTGTCAAACACCGACACATGAATGATACATTATAATACTTTTCAGAATATTTATTATTTTTCCTTGTGACTCTTACATGCTCTGGATATTATGGTATGTTTTGGACACGAGTTGTTTGCAATTTCAAAGAAGTGAGATTCTTGATGTAAGCTAAAGAAATTGAACCATTTGGTAATATAGAGAATTAACAATCATATTGACTCAATTTCATATTGCTTTTTTTTTTTTTTTTGGGTGAAATTGCTTTTGGATGGGGAAACAAGAAACATGCAATTTTATTGATAATTTGGTATGAGTAGTATTGCTGATTATTTGTGTTCGTATATCTATAAATGAGCTGTGAATTTTTGTTAATGGAGTTGCAGCATGTTATGTCATCGTTTTTAGAAAAATAACGTGCAAATACCTCTCTGTTGTACCATTTTTATGTCCTATGTCAGCATCCATGCTGCTTATGATGGCCCCCATTGTGGCTGAAACATCACTGCACGTTTTCTTGCTTATGCATGGGCTGTTTACTGTGTTTCATAAGGCTTGCTTCCCGGGGCAAAATTTTAATGACGCAAAGCTGGTGGAGTTCAACTCTCCTACCACCACCCAAATTTCCACACATGCTATACTGCCCTTGAATGCATTATTTATTTCTGAGTACTAACAGTTTTGGGAATATACACAAGCCTATGAGGGGATTTGTCTTTACTGCCAATCAGATGTTGATTTTTATTGCCTATGCTCATGGACTATGTGTTGAGGCTTGAACTTCAGGCTTACAAAAAATTTTTAAAGTGGAAAACGGCATTTGCATTAATTTCCTCATTTGTTCTTTATCATCTAGTTTCCCTCTGCATATCCATTAGAGGCATACTGTTTGATTGAATTTGATGATGGTGATTGGGATACATTCTTTGTCATTTTTTTCTCGTGACCATATTAAAAGTGAGTTAGATGATAATATTTTACCATCTTTAATAATCTGTTTGTCTATTGGATGAGCTTTAGTTAATGTTTATATTATTTTAGGTAATTACAAATACCTAAACAACTTTTGTTTTATGATTGTTTTATACCTTACAACCATTGATGAAAATATCGGTACTGATGTCCGTATTGGTCGCAGCCATATATTTGTTAAACATGTCAAATAATACATATCAGTATGGGATTTATCGAAAGAAGTTTTTTTAAAAAAATTATAATATGCTAGGGGCCATACTAATCAAAGTTAAGGTTATATCGACTAATATTTTGAATATCGATTAATATATTATCGCAGTATCAAGAAATATCGGTATCGAGGAGTCCAATAGTGATGCATATCTTCATCTATGCTTGCAACAATATAGTTTTAGGCTTTTTAAAAGAGTTATATACATTAAAATGTGTGGACTTAATCTTCCAAATGCGAATCAAAGCAAAAAATAACACTTTCATATCACCAATATAATAACATATCAGGATGTTTTCTCAATATTGAAAGATGTCGGCATCGGGACCTCGTTTGTTTGTTTGTTAATTATTTTCATGAATATTGCTGTTGTAACTTTCACTGGCTTTAGCTATTCGGCCTCCCATAAGCTGATGTCCTCCTATTGATTGACAAGTTTCTAGTCCATTTGACAGTTGCAGGATGACATGCATGTTGCTGGTGCACATTTCCTGCTGGTCTCCTGCCACACTTCACTCCCTATGTATAATAAATTTGCTCGGAGTTCAGCAGATTGAAGATTGTCGACCGATCGACACGGGATAGGAGGGGATTTCCGTGTTTGCCGCATTGCTGCTGAGGCAACTGGCTGGTTTTCGACCCCTCTGATTGTTGGCCGGAAGCGGGACGGTTGACCGTCACAGGCATAAGGGAATTGAAGAGAATGAATGAAAGTAGGAGAAAATGAACACACAATATTTATGTGAAAAATCCTTCCGAATAAAGGCAAAAACCACGGGATACTAAATCCATAAAATATACTATATATGAGATGGGTGATTACAAACAGGAGGTGAAAAACAATAACAGAACACAGTTTTTCCTCACTGTACTCTATTTCTTTTCTTCCTCTTCTCTGTTTTCTTCACGCCCTTCTCTTTTTCTCTTCTCTCACTGTAGTACATATGCATACACAAACACATATATATATATAAGCCCAGTAGCAGCAAAGATCACCACGCCCTGCTCCATGGTTGGTGTACAGTTTCCAAGAAGCATGCATATGTTTACCCTGTTCAGCAACAGGCGGCGCATACTTGCAGTAGCAGACAGATCTTCTATTGAAATTTCAAGGTTACCTAAATAGGCAGGTCAACCAAACCTTTTCATGACATAGCAGATCTTCTGTATTACCATATTAAGCCGATCAACGCCCTGTTGACCGTCATCATTTGTTGTCTGAGAATCCTCAGCAAAACCGGTCAACTTAGACCTTCAGCCGATCAACCATATTGACCGGTCGTTGATCGTCCATCCGGTCAACCATGTTGACCGGAACTTCTTCTTGTTCCGACTGAGTTCTTCAATTACAAGAACTTCTTCACGGGAGTGATTCCCAACAAACTTCCTTTCACGACCGTGAGGAAGTTAAATCTGTTAGTCCGGCCATCTTGCAGCATGCCTCATTTTTTCCTTCGGTAGAATCTTAGTCATCATGTCTGCCCCGTTCTCTTCCGTGCTAACTTTGTCCAGTGACAGTAGACCTTCCTCAAGCACATCTCTTACCCAATGATGTCACACATTAATGTGCTTTGATCTGGAATGTAGTGAAGAATTCTTACATAAATGAATGGCACTCTGACTATCACAAAATACCACATATTTTTCTTATTCAATACCCAACTCTTGAACAAACTCCTTCATCCACAACATCTCCTTGCAGCCTCCACACATGCGATATATTCGATAAGAACGTGGATAGGACTACGCACTTTTGTAGCTTGACTTTTTAAAGTGTCTCTCTCGCAAATTTCACTAAGTAACCCGTGTAGATTTGCACGTGTCAATATCTCCTACCATTCCAAAAAGTAATCCACTAATATTTTACACGTACACCTCTTGGAAGTTTCCCGAATATATCTCATGATCCACTTCACAGCAGATCCTTTTCCGAATTGGACAGTTTGCAATCTGTCCCAACGGTATGAGCTATAGGTTTAGGTGCATACAGAAGGCATACATGTTTTTCCCAATTTTTTGATGAGTAGGGAACGTTTTTCATATATTTCTTCTCGTTATCCAAAGTCGGGTATTGACGAGTGCTCAACCTGTAGTGGTTCGCCAATGGTGTGTTTACAAGCTTTGACTTATCCATGTTGAATCGTTGGAGCACTTTCTTAATGTAGTTCTATTGAGACAACCACAATTTTCTTGCCTTTTGATCGCGCAAGATTCGGACTCTCAGAATCTTCTTAGCCGATCCAAGATCCTTCATAGCAAATGACCGCCCAAGTTGCTATTTCAATTCATTTATCCAAGCATTGTTGCGTCCAACGATCAACATGTCGTCTACGTACAAGAGAAGAACAACAAAGTCATCATCCGAGAACCTCTGTACAAATACGCGGTGATCATGAGTTGTCTGCCGGTACCCCTGACTAGTCACGACCGACTCGAATTTCTTACACCACTATCTAGGAGCTTGCTTCAACCCGTACAAACTTTTTCTTAGACGACAAACAAGCTTCTCCTTCCCCTTAGCTTTAAACCCTTCCGGTTGCTCCATGTAGATCTCCTCCTCAGGCTCTCCATAGAGAAATACAGTCCGGACATCCATCTGTTCCACCTCAATATCCTGGGTGGCAGTCAGGCCTAGTACTATCCGTATGAAGGATATTTTCACAACTGGAGTGAAGATCTTATCAAAATTAACCCCTTTTTGTTGACTGAAGCCTTTCACTATCAACCGTGCCTTGTATTTTGTCTTCATGGTATTCTTGTCCGGCTTCAAACAGAAGACACATTTGTTCTTGAGGGCCTTCTTCCCCTTAGGAAGTTTAACCAAGTCAAAGGTGTGGTTCTCATGAAGAGAACTTATTTCTTCTTTCATGGCTTCCAGCCAATCCTCTTTACTGTCGTCCTTCATCGTCTCTTCATAGTCCTTAGGCTCTTCGGCATCAATAAGTATGACATATTCGTTAGACGACAGACGGACGGACGGTCATCTGTTGCGTGAGGATTATCTAACAGAGACATTCTCGGCCGGTTGAGGAATGACTCCATCCATGGTGTCATCCGGAGCCATGATCTCCTCTTCATTATCCTCGACCATCTCAGGACTCTGATCCTCTCCTTCCAATGGTGCCGGATGAACAGCTTCAATGCTTACTTTGTCCGTTTGTTTATCGTCGCACTTGGCCTTTCTACCAATGTCTTCAATCGTCTCATTTTCATCAAAGGTTACGTTCCTAGATCAGACAAGTTTTCTAGCAGTAGGATCATAAAATCTGTAGTCCAGCTCATCCTCTCCATTACCCAGAACGACGCACTGCATCGCCTTTGGCTCCAGCTTTTCCATTTCGTCTCTTGGGACATGTACGAATGCTTTGCACCCAAACACTCGTAAATGATCATAGGACGGCTCTTTGCCCATCCATATCTTCTCCGACACTTCACCCATCAGAGGTTTACTGGGCGACCTGTTTATAATGTAGGCCGCCATCCTAAGTGCTTCTGCCCAGAAGGATGCATAAAGTTTTGCTTCAGAGAGCATGCAACGTACTCTTTTCAGAAGCGTACGATTCATCCGTTCTGCCACTTCATTCAACTGTGGTGCCTTTGGTGGTGTCTTTTAGTGCCTAATACCATATGACTGGCAGTAAGTATTAAAAGGTCCCAAGTATTCGCCACCGTCATCACTTCGGATGGCCTTCAGCTTCCTTTCCGTCTGACGCTCCACAAGAACATGAAATTGCTCAAAAGTACCAAGAACCTAATCCTTGGTCTTCAGTGGGTAAACCCACAGCCTTCTAGAACAGTCGTCAATAAAAGAAATAAAATACTGGACTTCACCAAATGACATTTCTTTGAATGGTCCACACACATTTGTGTGAACAAGATCTAGAAGTTCTGCCTTTGGAGCGGACAAGTCTCTATGAAATGAAACTCTCCTCTGTTTGTCGGCCAAGCAATGAGGACACATCTTTGGTTCTTCCTCATTTGCTCCAGCGATTAGGCCTTTCCTGGCCAAATAAGACAGCCCACAATCATTCATGTGGCCTAGCCTTCTGTGCCACAGATTTACTGTCGCTTTGCAGATTGCAGCGTTCATGTCTCTGACTACTGCACAAGCCTTCATCACATTTAGGCGGAGCCCTTCTTCCATTTTGCTACAACAAGAGACCCTCTAGTCAGTTTTCATTCACATTCATAAAAGGTATTGCAGTAACCTTCATTATCCAGCCGATCGGCTGAGATGACATTCAGTCAAATATCAGAAACATGACGTACATCCTTCAGCATCAGCTTCGTCCCATTGTTTGTGACCAAGACAACATTTCCTCTGCCTACGACCAGCGATGTTCCTTTATTTTCTATCCTTATTACTCCAAAATCTCCTGGAGTGTAGGATGTGAACAATTGCCTCCTGGATGTGACATGTAAGGTGGCAGCGGAATCGATTACCCAGCCGAACTTCTCATCCGTCACATTTGCCACATCTCCTTCACTTGTCAACAAGAGACCGCCCCCTGTGACCACTGAGATAGAGGACTTTCCCTCTATCTGTCCTCTATCACCTTTTTCTTTTTCCGTATTTTTTCGCTTCCATTTGAAGTAATACTTCTTAATGTGACCCTTCTTGCCACAGTGGTGGCACTCAAGGTTTTAATACCTTGACCTTGACTTGCTGCGAGCTTTCTTTTCTTACTTTTGACCACAACCTCTACTTCTTTCCCTCGATTCAGTCATAAGTACCTCAGACGTTGAGGTCCTTTGTGACCTCCTTGACTCATTCATGAGTAGAGAAGTAATAACCTCATCCAACTTTAGTGTATCCTTTCCAAACAATAAGGTTGTGATAATATGATCATAGCAGGCCGGCAGAGAAGCCAGCAGGACCAATGCCTTATCCTCCTCCTTGATTTCTTCATCAAGGGCGGATATCTACGTCAATATCCGGTTGAACTCGTCCAAGTACTTCTTGAAGCTTCCTCCTTCTGAAAACCGTAAGCCATAAAATTGTTTCTTAATGTGTAATATGGTTGTCAAAGATTTAGACTTATACCGGCTCTCCAACTTCTCCTAGACTTATACCGGCTCTCCAACTTCTCCTAGACTTATACCGGCTCTCCAACTTCTCCTAGACCTTCGTCGGTTCAGTCAAGCCAAGCACTTCCTAGAGAGTGCTGTCCGCCAAACACAGTTTGATGGTGTAGTTTGTAAGATCTCTTTTATCTTATTATTCATCGTCGGTCAAGTTTGCGGGCTTCTCATCCTTCTTCTTCAACGCCTTTATCATCCATTCTTTGGTAAGAACGTTTTTTACCCTCTCTTGCTAGAGGATGAAGTTACCCTGTCCGTTGAACTGCTCAACGCTGAATAGCAGATTCTTTGATGATGTTGACGCCATTAGAGCAGAGTTCTCAACCTTACGCTCTGATACCACTTGTTGGCCGAAAGTGAGGCGGCCGACCATCACAGGCACAAGGGAATTGAAGAGAAGGAATGAAAGTAGGAGAAACTAAACACATAATATTTATGTGAAAAATCCTTCCGAATAAAGAAAAAAATTACGGGACACTAAGTCCACAAAATATATTATGTATGAAATGGGTGATCACAAACAGGAGGTTAAAAACAAGAACAGAACACAGCTTTTCCTCACTACTTTCTGCTTCTTTTCTTCCTCTTCTCTATTTTCTTCACACTTTCTTTTTTTCTCTTCTCTCACTGTAGTATATATGCATACACATACACACACATATATATAAGCCCATTGAAGAATGATCACCACGCCTTACTTTACTTTTGGTGCACGCTTTCAAGAAGATACATATGTTTAATTGCTAGTGTTTATAAAATTCTATGAAAGCAGTGATTTACCCTGTTGAAGTTCCAAGTTATTTGGTAAGTTTAGTAACTCTTTTACTTTTTGATAACTATCTTCAGATATTTATAAAGGGTTGGACGCCTATAGTCTTTATCCCGTTATTTATTTATTAAACGATAACCTCAAAGAAAATCGGTCAAAAAAAGGACATTGAATGGCCAACTATATTGACCGGTCGTTGAGCGTCCATCCGGTCAATCATGTTGATCGAAACTTCTTCTTGTTCCGACTAAATTCTTCAATTATAAGAATTTTTTTACAGAAGTAATTCTAAACACTGATTCACACGTACGTATGCCGTAGAGTCAGAATTTCGAGTACCGAATCCGGTAAAGGTGATCGTGTTCTTTTACAGTTATTTGACATTGATTATTCAAGAGAAAGGAATCGAGAAAAAAAGAATAAAAAATGAAAATCAGAGATCGTCATGCTCTGGATGTTGTACTTGCCTTTTGATTTCCTAAGGATATTTTATGTGAGAAAATCTAAAAATTATATGTTATACTTTTGATAAGAACGTATTTGTATTTGGGTATATATTATTTATTTTTAATGTCTTTTTTTTTCAAATATCTACTAATAACAGTAAAAGTGTAGATATATATGG
Organism: Nepenthes gracilis; assembly: GCA_033239525.1. Taxonomy (NCBI): domain Eukaryota; kingdom Viridiplantae; phylum Streptophyta; class Magnoliopsida; order Caryophyllales; family Nepenthaceae; genus Nepenthes; species Nepenthes gracilis. The sequence goes on from BSYO01000010.1 coordinate 4,259,504, forward strand.
ATATATAATAAAAATAATAATAATATGATTTTATTAATAAATTTAGAATTAAAAATAAAAATATTTTTAAACAGCATATCCATCTTACAGTTTCCACCCACCCACCCCAACACGCTATAGGGATTTAGCTTGCAGAGCAGGTGTTATTTATTTTTTAATTTTTTTTCTTTTTATAAAATTTATATTTAAAAAAAAATTAAAAAAAGGTTGAAATATTTATTTCGTGCATTTGTTGATTTTTCTCCCTCGTGGAAAATCCTTCTCCTCAAATCGAACCGGGAAAAAAATTTGATGAATGATTAAATTTAAAATCGAACTTCGTAAAACGCCAAGCGTGGTACCCAGTAGGAAAAGACGTCTTCACAAAGGGAGATTACGCCCTTATTTTTAACCATTTTTTCCCTAAACACTAATTTTATTATCGATAATAATTGAAAAAATTGTGCCTTCTTTTTACATTGTCATTCCTAAGGTGATTATTAGTGAAGTAGGAAGGGGTAGATGCACCATCATTTTGTAAAAAAAAAAAAAATTACATAATAATGATATTGATTAATTATTTAATCATTGGTATTATCTAATCAAATTATCTTAATTGGATAATTAAAAAATTATAATATTTACATTTACCTCAAACTAAGCCTTATCAAAATTGAATTTAAGTTGGTTACAAGTCGGGTTTAGATGAAATTTGCAGCCGTTAAGTCGGACTAGGCCAAACACGATCTGGTCACCCAGGCGAAACTTAGGCCTGTTTATAATCCAAATCGGGCCAATTTGGGCTAGGAGATATTTTTATAAAAATATTTTTTTTAAAAAAATTTGGAATTATATAAAAAATATCTATAAATATAAATTGTTTTAAAAATTATAATATATATATTAAAATATTAGTTAAGATATATTTAAAAGAAAAAAATTTAATAAAAAATTATTAATTATAGGAAAATATAGACTATTAAAATGATTATAAAAATTTTTTTATTTGAAATAAAAAATAAACATATCGATAAAAATTTTGTAACCCAAACCGGGTCAACTTGAACCAATTATTTTCAACCATGATCGTGCCGGTCCAAAAAACTAATGAGTATAATATTTTGACTGTATTTGTTTATAATATTGATATGTTTTGATTAAATATAAAAATTTTATATCAGTAAGACTAGATCAATTGGACGATTTAATTTTAATCGATTTACCCTAAACTTTTAGTGTATATTGAAATATTATTTCTTTATGTAATGATAAAAAAATCATCTTATATAAATTTATTGGTTATTCCTCTTATTATTAGTAGTAATTAACTAAATAAGAAAATATTAATAATAAATTTTATTTTCAGTCTATTTTATTTCTTAAAAATAGTTATTATAGTTTTATCTTATTCTATTTTAATAACGAAATGTAGCGATAAAAGTAATAAAACAGCTTGCCATCTTGACAAGATTGGAGAATCAATGTAGACCGGTTAATTCAAATGGGTCACCCCCAAAAACTGCGGGGGGGACATAATGGAGCTAGCGGCCTTGAGAATAGTCTTTAAGGGAGACCTGTTGTAGACCCGAGTTAAATGTAGTTTGTTTTCTTATTTCTTTGCTTTGTTACCAAAAAAAAAATACTGAAAAGGAAGAGAATAGAAGGCGAATGCACATGTCATCAAATTTTTGATCTGGTGAAGCATTTAAAATTCAATTCATAAATGATGAGTGAAGGTAGAGATTCAAAGTAACTGAAACATAGCTCCCAGAAGACTAAAGAATTCCAAAAAAAAACACTTTTTAGAGGTGAAAGGGTAGTGTGTTGTTTTGTTCAGCTAATTAGGTTGTGCAGTTGCCGCTTGATACTTGTAAATTTGTGCTTGACAGTGATTAGAGGCTTGTTCTCCTCTGTTATGATGATTATTTTTAGATACAGTTTACTTGGTTTTTCCTACACCAAAAAAGCAAGAATCTTTAGGATTTCTACTTCATCATATGGGTTTTGTTATGGTTATTTTAAATTTTAGTTTTTTTTTTAATTTTTTAATCATTTGGATTTATCATTATAATATAAAAGCTAAAATTTAATTAATTATTTGAAATATTATCTCAGACTTTGTACACAGTCCATTAAATTTATGGTCTCTCTATCTTCTCTCTCTCCCTCTGACTGAATTCACAAACGAGAGGCTACCCACTATATGATAAACTCAGAGGAAAGAGTTGAAGAGTTCAGTATTTACTAGAGACAGAGAGTGTGATCATGGATGGTGGTCTCGACCTTCTGCAAAAGCAGCTTGTTGATTACGTAGCTTCTTTGTTCAATGAGGTTGGTTATTTTTCAGTATCTTAGTTCATCTCTTTGGATTGATTGATTGTTGGGTTTCTCAGTGAAGATCATTGAAATTTAAATTTTACATTGAAAAAAAAGGGAAGTTTAAATGAACAGTTCAATCAGATTCAGTCATTGCAAGATGAAAGCAACCCGGATTTTGTAGTTGAAGTCGTCTCCCTGTTCTTTGAGGATTCTGAGAAACTCCTTAACGAATTGGCCAAATCTCTGTAAGAATACTATACTCTCCCTCTGTCAATAAAATACACTTGTAAATGTAGCTCAGTTATGGCTTTTGCCCAGATATTCATTCTATAAATGTTGTTATTTGACGTTCTCTCTCTCTCTCTCTCTCTCTCTCTCTCTCTCTCTCTCTCTCTCTCTCTCTCTGTGGATCAATTGATCGATCGATCTATGATGTAGAGACCAGCAGGATGTGGACTTCAAGAAGGTGGATGCCCACGTTCATCAGTTGAAGGGTAGTAGTTCAAGGTACTTTCCTTTTTTCGTTATTTTAAGATTCATCCATGACATTGAATTTCAAGAATGCAAGAAATTTTCCCAGTTTAGTAAAACTTATTCAAAAAGCCCACCAAACTGCCATTGCCATATCTACATAAACAATAATTGGATTTCATCTTAAACATTTTTTATCCCGATCTTAACTGCATTCACTTCAGATCCCTCATTTCACAAAAAAAAAAAAAAAAAAAAAATGAAGAGGAAACTGTAAAATCAATATAAATGAGACAAAACTAAAATGGGCAAAGTTTATTTCTTCATTTTTTTTTCCCTCTGTTTTGATCAGCGTTTGACAAGGAACTCTGTTGCTCTGTTTTCTGCAATGGCAGTATAGGTGCACAGAGGGTGCAAAATGCATGCGCAACCTTCCGCCATTACTGTGATGAGAAGAACATTGAAGGGTAAATTACATAATCATTGTTGTTGTTTTCTTTTTTTTTTTCTGAGTCTTGGAAAATTGCGCTCAGAAAGCTCATTAAAATGGTGAAAATTTTCAGGTGTTTAACATGCCTGCAACAAGTGAGGAACGAGTATTTCCTTGTGAAGGGCAAGCTGGAAATTCTGTTGAAGGTGACAAAACAGAGCACTTCTAGACATTCATACTCTCAGCTACATAGTTGACAAAACAGTTATAACTAAAAAAACAGATAAAAATATAAACAATTGAACTAATTTTTCAGTAGTAATACTGAAATTTTTTATTGAATTTACCAAATTTATTTATTAACCACCGTGACTTATCTATTTCATTGACATTAGTCTTTTTTTTATCAACTTTTTGCCAAAATACTTAAAAATACTAAAATTATATAGTGTTTATAAAATCTATACATACTATTTACCTTGTAAAAAAGAAGCTTATTTGGTAAGTTTAGTATGTCTTTTACACTTTTGATAACTATGCATCATAAAATTTATAAAGGGTTGGATATATATAGTCTTTATCCTATACATTACATATGATTCGTAAATGACTTTTGCTATTTATCTGGAAAAAAAAAAAAAAAAAAAAAAAAGATTGAATGGGCAATTCCTCTTTACTTATATGGCTTCTTATGTAAGTGAATTTGTTTGATTGATAGCTAGAGAAGCAGATTCAGTCAGCCGGTGGATCAATTCATGTGAAGTAAACAAGGCAGAGCACGACTGAGAAAGCCGAAAGGGGTATTTAGGGTTTGGACCGGCAATAAAGGATAAACTTCAGTTATTTTTAGTACGCTCTCGATGGTATAATATTTTATCAATCTATTCTTATTAATAAATTTATATAAAAATAGATAAATTGATGTGTTTTATATCACGTACTCTTTCAAATTTCATCTTATAGAATTTGACAGTAGTTTTTATTATTGTAGAACATAAATTGGTGCTTGGAGGAACCTTGATATTTTGATTGACTTACGAATTCAAATTTTATAGTATTTATATTATGGTTTGACGATTAAATTAATTTTCATAAGTATTTCAATAGATTATAAATATGAATTCTTCTTGGTAAATTATATTGTTAACCTAATTCATTATCAGTTGTTATCAAATTGAGTTTCTCTTGAAGACTAAAAAATTGGGCTGGGTTAGGTTACCCAAATTATTGTGTTCTTAAATAATCTCATATTTTAATTATTTAATTATTTTTTACCAAATTCAAGGTTAATTTCAATTCAAAATATCCCAAATCGGCGTCGATTATGAATTTAATATACCGATGGTATTCAAATGTAGCTCTTCCGATACGAATTCGACCCATTATTATCCCTAATTTAGGTTAAGTCTTGCTTGAATTAAGCTTTATTTTTATTATTTTTTTAAAAAAATATTATTTATTTTTGTTGGAGAGGCTTTATATTTGCATTTCATTGATGTCTTCAAAGAACTTATCTTTCTAAAAGAGAAATTTATTTAACCATTTTTAATAATATTCATCCGATATTAATTAAATAGTTAAATTTATTTCATTTAAAAAATACTAATTATTATTTTTTAAAAAATTTAACCATTTAATATTAATCTAATAATTATAATTAAAAAAGATTGAATCAATGCCTATTTTAAAATACAGAAACCCGAGGCCCTTCGTTGCAAATTCTTTGAAGTCTCTATTGTTGTTAGTTGAGCACGAAGCCCCATCGTGCAAATTGCCGACCAGCCCCTATATTTCAATAATTATAATTTATGTTGTCGGCAGTTTATGCTCATGAGTTTTATTTTTATTGTTAGATATATAATTTATAAATTTAATTTATTGCATGATTTTTATTATTAAAAATTAATGATTCCAACTGTAATTCAAATCTTTAATTTATTACTATAAAAAATGTAAAGATTCTCTGTTATTAAGAAATAAAAATGTGAAGGTCATGTGACCAAGATCAATGAATCATACTTCAAAGAATCCCAACGGATCCTATTTAATTATTGTAATTATTAATTAGTTTATATAACAATAAAGTTCTACTGTATCTGGACGGGTTATGTTGGGAAACTTCTTGACTAATAATCCGTTGAATAATGGAGATAATTTTATCATGATTTGACACTACCAAATAACATAATATCTATCAATTGATCTATTTTTTTTATAAATCTATTTATATATTAAATAAATAAGATATACTATATTATCAATGATATTTTTAAAATATACTATAATAAAAAGCGTTGACCAGATTCGTTAACCGTCCTGGTAAGAATACAAAGAACTGGCTGAAGGAAGCGTTGACTGTATTTGTTGAACGTCCTGGTAAGAATCCGAAGAACCGATGGGAATTCAATGGATGCACCATCATGCCGTGCGACACGCATGCCATCCAGAGAACATGTAGTAGATTTACGATTCCGATAATTAATTTACCAGAAGATCTTATTTGACTGCACCCTCTCCAGAAGCGACACGCATCCATAATGATGAGTGCACCTTTTTGATGCACTGTCTTACTCTAACTGCTGCGTGCGTTTATAAAATCTGTTCGTTTGTTCAAATTTTTCATGCTTTCTCTCTCTAAAAATTCAAGTCTTTGCTACTTTTCTTGCTCCCGTTTCCATGGCTCAATTTGCTCTAGAGATTGCTTATATGATTACCACCGGTGAACTAAGGGAGTTGTACATTAAGTTTAATATCCCATAGGAGATTGTGTTCTCGATGCCCATGGAGCAGGACAGAGCTTGCTCTCCTTCTGCAGGGCACATTGCTGTATACGAGGCCCACATGAGAAGTGGGCTTGTCTCCCTGTACCATAGAAGCTGCTTGACATTTTCACGGTGTTGGACGTTCCTATCGCACGGCTCCACGAGAATGCTGTGCGATTTCTTTACTCGTGAATTTTTCTCCATCACCATTCATGGATGCTGACGGTGGAGGTTGTCAGGGTGATATTTCGATTCAACGAGAGTGAAGATTTGATCTCCCTATCTCCCAGGGAGCTGCGTATCAGTAGCACGATCTACGACTCGCTGAAGAACTGGAAGGATCGTTTCTTCTTTGTATGTGTTGTTGATACCCAACCCTTGTCCAAGATTGGGGCAAGGTTCCCGATAAACTCATCGAAAACCCACGCAGGTAGAAGTGGCAGCTGTGGAGCCACTATTGCGGCTAGTAAGAGACCATTTTTCCGAGTTTAGGAGAGATTACTTGATTTTTAGGGAGGAAGCCAGGAAAGCTGGTTGGGGACCTTCTTTTCTAGTCTAGAGGATCAAATTTCTACTATCGGCGACCTCACAGCGCAAGAGGAAAGATGGTGCTCTTGCCATTGATGCGCCTGACGCACCTTCCACCAATTATGCTCCCAATAGTCCAAGACAAAAGAGGGCTGCGACGATAGAGCATTCTTCGTCATCCTCCACAGAGCCGGACTACATAACGGCCGTACAACTCACTGAAGCTGGAGAGTGCTATGGAGTAGAGGCTGCTGTGGAGGAGTATGAGGCCATGCCGCGAGCCGCTGCAAGTGGCATTGTCGCTGCACTATCATAGCTGGAGGACTTGGTGGTAGAAGCCGCGCCAACGGAGCTTCTGCCTGGAGCCAGTTGATGAGCAGCCAACTGAGCCGGAGAGGGAGCCAACCATGGAGCCGCCTGTGGCGCCAAATGAGCTAGCCGCAGGAGAGCTTTCTGAGGCAGTGGACATCAGCGTTGAGCAGGTGGAGGAGATTGCTGGTGAGACTTCTATGGAGTAGGCTTAGGAGGTTGCCACTCCCAGCCATCCACCACCAAGCCCAGGGTCGCGGGAAACCGCGGCAAGGAGGCAACGAAGAGTTTGGCTAGTAAGTTTTCGAAGCTTCCCCTCTTTTCTTCCTTTGCCATTGTTACTTAACTTTTTTGATTTCTTGCAGGAAGAAAAGATATTGGGCGCCGTGAGCAAAGGATTTCGCCAACGGGACGCCGTGATCTTGGACCGCGAAGAAGAGATCACTTAATTTGAGGAGGTGATGGACCTGCTGAAGGGCCCAGCACCAGGAGGAGAAGGCTACTCTTCAATATGAGTTGTCTAAATTGAAGGCGAAACCTACAAGACTAGAAGAGGAGGCTGCCCGAGCGGTGGGGCACACTAATGAGCTCCTAGGAAAGATAGCATCGTTAAAGAATGAGTTCTCCACTTGCTTGCGTTCACGGGAGGTTACTTAGGTACTGTGGGCACGGCTTTGGGAAGGCGTCAACATTTGTTGTCGCATTGCCCAACTGGTGAATCCTAATTTTCTCGTAGGCTTCCTTGACCCCGTGAATCGTAGCGCCCGACGACGTGAGAACCTCGTGGACTAGTCCCGGGGTGCTCAGGGGCCTCTGCCACCTCTTTCTGGGAGCTCTGCTCCTTAGATGAGATTTTATATTCTTTCTTTTGTTGTAATTATAAATGTGTCTTTGTCATCAATAAAACAATTATTTTACTGACGTGTTGTATTCCATGATTTTGTTTTCATTAGCAATTTGTTTTTCGTACTAGCCAACTGGCTTTGTATGCTATATATGAGTAAGCCGGCCGTCTCGCAACATTGGAGACGAATGTTGTGCTATTAAATAGACCTAAGTCCTTGAGGAGACATCAGGGTGAATCCTGATGTCGTATCAAGTCGGTTTGATACTCAAGTGTAAGTTCAGGCTTTGGCGGTGCTGCCTATGTATAACTATGGGCGGCCATCTTTTGGATAGGGCACTTTGCTCCTACTTTGTTGACCGTTGTAGACGGACCATGCTATTTCCTATCGGAGGAGGTTGTCGCATGTGCTGTTTAAGTCCCCTAAAGTTTAGTATTAGACCGCAAATGGGCCATTTGAATGATCAAGGTTTAGTTCGACCACTTACGGGCCACCTGAATGATTAGGGTTTAATTCGACCGCTTACGGACCGTCTGGATGATCAAAGTTTAATTCGATCGCCTACGGGCCGCTTGAGTGACTAAGGTTTAATTCGATCACCTACGGGTCATCTGGTTGACTAGGATTTAATTCGATCACTTACGGGCCGCCTGAATGACCAGGGTTTAATTACGGATGGGCAAAAATCTACCCGACTTAGGGGTAGTTTAGGTCGTTTATATCGTGTATCCTGCAAGCAAGCATTCACATGGAAAAGAAAGAAAAGAAAAGCATGGCACAATGCAAATGAAAAAAGGAACTTTATTTTATTATTTACAAGAAATGTTACAAATATACTTCATGTCATATAGATAACCTATACTGGCCTTTAATGGAAGTAACGTTTTAGGTGGATCGCGTTTCACGTCTGTGGGACCAACTTGTCGTTCTGGGTTCAGCGCTTTTATGCTCAACTCCGCAGAACAGCTGAGACTAGAAACGGGCCTTCCTAATTCGAGGAAAGCTTATTCCAATTGGCTGTCTTTCCTGTAGCCTCTATACTTCGCACGACCAGGTTTCCAATTTCGAATTGTCGCGCTTTCGCTTTCTTATTGTAATAGCAAGCGATTCGTTACTGGTAGGCTACTGTTCGCATTCTACCTGTGTCGCGAGTTTCCTCCAACAAGTTTAGGTATTCCCCGATCTTCTGGGACTTGCTAAATGGGTCGAATGCTTTGACCCTGAGACTTGGAAGCCCGATCTCAATCAGAATTACCGCTTCAGTTCTATAGTAGAGGCTAAAGGGTGTCTCGCGAGTTGGTTTCTTAGGAATTGTCCAGTATAGTCATAGGATAGAGGGCAGCTCATCGACCTAGAATCCCCCTTCATCCTCCAACTTGGTCTTCAGACCATGGAACAACGTACGGTTGGTGACCTCCACCTGTCCGTTTACCTCGGGGTACGTCACCAAACTGTAGACCAATCTGATATCTAAACTAGTGCAATACTTTATGAAATGCTTTCCCAAGAATTGGGTTTTGTTGTCGGTCACGATGGCCTTAGAAACGTCAAATCTGCTCACTATACTATGGCGGATGAATTCCAATGCATTGTACTCGGTAATCTTGGCCAGTAGGGTGGCTTCAACCCATTTAGTGAAGTAATCTATGCCCGTGATAATAAACTTTCTTTGCCTGGTCGCGATGGGAAATAGGTCGAGAATATCGAGCCCCCATTGCGCGAAAAGTGAAGGAGCTTTAAGGGATCTCAATTTCGCGGGTGGCTGGTGGTGAAGATTGCCAAAGAGTTGGCAATTCTCGCACTTCTTCATGAACTCTAGGGCATCCTTTCTCATTGTTGGCCAGTAATATCTTTAGTGCATGACTTTAAACACTAAGTTTTTACCGTCAATGTGTGATCCATATATCCCGAGGTAAACTTTGCTCAAGGCATAGTTGGCCTCCTCAGGAGTAAGACACCGGAGGTATGGAGTTGAGTACCCATGGCGATATAGCCGTCCATCGACTATGATGTACCAATCAGTCATCTTCTTGATCCACTTAGCTTCGTCCGCACTATCTGACAGTGCTTCGTCTGCCAAATACCTCTAATATGACGACATCCAATTTTCAAAGTCAAAGACTTGCATCGATTCTTGTTCATCCGTAATGGGAGTGCTCAAGACTTCTCTTATGTCCATTAAATATTATTCTGGGTTTTTGACCGGCGCTACTCTAACAAGTGGGACGGCCTTCTAGTTTTCAATTCTTGGGACATGGACTAGGCTCAACTTGTCAAACCTCCGGATGGCGTCATTTGCCTTACCTAGGCATCTAGCTAAGAGAAGGTTGCATGCCTCAAAACTCCTGTGGATTTGGTTAAAGACTAGTTCTGAGTTACTATAGACGGTTAGCTGCCTAACTGAGCACTCTTTGACTAGTCATAATCCGGCTAATAGGGTTTCGTACTCGACAACGTTGGTGGCCGAAAAATCGAGTTTAAGAAAGTACTTCATTGTAACCCTGTCGGGGTCCTTAGGACCACTCTGGTACCGCTGCCTGAGTTGGCAGATGATCCGTCCACGTTGAGGACACATTCAGACTCCTTTGGGTGGTGATTTGCGTCCTTAGTGGGGTGCTCATCAACGATTGGGTTGTGGTCTCGACGACGAAGTCTGCCAGAGCCTACTTCTTAATAGTTGCCTAGGCTAGAATTCGATGTTAAACACACTAGCGCCGATAGTGTGTCTCTATGCCGATCAATGTCTTACTCACATAGTAGACCAGCCACTAATAGTCGAAGTCCTGGTATATAAGAATAGAGCTGAGAGCTACCTCTAATATTGTAAAGTAGAGGTACAGCTCTTCTCCATCCCTGGGTGACATCAGTAAAGATGGACTGGCTAAGTACTACTTCAACTCAACAAAGGCTGTCTGGCACTCCGCAGTCCATTGAAAACTATTTGCTTTAGTCCCCCTTAGAGCTTTGAAAAAAGGCTGATACTTGTCCCCCCGACTTTGGCAAGAAGCGAGATAGTGCTACCAGTCGTCCGGTTAGCCTCTGAACATCCTTGACGCTCCGTGGCGAAGACATGTCCGTGAGGGTTTTTATCTTCTCCGGGTTTACCTCGATCTCTCGTTGAGAGATGATGAAACCTAGGTACTTCTTCGAGGACACTTCAAAGACACACTTTGAAGCATTCAACTTCATCTAGCGTGTGTGGAGTACCTCGAAGGATTCAGTCAGATCATGAATATGGTCGTTGGTGGTCTTGCTCTTGATGAGCACGGCGTCGATGTATACCTCCACATTATGACTAATCTACTTCTCGAATATCTTATTCACGAGCCTTTGATAAATGGCTCTTATGTTCTTTAGATCGAAAGGTATGACCTTATAGCAATAGACATCTTGGTCGGTCATGAACGATGTGTGTTTCTCGTCCTCTAGGCTCATTTGAATTTGGTTGTAACCCGAGTACACATTCATGAAACTCAGCAACTTATGTCCAGAAGTCGAGTACACCAACTAGTTGATCCTAGGTAAATTTAAGCTATCTTTTGGGTAAGCTTTATTGACGTCGGTGAAGTCAACGTATATCTGTTATTTTTCGTTGCTTTTCTTTATTAGAATGACATTGAAGAGCCAATCTGAGTACTGGACCATTCTGATTAAGCCGGCGTCCAACAACTTCTTCACTTCTTCCCGGATGGCTATGAGCTCTCCACGAAGTGGTTCCACCGCTTCTACTTGACGGACTTACAACCGGGATTGAGACCCAACTTGTGGACTATTACTCCGGTCGAAGTTCTAGGCATGTCAACGGGTGTCCACGCGAAGATATCAGCGTTCTGTCTCAAGAACGCTATCAGATCATCACATAGGGGTCCGGTGAGTGAGCCCCTAATCTACACACACCTCTCCGGGTCCTCCGAATTCAGTGGTATTATGTCGGTGGCCTCGTCAGACTATGCCTGTTGTAAGGTTGCTTCATCTCGATGGTCCAATTCTCCTGCAGGCCGTCCGCCGTTGCTTGGTGTAATCTGGGACGTATAACATGTCTGCTCAATTACTTGGTCACCCAATACTTCACCAATACCGCATACTATTAGAAACTTTATTTTTAAATACTGTATTGAGGTGACGACTCTGAATGCTACTAGGCACGGTCAACCTAGGATAGCGTTGTATACGAAAGGTAGGTCAACAACCAGGAAGGTGAGTGTATGACTCGCCGTTCTAGGGTACGTGCCCAGGGTGACCTCCAACTATATTGTTCCTTGGACAGCCACAGACTCGTTGTCTAGGCTATACAGTGGTCCTTCGATAGGTTTCAGTTGATTTTTTTTAAATCCGAGTTCAAAGAATGCATCGAGATAAAGTAAATCCTTTGAGCTTTCATTATCAATGTAAACACGTTTCAGTTGGTAGTCCATAGTACCATTTAAAACGAATGCAGATACAATAAGGGGATTAACGTGTGAAAAAATTATATGATCCACGTCACTATCACTAAAACTAATGACATTCTCTTCCGCTCTCTGCTTCTTCCGCCCAACTTGCCGCTCTTTATGATATGCATGGCTCTTAGTCGGCCGGGTCGTAATCATGTTGACCACACTAGTCGCGACCCAGTTCCATGGCTTGGATAGATTTGGTCCTTCTCCGCTTGAGGTGCCAGAACTTTGCCCAGGGTTCCTAACGAATCAGGTGAGATGGCACATCCGGATAAGCTCCTCAATCTCTCACTAGAGCGTGTTGTAATCCTCCGTGGTATATCCCAAAGATCGATGAAAATCGTAGTACTTAATAAAATTTCTTTCCTCCGTGTTTTTAGTGGCTTTGGCCACTTGAGGAACTTCTCCCCACTGATTTGTAATTGGACCATGTGTCGGACAGAGGAGTCAGGTTTGCCAACCTGTACTCCTTACAGTCCAGTGCTCTGATCCTGTGCTGCTTCCAGTGGGGATTATCACTGCCATCATTCTTCCTCTTTCCCTCCGTCAGGAAAGAGCGAGACTGGTCGGTCCTATCAGGCTACTTCGCTTCATTGGCCTCTTTGGTGGCTGCGTAGGTCTTGGTGATGGACTCCGCTTCCCGGAAGGTCTGCCAGCTCTTGTGGACCAGGTGCCTAAAAAAGTTACTGTATGTCAAGGTAGAGATGAAACTGTCAAACTTCATTTCCTCGGTGAGCCTGGAAATCCTTCTGGCCTCTAGTGCAAAGTGCCCCAGGAACTTCCTCGAGTTCTCTCTGTCTCTACTTGATGTGGGAGATATATCACAGTTGTTTCTCTTCTCTGCGGCTGGAAGTATACTGAGTCGGAAAGAGATCAGTGAGCCCACGGAAGCTCCGAATTGAGTTCGATGGGAGCCAGTGGGACCAGATCTAGACGTTTTCCTTCAAAGTGAGAGGGAAGTACCGGCATATTGCAAAATCTTCAAAGTCCTGGAGACTCAGATGGGTGCAGAAGTGATCCAGGTGATCCATAGAATCGGCGCTCCTATCGTAAGAATCCAATGCTGTCATTTTAAACTTAGCCGGTAATGGGTGGTTCAAGATTTTAGCAGTGAAGCGAGATCTCTCCAAATCAGCAGTGTGTTCATCGTTATCTTTGAACACGCGGTTCTAGATCTTCTTGACTTTTGCCTCTACTAGGGAGGCCTTTCTAAATCTTTTGGAGTTAAGATATGTTCTCAACTTTGTTCTTTCAGCAGTGCGGCTCGTAACTGGCCGGCTACTACTGCTGGTGGATCTGATGATCCTAGAGGCTTCCTCCAGAACTTGAGGCCTTGGCTCTTCCCAAGAGTACTGGGGATTCCTCCTCTTTGGTCTCTTATTCGGAGTCCCACAGCGCAGGGCCCCTCGAATATTGGACGGCTCTTGGTGTTAGACGCCTCCGGAGCGTGAAAGTTGCCCAACCTCATAGCCCTCTTAGCCGGCTTCTTTTTCTTCTAACCTCCTCTCCTGGAGGCTGGAATGGGAACTGAGGAGAGCAGAGCCCCCTACTTCATCTTGCCCTGGTAGGTGTAGAGTATTTGGAATATTTTGGACATATTACTCATTTGATCCGTCAAGTTTTGAAAAAATGGTGCAGGTGCCCCTCCGACTAGGGTACCAGTAGAGTGGTCTTGGTCAAGGAAGGCAGCATCTCTAATGGGAATGCTAGCTTGGGCTCTGGTATTCACCATTTTGATTGATGGTACTGATTTTGAAGATGAGAGTGGTTGTGAAGATGAAAGTGGTTGGCTTTTCGTTAGCTTCCCATAGACGGCACCAATGATACATCATGGATCCAAAATTTAGACAGATTCGGGTCGAGTTGTCCGTCGGATTCCGGCTTTGTCTATCGAGTCTTGGATCCTAAACACCACAACTTCAAACAGTAGGTCAGGTGACAACAAGATGTGATCCCACCAAAAATACTCCAACACTCAAGTCAACAATCAGCCTTTTGAAAGCAAGAAGGTGGATGCAGAGGATGTAGTATGAATGCTTATGAGTGTTTGCAGATGGGGAGTGCACTCTAGAGAGAGTGGCTTGGTTGTTATGGCTCGTGAAGATCAGATTCTCTAAATACTGAGTTCGTTGAAAACTAGTAGTAAAGAGAGAGAGAGAGAGCGTTGCAATGTTTGAGAATTTGAAAGTTTTGTAATTGTTTGAGAGCTTTCGTGGGCGGGAGAAGACATGATTGAAAGCGTGCTTTGAGGAGTGAGCTTCCATGGCCTTTATAGCCATGGCCCTGTGCTACCTTCCTTATATAGACGGGCTCGATACCCGCACTCTGTTTGGGATCATTGCCTTTTCTGCGTAGGTGTGAGTGCCTTTTTGGCAGTAACGGTCAAAAAGGTTGATCTCCTTCTATTTGCATTTTGTAACCGTTAGAGTTTTCAACAGACCGTGCGTGAATTCTAGCGCATTCTTCCCGGGATATGCTTTGATTCTGGAGGTGACCGTTACAGTAAAACTTGCATTCTTTGGAGATACGAAAAATTAGGACAGATGACCATTGTGACTCAAATATAGACACGTTGGCCAATTTAGGTTTGGGTCGCGTGCGTCCTGAAATTCAATCTATCTTCTGGCCGCTTTTTTGGTCAACGGAAGCGTTGACCGTCTTGAGCTGCCTTGATCTTGGGCCTCTGTTGGCCCACTTCCTCTTTGTCCGGTCAACGGCAACGTTGACCGTCTTGACCGAAATGGGCCGCTGAGGATTTGGGCAGTTTTCTCTTTTGTGAACCAACCCGTTACTGACATTCTCATAAATATAAATATATAAATTATAATTCATAAGTTAAAATATTAACTAAACACATATTTAAATATATAACTCTTACATAAAAAGTTATAATTGTATAAAAATATAATTAACTGAAATAATTTTTTAAATTTAATATTTATTTAAAATATAAATACACATTTACAAATATATATATATACTTAGATTGGGTTGAATCAAACTAATATTTTTGCACATGATCTTGAACTATCCGAAAAAAATTAGCAAACCTAATTTTTTAATAGCGTCATTCTATAATATTTATGTATATTGATAAAATTCTATAAAATTTCAAATTAGTCAGCTCATCTGGTCTCATTTATTTATTTTTGCAAGCAATTACATACAATAGATAAAAGATTATTGCTTTTGTTTTTGGTAAAGACAAGTACCATATAAACATTATCATTATCAACATAAATTTCTTAAATATTGATGTGTACTTCAAATTTAAATTATGATTGAAATTAAGGTAGATTAAATTATTAAACTTTCTATCTAGATCTTACGCACTACAATAAATAATAACTCTAAATAAATTAAAATTTACTCCTCAATATATTTTCTAATAGTTAAGTTAATAATCTTTCTTAAAAAATCAAATGTGAGATATATTGAAAAGAAGAGAAATAGAAATGAAAAACTTGACTCCTTACTTATTGCAAGAATAAGTGTGTTAAAAGGATATATTCTATCCTTGTTTTCCAAAATCTCCCTCCTTTTTTCGAAAAAAAAGTGCCGTATTTATAGTTATGCTTCAAGTTATTGTCGGTTTCCTGGAAAGTAATAGCCAACCACAATCCAAATAGTTAGATCAGTTGAAAACTAAATAGCTTAATAATCATTGTATACATTTTGATTATGAGGTTGACTAAAAAGCAGTTAATACAAAAAAGTTGAACTGATAACGAGTATGTAACACCCTATTTCCTATTTAATCAATTTGATATAATTAATTTATTTTGGAATTATTTTGGATATATTAGAAATAATTATATAATAAAATTTTAAAAAAAAATCAGAGAAGAAAGCAGGATTAGCTCTTGAGTCACGCTCGAGGCATGTTTATGCTTACTTTTGGCAGATTGGGGGCGCTTGAGGAACGTTTCTAGACCGCTCGAGTGGGATTCAGACAGATTGACAAGCACCTAATACACGTATGAGGCAGCACTCAAGCCCAAATTTGGCAGATTGCTCACACTTAAGGAGCACTTGAGGCAGTGCTCGTATGCGGTTAGGGTTTGACATAACACTTGATGGGCGCTTGAAATGGCACTCTTGCGCCGGTTAGGATTAAGAGGCCCTATTTTTGGGCATTTTGCACTGAAGGAAGAGGAATGAGAGAGAGAGAGAAGAAAAGAAAGAGAGAAAAAAAATAATTTTGGAGTATCTTTTGATCAAATATGTAATATCAAATGTTAAAAATGAATATCCTTAAACCTTATATTTGGTTTATTTTTGAGGCACCGCTCGTGTGCGGTTAGGGTTAGACGTAGCACTTTACGGGCGCTTGAAATGGCACTCTTGCGCCGGTTGGGATTAGGAGACACTATTTTTGGGCATTTTGCAATGAAGGAAGAGGAATGAGAGAGAGAGAAGAAAAGAAAGAGAGAAAAAAAAAAGAATGATTTTGGAGTATCTTTTGATCAAACATGTTAGATCAAAGGTTAAAAATAAATATCCTTAAATCTTATATTTAGTTTATTTCAATTTCTGTTTAATTCTATTTACATTTAGTAGTTTTAATATACATGGATGTCATTTTTACTTACCAAATTTTGATTATTCGTGAATGATATAGTTTTACTAGCTAGTTTAAAATCTTTACTTGGTTTTACTAAATATTTAAGAAATTTGAGGATTTGAACAAAATGAGTAATTACTTTAAAATATCAAACTTATATTTAAAATATTTGTAAAGAAAAGTTATGAAAACTTACATATTGGCCTTGCATATGGTATTCCATACATGTGTTTCGGGTTGGGCTCTATTTATATTCGATTCGATATTTATACTTTCCCCAAAGTGAAAAGTTGTGTTTGTACTTCTCGTAGTTGAAGCTTTGTACTTTTTCGCTAGATAAAAAAAGTTTTAGACTTAATTATAGAGACCCTCCTAAATTTAGTATTTTATGAGAGCCAGCCTAAGGAATTAAATAGAATTAATATAATTAGATGCTTGAACATATTTAGACAGACTTAAGACTACACCTATCATTTACGGGATGGTAAAAGAAAGTGACGTTTGTCCTCATTTATAGGGAAAATATATAAATAGTTCTCTATGGGTCTAAATAGTAGTATTTGGTTTAAAATTACCGAGAATATATGTAACCCTTCTTTAAAATCAGTCTTTTAATATTTGATTCTCCGATTTGAGTATGTTTTTAATTTTTGATTTTTTGCATGCATTTGATTTGAATACTTGAGAGTTGATTTGAGCATTGCAGGTTTCAACCATCATCTGGATTTCAATATTAGATTTAGTTGATTTCGTATATTTGGATCGTTTGATATTTACTTTTGAATTATGGACTTTGTATACAAGACTATCTTTAGACATTTGCTAATTTGTCATACTCGATGATTGAATTTCGATTCTTATGGATTTTATATCTGTTCATTTCATTTACCCCTTCGCTTTGATTATCGATGCATTTGTTTTAAAAATATATATACTGATACTTGCTATATATTCAACTTACATTTTTATTATTTTTAACCCTTCCAAATTAGAAGGCCACAAATACATTATAGGGAGGTCAGGCGAAAATATTGGTAGAAATTTTATTTATATTTTATAAGTATTGGTTTTATAGTTGAATTTTATTTGTATTGGATATTTTTTGATATTAATGGAATGACAGTCAAAATGACGTTAATATATTTTAGTGTTATGGAGATAGGGTTTGGATTATTCTATTATTTGGTTATTGTGGCATTTTGTTTATGTTAGATCAGTGGTATAGTTTGTATTGTTGGTTTGTCACCTTTTTTTCTTATAGACATTTCTAGCATATCATGTTTAGCTTTATTGTTTGGATGAGTAGTTCGAAGCGATCCAGTGATGGTTATTGTTATTCATATTATTGATGACGCTATTTGATATTTTGTCAGGTTCGACCCAAATTTGGATATCGTGTTTTGATATCCGTATTTTAGAATTTTATTTTGTGAATTATAATTATAGTTAATTATTATTAGTACCTACTTTTAGTTTGAATTCATAACAAAGTAGCTTAAATTGATTCAGAGATCATTACTTTGTTTAACTATTAAGTATACAAACTATTCGGTCAACTAAATTGCTTCACTCAACATTCGGATATGCACCCATTTAGGCACATAGGCCAATTCAATTTATATTCCACTTATAATCACCAAGCCATTCAATCAACCATATGATATTGATTTATTCTAACTAGAGTTAGGCCAAAATTAAACTCCATGAGCATGGACCTAACATTCATGGGCTCGCTGTGCTACTCAATCGAGCTAGCATAATTGATACTACACACAACAGATATATAACAAATCATTAGAGTCAGTCACATATTCGAAACCAGTAACTTCTCAAGAACAGGCACCAATTGTCCAAAATTATGGGCTCTATCTCTCTATAAATACAAACCCCTTTTGCACAAAAAAAGACATTTTTACCGGATTTTCACATTGGGACATTCTATGATCTTCACATCTGCAAGATTTCTTGCATCTCACTTTCCAGACTCGTGAAAATACAAATTCTGCATAACTCAAGCTTGCATCAAAGAGGTTACGAGAGGATTCTACCGAACACTTCCTCCCCAAACAATCTCTCCGAGCCTATTCCCCAAACACTCTACTCAACCCTATTTAACTTTTCAGTTTAACCGTGCATCATAGTAGATATTGAAGTAATAAGATCAATCAAACTTGGCCTAAAAAACATAAATTTAAAATATAAAAAGTGTTGTGGCTCGACACCCAGATTCACACCTAACTCAATGCAACAAAAAATCCAAACCCCCCATCAATCATCAGTGACCAATTTAGTAAACATAAAGAAAAAAAATATACACAATATTTTTTAACATGTAGACTCTTCAAAAGTCGAAGGAAAAAATCACGGGACAAACTCTGAAAGGCATCCACTATATAAAATTGGTTACAAAAACTCTCAAGACAGAATACCCACTACACACCCGAGAAAGAATAAGAAAAAATAATTTCCAGAGTAAGGAAAACCCTCCTTCCTTCTTATTACTTTGTTTTTCTTCTCTCTTTATTATTGGTGGTACACTCTACTCACTCATTTTACAAGTGTCTTGGTAGACGGCGAATGATGAGAGCTCCGTTCCGCTTTCCTTCCACGTTCTACCGCAGCTATTACCACTACTGCATCCGTCTACTGCTCCCGCAGCCGCTACAACTTTAACTTGCAGCCCTCACTTTTGCCGCTTGCTTCTGCATTCTTAAAGCGCATGGTGTGTTTTTTATAAAGACCCTAACTTCAAATCCTACCTACTCAACTGGCTTGATTCTTGCATATCATTTGGTACACTAACTTTGTCTTTTCCTGCAACCTCACCAGTTTTCGTGCTTTCCCAAACATGCATACTCTGCAGGTCAACTACCTGCTCTCTGCATAAACGGTGCATACTCTACATGATAGCTACCTGCTCTATAAAATTTACCCACTCTAAAAAGTCAACTACTCTACACAGTACCTACCAGCATCCTAGACAAGCTGTTGGCCATCACCCAGTGTCCTCGATATTCACTAGTCTATTTGTCCAACACAATTTACTGACCATCCAGCATTTTTTCATTCTGAAATTTTATTCCGGAATTCCTCTCCTGAAATTCTATTTTAACAAATTGGCCACTCCAAGATTTTACCAATCGGCAAACCGGTCATTTCGCTATAATCGGTCATTTCTACTCAACCGGCCAATTTGCCACAACTGACCGTTTCCACACAATCGGCCATTTTTGCGCAACCGGCCATTTCCTGGCAACCGGCATTTCCTGCACAACCGACCATTTTGCTCCAACCGGGCATTTTGGCGCAGCCGGACAAAATTGCCCAAACTTGGCACTTTGTCGCAACCGGACAATTTCGCCCCAACCTGGCACTTTTGCATTCCTGCAAACCATACTGGTTATTCCTACCAAACTGGCCTTTTTGAATACCAGCCAAATTGTATACCGAATTTTAAACCGGTAAAAAACAAAACCGGTATTCCATACCCGTAAAAAACCATACCGACATTCTATACTGGTAAATCCTACCATACCGATAAATCCATTCCGGTCAATCCAAACAGGCCAAAAACATAACGATCATTCCTGCTTGGCCCTTCCATACCGGAAAAAGCCATACCGGCATTCCACACTAGTAAATCCCACAAACCAGCCTTTTTCGTTTCGAAAAATGCAAACCGACATTTTTCATTCCGACCTTTTGCATTTCAGCATTTGCCACTCCGGCAAATGTCACTCTGAAAATCCACTCCGAATTTTCATTCCGAGGTTTGCCTTCTCCAACAAATAGTCTTTTCTAATATTTGCCTTCTTTGGCAAACGGCCTTTTTGATTTTTATTGCAACTAGTTTGCAATATTCCGAATATTACACAAAATTTGTGTGATTCACGATGACATATTTGTTTATTAAGTCACCCACAAAAAAGTGACCAACCTCAACAAAAATAACTTTGCTTAGAAGACAATAAAGTCGAGGTCATTGTCCAAATTTTGGCTCTTTGTGGAATGTACTAATTAGAGTCAATCCCGAGCAATTCATGACAGCTAATGAACAGCAAACGAGGCCTTACCACACGGCCCCATCAAAAAAATCCAAACCCCAACCGCAATCAATCATTTATGTTTTTAACATTTTGCTTCATCCCCCACTACAAAAATCCCTCGCCTAGAAAAGGACAAAAATGAAAAAGACATGATATTTATATACCCATTCATTTTTTATATAAATATATTTGTATATATAAATAAGATACTATTAGACGAAAATCAATTTTTTATATAAAATGTCATATAAAAATCAAATAAAAAAATAAATTAACCAAAAAACACTAACCTTCTACTATTAATGTTAATTTTAATTGCTCAAATTCTACACATTTTTTAATTGTTTGAATCTTCTAACACTTAATACTCCTTATTAAGAGTGTATAGTTAGAATATTTACCTCAAATGTTCAAATTGAAACATCACATCTATATATATATATATATATTTTATTTATTTATTTATTAAAAAATCTTTAAGGTAATTATTATTTAAAAAGGAAAGTAGGTAAGAGACTGAATAACCCAAAATTAAAAAATATGAACAATTACTTACTGATTTGATTTGATTTGATATATATATATATATATATTTTTTATTTTTTTTTTATTAAAAAATCTTTAAGGTAATTATTATTTAAAAAGGAAAGTACGTAAGAGACTGAATAACCCAAAATTAAAAAAATATGAACAATTACTTACTGATTTGATTTGATTTTTGCTTGCTGAAAAATCAACAAATATTACATCATTAAAATCATATAAATGACATACCATAAAATTTTCTTTCAAGAAGATGGATCAAATCATAGAGTTTTGCCTCAAGCCCTAACCATTTGTGCTTGAAAGACCCACCATGCCATCTTACAAGCAGAAAAGGTGTTATTTTCAGGTAAAAATTTTCATTAATTGGTTTTAGTGGTAAATAGTAAATAGCTGGTAAGCTCAGAAAAATAACTTTTTAATTTAAAAATATAAAATTATTTCTTAAAATTTAAGCTTAAGTTTTTCATTGACTAGAAAAATATTTTCGGTTGACATATTTTTCCTACACGTACCAAACATCGAAAAATATGAAAAATATTTTCCATACGCAATGATCACTGAAAAAAAAAAATTTCCAAGGAGCTATTTTCCGGCAAGCGGAACCAAAGATATATGATGGATTTCCAACGATTGAAACCACCTACCAATCCAGTAAGCAACGCCCGGCTTCCATGCTACAACCCCAAAAACAAGTCGTGGAGAAAGGAAGAATTCGTGTAGTGAATGAGCCTTCTGTCACTGAATTTCCATGGAATAATGCATGAGAACCTTAATCCAAATCAAAATTATCCAAATTCACTAATCACTTGTCACTCTCGTAACAATTAGAGATGCAGAGATATCAACTCAAGTTCTTGATTTGCAACAAAAAGATATATGCAACTGCTAAAGCAAGAAATTACGGGTAATAAACAGTAGATTATCAATACCCATTTATATATACATATATATATAAAATATTTTGAGCCGATTACCCAGAAAGAACTTAATAAGGTGTTTTTGTCACCTTTAACAACTTCACTGATCTTGCGAATCAAGTTTAGGCACTTCCCGTCCGCATTTAATACAAATTAACATCCAGCTAGATGCTGAATCAAGCTTACTGCAACAGAGAAACAAGCCCTGGGAATCTCTAAGATCAAGAAAACATACCTCATAGGAGCATGACCGTCACACACGAATCGGGTAGGAGCATAATAATCTCCCATGCCATCACTGCATATTGTAAGGAGTGATATGTACGAGAATTCATCGAATTAACTGTAAAATAGTCTGCATTAAGCATAAGATAGCCGCTGGTCACTGCGCTGCCTTTTGGGATAGTTTGAATTAATGAAGTTGTTGATCTCATCCATGACAGTATAGAAATGATCGTTATTAGGCAACAAGTAGAAGCCAATTGTTGCCTGCTCCAAATATAGAAGTTTCACATTCTGGCCAGCCTTTTTAAGACCTTCGACATAAGCCAGCTGCCAGTCCTGAATAAGATCCAAGCCGGCCACCACCACGAGACTCTTAGGGAACTTGACTCCCTTGAGGCTCTCACTGCGGGGGCCAAACGGGTTACAAGCAGGATGGTCCCGATTTTCACCTTCTGGAAGAAATGCTCTCCAATACCAATCCCGGTCCCGAAGAGTGGCAAAATATTTTCCATCTAAGCGGTTTTCTGATTCAGTTCTCTGTTGCCCACCAAACATGGAGTTTAGTAGTATATTACCCAATATGTCGATATCGGAATCTACTGCTCGCAGAGCAACATTATGAACTATATTGCCACCAGAACTATCACCAGCTAAGTATATGTGAACTCTCGAGTCCTTGCTTTGGAGCCATGGCCTCGAGGAAACCCACTTGAGGGCTGCCCATCCATCGTCATAGGCACAAGGGTATCGGCTCTCGGGCGCTCGCCGGTAGTCAACAGAAACCACAACGGCATTGCAAATGCGGACTAAACGGCGGCAAAGTGTGTCATAGATAGCACTGTCTGCTGAGGAATGGACAAAGCTCCCTCCATGAAAGAATAGTATAACAGGGACAAAGCTAGAGCTAAGTGGCTTCACAAGCTCAGCAATGGTGGGCAGCTGCATTTCTTCAGCTTTGGCTGATCGGTAGATCCGGATAAGGAGGTTAGTGCGCTGGTCAATGATGATGTCAAAAGAGAAGGTCCCATCAACAGGGTTCGCGTTAGCAGGGACTTTACGGTCGAGAAACTCCGCTAGGTGGCGGTCAAATGTACCATCAGGGCAACGGAGGAGCTTGTATGCAAGCTTGAAATAAGAGATGAGGATCCATGTGTTCAATGGAACGACCCTCTACATAGCAAAAGCAGATCAAACAAGCAGGAGATCAAAATTCTTTGTGCAGAATCAACAAGTAATTCACTAGCAAAGTACTATAACAACTACAAGCCGAAATATTATCCATATGAATAAACCCTAGTAAAGCCAAAGGCGGACAAAGCTTGAAGATAACGGATGAAAGTAGCCTTATTCAAACAAAGGCAAAATCAGAACAGAACTAAGTTATGACCTCCATCGATCTAATTACAAGTGTACAATGGCTAACAGCTCAACCAGTAAGGAAGAATTTCAATACCCGAATCGAAGAACAATCAGAAAGAGGGAAAACCCATGATCTAATTAGTTTAAATTTCAGCAAATTTGCAACATACTACAAGCTGAAATATGATCCACATGAGTAAACCCTAGTAAAACCAGAGGCAAGCCTGAAGATAAGGGGTGAATGTAGCCTTATTCAAACGAAGGCCACAGCGGACCTTAAAAAAAGGGAGAAATCAGCTTGCAGAAAAGAACGAACATTATAGCCTCCATTGATCTAATTACACGTGTATAATCGGTAACAGCTGAAACAGTACGGAAGAATTTCAATACCCAAAATCTAAGAACAATCAGAAAGAGGGAAAACCCATGACAAAATTAGTCAAAATTTCAGCAAATCTGAAGCATACAGAAAAGATTAAACAAGCCAACCGTTCATAATACATCATTTCCATGAAATATTAACGAAACGGGATAATATTGCATGTACCTGGGATTCATTGAAATTGACTTCGTCGGTTCCAGCCATATAGAGAAGCCGGTTCTTCAGATATTCTAAGAACGAAGCCCCAAAAACCCCATTCCAAAATTCATCGCTACATAAACCTAATCCGCAGAGCTAATAAAAAAAAATTAAAACGAAGTCTTAATTGCTTTTGGTTTCCCCCTAGACCAAGCAAATACAAATGAAATAAGAACAAAAAATAATTTCCGCACCTTGGGTGTTGCTGATTGACGATCGAAGCAAATAAAAAATAAAGTATCCTCTCTGCAATAAACCACACAAGACAAGGGGTGTACGATTAGATTACTGGCGCATGGTAGCGACAACACATGGTTCAAAGGCTAAGATGCGACGGGGGAGGACGGGTTGCGCGACGAGGGAGACAACACTAGCAGTTCGATGGTCCCACCACCTATTAACAAAATGTACTCATTCAGCAACTCGGGTCTAAGCCCTATTCACTTAAAATTTTTAAAAAATTTAAGTATCCCTCCATTAATAAAAATATTATTATTATTTAATTAATATCAAATAATTAAAATTAAAATATATTAAATAAAATTCTTTTTTAAATTATAGGGCCTCTAAATTAACTTATTTTGATTCGAGGTTTCAGCCATTCCATTAGCGGGATTGATTCAATTCATATTAATAATTACCGTCTAATTAATATTGGGTAGCTAAAATATTTTTTTAAAAAAAATAAGTATTTTTTAAATAATATAATCATTCAATCAATATCAAACGATTATAATTAAGAGATATTAAATCAACTCTATTTTTAAAAGAATA
The DNA here is from genome assembly GCA_033239525.1 of Nepenthes gracilis. Classification (NCBI taxonomy): domain Eukaryota; kingdom Viridiplantae; phylum Streptophyta; class Magnoliopsida; order Caryophyllales; family Nepenthaceae; genus Nepenthes; species Nepenthes gracilis. Next base: position 4,284,594 of record BSYO01000010.1, read on the forward strand.
GAATTTCTCTTACAGGAATTGATTCAACCTTTTTAATAACTGTCATTTAATTAATATTGAATAATTAGAATATTCTATGTGGCAGTTTATTTATTTATTGTTAAATATATATATATTTATATATATATTAATTTTTTATAATTTTATCAAATGATAAATATTAAAACATTAATATTATAAAAAAAAAACTAAAAAAATTATTATAATGATTTTTTATTTAAAAAATGAATATATGCTGTTGGATCAGAACGTTTGTGGGGATCATATGCTCCCATCCATTATAAAAAGGGATCGAGAGTTAAAACTATGGAATAGCTATTATTTTTACTTTATTAAAATATATTTAATTTGAACCTGTACTAATATATTTTCATATTCAGTATTTATCAATATTTTGAAATATATTGGTCAATCAAATATATTTGATGTGTATCAGGAACCCAAATTATCGCGTGAATTAGGAAGCTGCGATTTTCTTTTGGAGATGAGCTGAATACAATCTTTGTTTTTACAAATTATTATCCTGTACACCACAACAAATCAAATGATAGGTAAGAGGTATACGTGACTTGCGATATATCTTACGACACTCAAATTAATAAACTTTCTCTTTCAATTGAAAGATGCAGAAGGAAAATAAAATGTTGAAATGGAGAGAGAATGAGAATGAGTATGAAAACAAATTAGGAGAATTTACTCTGCTTAGGTGTACTCAATTGATTGTCTTTTTTTTTCTTTTGATTTCTTCCCTTTTCGGTCTAGGGAGAATTGTATTTGTAGTCAAAGTTCTTATTCATCTAGTTGGCATTTGAAACCATTATTTGTGTTGAGAAGGGTATTAAAACAGTTATTAGGAGGTGTTATTCATAGTATGTAATTGTTGTTCAAATTTAATGAGAAAAACCATCTTGTTATTAATTATAGTGACCGTTTCAACCACTTTTAGATTTTGTTATTTACTACTTCTTCATTATCTTTTGATTTTATGTAATCGACCATTAAGATTGAACGTTTCAATTAATATCCTAGAGAACTGTTATTCGGTTATCTTAATATGTTTCATACTTCCTCGTTTGGGCCGCTGAGGATTGAGCCTTAATTCAGATTTATACTTGGCCGATTTATTTTTGGCTACACCCAACACTACTTAACATACTTTGAGGTTTGAATTCAAATTTTTGCCAAGCCATCGATGAGAAGCCAACTGGTATGCCATCAAAGTGCATCTCTTTCATAGATCCTTTATTGATTATATGTCTTATTTGGCTGAATTTTATTCTATATCATTAATTATTGTGATTTGATATTTCTATGTGTTTCAAGCCCCTAACCAGTTGGGCCTTTACCTCGCCTATAAATTGAGGGTCCTTTTTCATATTGCATCCCAAAATACCTTATTTCATATTCAGTTATATGATCATCCTTTGTAAATGTGTCCTTTTTATAATTACTGGTGGGCGTAGATATTGAAACAAGTAAAGATCCTTCAAGTGCCAAACTCATAACCTGAGAAAGTGTTTTGAAGTGGGTCTTAGTTATCCTCTTTTATTAAAAAAATTATCTTAATTTTTCTCTTTTATATTTATCCTAAAGTTAGGTACACATTTGTAATAGTGCCCTTATCTCACTGATTCTCGCAGAGGTGATCAAGATATATGTTGTCGGTGGGGGTAGGTGATTTTTCTTTTATTCTCTTCTTCTCTTGGTTCTTCTAACACAACTCATGCCTGAGTACTTGGAAGGAAGTAAACTCTTTTTCTCTCGAGTCATTGTTTGGTGTTTTCTTCCTTCTATTTTTCATATTAATTGTACTTTTACTATTTAAAATATGTACATTGTGATAGGATTTAATGAATAGAATATTCAAATGATAAATCATACATTTCATATAGCTTCGATATGCTTGTAATTTTTGAACTATTGTTCATGAGTTGAGTGTCTGCCAATTTACTTTAGCTTTTATTTTTCTTCTCGTGATGTTTAACAATTTGATAACTGGAACCTCTAGGTCATCTTCCTGTTTAACTAGGAGGGTGATTGGATTTCATTTACCCCAAAAAAGGGGTATAGAATAAGTTAAGGGAATCTGAATTCTGTAAAGGGTTGGAAGGATTGGTATTTTTTCATTGTTGTTTCTTCTGACTAGACCCTCTCTGATAATTGGTACTTGGCAAATCATGTCTATACCAGCAAAGTTTTGGAAATTGAGCCTTTCATGACTCAACCTTTGACTGAGTTGATAGAAGAAAATGTCATTTCGCTTTGAAAGATGAGTAATATTTTGACTCGGGAGGCACTTATCGGTGTAACTGGAAGGTCAGGGTTGGTGGAGAGGCCGTTGCTGATATGCCTCTCTGCAAACCTAAAAGAAAACCATAGTAGTTTTTTATTTGGGATCCTCTGAAAGTGGTGACCAAAGAGGTAGGTTCCGTAGTTCCCGGTTCATCTTTTCCATCCTCTTCCGATAATTTTAAAAGGACAATTGGTGGAGCTTGTGATAAAATAATCACATTGGAGGCAGATGAGTCATCCCAAAGGCTAGACTTGATTCTTTCTTCATTGGGCCGCCCAATTTTTGAGTAGGCGCCCACATTTGTTCAGGGTGGTGAGGCTGCCTCACCTGATTCTTTGGGAATAAGTGACCTTGTTATTAATGGCTCGAACAAGGGCGAACCAACTGTCACTCTATTCCTTACCGAATTTGGGGTCCTAGTTTTTTTTAGTTCTTCACCCGATGATTTTGTTTCTATGCCTCCTATTGCTTTAGTTACGGAGCCCATTAATAATAAGGGGATGGCAAAAAAATTTTCAGCTAATAATCTAGAGGCTTCGATGAGGGTTCCTCGACCTTGTTGTTTTTCATTAGTGGTTTCGAAGGGTAAGGAGGCTTCTCAGGTAGATCCCTTACCATCTAGGTATCCTGAGGACTTGAATGCCTTCTCCTCTCCCCCTGGATTTGAAGTCTCTCTTCAACGTCATGCTCTACCCCTTCTATTTTAGAAGATTCTACCCATTTCTAAACCTAACTCACATCTAGATCCCTCTTTCCAAGAGGAGTCTCTTTTGTTAACAAGACATCATCAACTATTTATCTTCAAACATTTTTCTTGACATTGTTATATTTAATTGATCATATACTGAAATTGTCGCAACGTCAAAATTATCCATCTCTTACAAGCATATACTGATCTTGCTGTGTTTAGGGAGTTAGAGATCCGAGTCGAAGTCACTGTTGCTAAGGTTGAACAACTTTGGGATCGGGCCACTTTTCTAGAAAGAGTTGTCCAAATAGTTGGCAAGATCTCAAGGATTATTAGACAAGAATGTCATAGAAGTGGATAGGATTGCCTTACTTGAGAACAAGTTTCAAGAAGCTGAACGTTGAATGATTTTCCATGCTAATTTGATCACCAACCTTTGGGACAAGTCTACTCGACTTGAGGGGGAATTGAGAAAACACTTTCAAACTAAAGAGGTCGGTCCCATGTTGTATGATAAATTTTAGGTTGGACTATTTCTTGGTAGATGGATCGTTTCCTTGATTGCTCCTGATTTTATTTAGGCTGTCTAAATTCGAGGAATTCTGAAACTTCTCAATGCTCCAATGTTAGGGATTTTTTGGGACAAGGAGAGGGCCTACCATTTATGTTCCCATCTAACCTCAGCCTCAAGATGATTGAGTTATTTGCACTTAGGCAGTAGTTAATACGGTGTACGTCTTTTTGTGCTAAGCTCAATTCTTTGAATTGTAAATATATAAATATAATGAATTAGCTAGATTTCTTTGATCATTGTCACTAATATTATTTTTTGTTTCATTCGTTGTATTCTTCTTTTGCTAGCTAGATGAGGATACCATCGTCATTGAGCTTTCAAGCATGAAGCTTAGTAGTTCGTGCTCAGATGTAAGTCTACCAAGTTAATCCTTGACAGTGGAAAGTTATCTTTTGAACATGCTTTATTTATGTCAATAGAGTTGACATACATCCACCACTTTTATTACTTTTCTTAACGAGCACAATATTTGATAACTAATTTGGGTACTAGACCTCTTTTACAAAGCCTGCATCAAGCAATTTATCAATTTACTTTCTCATAGCACTGAATTCTTCTATGGAGTAGTTCATCCGTTTCTACCGAATCAGCTCGTGTCTAGAGATCTAACCTAAATTTGTGGATCATCACCTTAGTCAGTATTTTGAGCATGTCTGCTTGTGTTCATGCAAATGCGTCCAAGTTTAGTCAAGAAACATCATCAGTTGCTCCTATAGTTTATTGGGAAGAGAGCCTCCGACTCAAATGTATTTTTCTAGTACACTTGAATCTAGTGGGATTTGTAAGGTAGATTCACCAGATTGACCTTATTGTAGAGTTATTTCATCTTAGAGGTCAAACTTTTTAATCGACTGAGTCGGAACAACTGGCTTATTTGGGCTAGGCAGAACGGCTAGTGATTTGGTCGGCTGGCACTTCTCCTACCCCGCACGGGGTTATAGATTTTATTTTTAGGTATGGTATTAATGTCATCACCCCGAATGCCACTAGGTAGAGTCGACCCAATATTACATTATAGATCGATGGTATATCTACTACTAAGAATGTCAACATTCGGAAAGTTATTTTTGGGTATGTCCCAAATGTAACCTCCAATTGAATGGTTCCTTAGATTGGAATGGGTTACTGTCCAATCTATATAGGGGGATCTCGGCCGGTTTCATTTGAATTCTTCTTAGTTCGTATGTAAAGAAAAAATCAAAATAAAGCAAATTTTAAGAGTTTTTATTATTAATAAAAATTCATTTTAGTTGATAATCAATAGTACCATCTTGAATAGGTATGGATTCAACAAGAGAATCATAACGGGAGTGATTATATGAGTCATATCATTAATACTAAAACAAATGATATCATTCATTATTCCTAACTTCTGTCTCTTATTGTCGGAGGTCTCCTCAAGACGGTTTGGTGCTTTACTTTTGGGAGGCATTGTAGAGATATTGTTTACTACTCTCATTGCCACCCGGCTACAGGATTGTTTATGTTGCTCCGTGCCGTCATTGCTAGTGTTACCAAGAGCATGTCCTGGGCCCTACAAGTACTTATTGGGGTATCCTCTTTGAATGAGAGCCATAATTTCTTTATGTAGAATCCAACAGTCTTTCGATACTGTAACTTGAAAATCAATAGTAGAAGTAGTATTTTGATTGATCTCCTTTCTCCAATTCTTCATCGATTTTAGCCATTTTAGGAACTTATGGTTCCAAATCAATTGAGATGTTTGTCCTGGTATTGTTCGAAGGGGTGAGGTTCAATGGCTTGAACTCTCTTCTGATGCCTAGATTCGTCCTGTGCTACTTCCTAGAATTCCTAGTAAAGGAGTTATTATTGTTCCTCTTCTTTCAACTGGTTGATCTCGAGTAGTGATCTGTATGCTCTACCCTTTTTGCTTTGTTAGCCTTAGCAATGGCAATATTCGCTTGAGTGATGGTTTCTATCTTAAGGAATGCATTAGGCTCCTGCTAAACCAGATGTCTAAAATTTTTTTTCAATTGTTCAGTAGCCAAGAAGGAATTTAATTGCACTTCGTCGATAAGTTTTGAGATTCTTTGAGCCTCCTCTTAAAAGTGGGTCAAGAAAAGCTTCACACTTTCATTTGGACCTTACTAAATTCGAATAAGGTGCCATGGTTATTTTTTCTTCATTCTGTTGGAGACAAATTGTGATAGAAATATGTTAATCAACTCTTAAAAAGAGTGGATCGAATTTGGTTGTAAGGCCCGAGTTCTTAATTTATGAAAATCATGATTAGTTAACCTAATATAATTAAAATTAAAGTTAAAAGATGGTAAAAATTAGGTCAAAAGATCAAAGTTGGACCAATTTGCCCAACACCTAATGGAGGCTCGAACTGCACTTGTGAACGAAAAGTTGTAGGGTCAGCGCCTGATGCACACTCGAGGGACATTCGAGCACGTGTTGGTGATAGTTACGCACTTGAGGCACATCTGAATCACACTTGAGTACAGAAGCTTAGAAATTTGGCGTTGGACGTGCGCCTGAGTGGTACTCGAGTGCCACTCTCTATGAATAGGAGCAGCTGGCTCATTTTTTTATCATTTTTGAAAGAAATTTGTGAGAAGAGAGAGAAGGAGATGAGGAGAAGAGAGAGAAGGCTTTAGAAGTGTAAATTAAGTTGATTCAAGCTAGATTTTAGTAAGAATTAAGCCAAAGAAAGTATATTCCGAGTTTTCTTCTTTTATTGCTATTTTTTACTAAGTTTTTTGAGCAATTCTTATTCTATTATTTATACATGTCATGATTTTTAAAATTATAATGATATTATTTAATAGGTATGTTTAATTTTCCCTATTTTGTTGTAAAAATACATGAAATTCGTGCCTATGTTCATGCATAGTGTAGATCTATATTGTTTATGCAATTTAAGCCTCATATATGTTCTGAAAATCTGATATTATGTTCCTGCATGCCTAATTTTATGAAAAGCCTTCTTACATGTTAGAAATTGTTAAATTTATACATTATATGTTCTCAAAAATTTATTTAAGTTATCTACATGTTGCTAAAATAAACTAAACTTGCTGAATTTTATAATATATTTTCATGCATGAACTAAAATTGAAGTATAATGATCCTCTATGTCTAAATTTCATTATACAACTTTCAATTATGATAATCAAGCTCCTACATGTTCTAAAACTCAACTAGAATTCTCTACACATGTTGGAATTTCACATAATTATTCTTCATGATTGTTCATAAGATGAATTGCTACACCTTTGGTGTCACGAATTCGAACCAAGTAGATCAATTTAAATAATTAATTATAATATTTAAAATCTAAAACCCGAAATAATTTTAAAGAGATAATACAAAGTTTAAAAATTCGAGTATGATAAACCAAAATATATGCTTAACAAAATTAAAAATCCTCACAGAACCTCATCGAACAATCGTTCTAATAATATAAATGTGACCTGTTCTACAATCATCGTAAGGAAGATAATAATCCGACCCAAAAATCACGATCAAATATAATATAATATTCAAACTATTCTTAAAATATAATCATAGGCCTATACTCGATCAATTCCATAATACAATCGCACCAAATATCAATATAAATCATAATAAAACTGAAACTCACCAAATTGGACGAATATCTGACCGATCACGTCTTTATTCCTGTACTACATCCAAACATTCTACTCTAAATGAACAAAATAGAAAAATGAGCCTAATGCCCAATAAGTATCATATTTAGTCAAAAAAATCCAATAAATCAGATGAGAGGTGAATGCAATCCTATTTGCATTGAGGAATATCTTCAATTCTAAGTTGGTTGACATGCTAGGGGCTTGCCGACTTGGAATGTTTCTTGGAAGATTGTTGTATGAAGCCTCATCTCGTGCCAAAGATACCCCCATGTCTCGCGAGCAACACGGATTTTGCCGCTCCAAACTCTTCTCTCGGGCTTCAAAGTTCAGTCATCCTTCAAGTTGAGATGGGATCTTTTCGAGTGAGGCTTCTCGAGCCTTGGAGTCTACAAGTTGTCGTGGCACCCCATTGGAGACGTGATTTTTCCCCCAATTCTTTCTTCTAGAAGTGGAGACTTGAGAATTGGGGGGTGAAGTCCCCAGTGAGTATTCCTCCAACCTTTCTTAAAGAGATTAGAATATCTTTGATATGGAGTTAATCTGGGTTGCCAATGACTCGATGTTTATGTTCGTCAATTGATGAACATCCCCTTGACTATGCACTATCAGGTCGTTGCTGTAGGAGATGATATCCATAGGTGGTAAATTTGACCAAGCCCTAGTATTCACCATGATTGTTTTATTGTGTTGAATGTGATTTGATTTTTATTGACGGTGAGAATAGGTAGCTTAATCATGTTCCAATAGACGGTGCAAATAATACGTTTCAAAGATTCGGTTTATCGCGCAAATTAGGAAGTCAAGATTTTTCTCCTAGAGATGACCCCGATCTGGTACTTGTTTTCACAAATTTTTATTCTGTGCAACAAATAGAACGAGAGGTAAGCAGTATATGAAACTCGCTCCCTAGTATAATATTTAATGTTCAAATTAGTAAACTTTCTTCTTGAATTAAAAGATATAGAAGGAAAGTGAACGTGAAATGGGAAGAGGATGGGGATGAGTATGAATATAAATTAGGAGAACTTTACTCCGTATGGGTGCACTTAATTGCTTAAGTATCTCTTTCTCTTCTGATTTCTCCCCTTTTTGATCTAGAAAGAATTATATTTGTAGCTGGGGTTTTTGTTCATTTGGTTGGCATTTGAAACCTTTGCCTATGTTGAGAGTCATTTCAAAATAGTTATTAGGAAGCGTTATTTATGGTACATAACCATTGTTCAAATCTAGTAAAAAAAACTTTCTAGCTATTAATTGTAGTGATTGTTTCAACCATTTTTAGATCGGATTATTTATTACATCATCATTATCTTTCAATTTTTAATAAGCAATCGTTAGGATTGAATGCCTCAATTAATATCTTAGAGAATCATTATTATGTTGTTCTAATCTGCTTCATCTTTTCTCGTTTGGGATGCTAAGGATTCGGCCTTATTCAGATTTGTACTAGGCCGATTTAATTTTAACTACACCTAACAATATTAAAACTCAAATTAAAAAAAAAATTCAATAAAAATTTGAATTCTTATTATTGGAGCTCAACATGTAAAATCATCTTATCTAATTTTATTGATTTTGATGCGCTTTGATTCGAATTTTGAATAAATTCTAGTCAAGTTGATCGTTGAATCGACTCCATTCGGCTGAGTTTGAATCCTGTAAACCACTACAATAAACGAGAGATCAGGTGTCGGTGGGATGTTATCTCATTGAAAATATTCTGACACTCAAATCAGTAAATAGTCTTCTAAGAATCAAGAAGGTCAAGAAAAAAACAGAACAAGGAGAAATGTTAAGAGTGTTTGTGGTGGGTGTTACGCTTTCGAAGCGTAAGGTGTTCTGTAGCTCGAAAGGAGAGCTGGTCTCCGATACTGTGTTCTTGAGGAACGTAGTGACAAGAAGAGAGAGAGAGACGTTTTGTTAACGTAGGAACTTGTGAGAACGTTGAGTAAATTCGAGAGTGCCTTTAAGAGAGCTAGGACTTTGGTGAGCGATTCTCAACAAAAGAAGAGCGTCTGTTAGCGAAATTCGGAGTTTGCCTTGGAGTGAGGACTCCATGGGTTTTTTATAGCTGAGATGCTTGGTAACATTTCTTTGACAAGAGCGCTTGATTCCTGCGCTTTGGTGTGCAGGTTTCCTTTCTTGGTGTGGAGCCTTAATGGCGGTAACAGCTCCTTGGGAGGATTGTCTTCCTTCCGTATTCTGTAACAATTAGGGTTTGCTACAGACATAAAAGAGGATTTGGTACTTTTCTCGTGTGAGGCACGCTGAATCTGTTAGTGATCGTTACTGTGGAGATTGTCTTTTGAAGGAGTGTGAAATTAGAGGAGAAGACCGTTGCAGGTCGTGGATAGACACGTGGGCCAAGTTGGGCTTGGACCGCGTTAAGTTTGGTCTTTAAGTGGTCAAGATTTTAGTCAATAGACGTGTTGACCATCTTGAAAGTTGGCCGTTCAAGTTGTCCGTTCTGATTTCTTCATCCTTTTTGGCTTTCGATTGGTCAACGCCCCGCGTTGACCATCCTGATATAACATGGGCTTTAGTGATTTTAGACTGTCACTTCTTTTTGGGTAAACTCATTCTTGATGTACCTATCATATTTAACTAATAAATATTATTAAAAAATATATATTTAATCAAAATTAAATATTGACCGGCCATAGCCAAATATATAAAATAGATTTATAATTAGTAAGTCGTACTCGATGAAATAATGTTCAGCAACTATGACCAAAAGCATTAAATGTAGTTGTTTGTGATCGAGCAATGTCAGTTTATTTATAATTAAATAAATATTAAAATACCTAAAATTACTATAATGATGGCTAAAGGTACCAACGAGAGAAACTTGTCAGGACATTATTTATCCATCGTAGAAATTAGTCCTTCACAAGTACACAGCTGATAACGACATGTACGTTGGGCTGAAAAAACAGATTCGGCCCACTGGATCGACTCAGTAACGGGCTGAGCTCACACTGATTAGGCTTTTTGGTTAGCCCAACTCTAACGGCCTGATAATGGCCCAGCTCACTGGCCCCCAAGTTTTGTTTATTTATTTATTTATTGATATATGCCATATAAAAAATTAGTGAGATCTGTTTTTTTTTTTTTTGAAATAATTTTAAAATTTATAAGTATTAAATAATACAAAACGAAAATTCTTTCCTGAAGTGAATTTGGGTATATATTTTTTTAATAAAGATATAATTAATAAATCTCTAATATCTGTAAGTAAATAAAAATTAAATAGTGAATATTTTAATATATAAAAATACATATGATTTTTTATAATATTAATATTTATTTAATATTTAACATAATAATGATTTTCTTAAAAATATTTCTATCTAATAAATAAGAGAAATATACTAATGCTCCCCAAATTGGAAGTTCGATCCAGGAATTTGAAGTAAGCGACGTCGTTTCATCGAAGTACGCGAAAATTTGAAGATTTTGCAATTCAGAATCGCCAAGGGAAAGTCGAGAAAAATTTTAGGAGTGGCGGGAAAAAAGTGTTTTTCCCGGGAATGCCCTGACACGTTGGCAATCCTCGTAAGTTCCCATCAACCAATCAAATCTCAGTTTCGTTTACTATATAAACTAAAACCAATCTTCTGTCTCGTATGCCGCGGCATACTCCACAAATACTAGCTCTTTCTTACTCCTCTGCGCACTCTCTCTCTCTTTTAGGGTTAGGTTTTGCGTTGTGTCGGTTCAAAGATGAGCGGCAAGGAAGGTTCGACCAAGGGAGGAAGAGGCAAGGCCAAGTCTTCGAAGTCAGTGTCGAGGTCTCATAAGGCCGGTCTCCAATTTCCGGTGGGCAGAATCGCTCGATTCCTGAAGGCTGGAAAGTATGCCGAGCGCGTGGGTGCCGGTGCACCGGTTTATCTCGCTGCTGTTCTCGAGTATCTTGCAGCCGAGGTATCCTTCGTTTCTCTTTCTGTATGTTAGGTTCTCCGCAGTTTATTGTTTTCATGTTATCAAATGTCGGATTTTAATTTAGTTAATTTGATAAAATTTATGTTTTTAAGATATTTTTTAAATGTTATTAATTTATGGCTTATGCTATTTCTGGATGGTATCGTGTTTTCTAGAGTTGGTAAAAATATATTGAAGAGGGTTTCAGCACTGTTTTTTTTTCCGTTGTCTTCTTTTTGATTGGCTTTGCAGTGATTGATTCGTTAACATACTGGTTGCAGGTTTTGGAGTTGGCTGGGAACGCAGCAAGGGATAACAAGAAGAATAGAGTTGTGCCTCGCCATATACAGCTAGCGGTGAGAAATGATGAGGAATTGAGTAAATTGTTGGGGTCAGTTACAATTGCAAATGGAGGCGTATTACCCAACATTCACCAGACACTCTTGCCTAAGAAGCCGAGTAAAGGCAAAGGGGAGATTGGTTCTGCGTCTCAGGAGTTCTGAAATCGCACCGTTTTCCTGTACGTCCCTTCTCATGGATTTGAGGTTTTGGCTTTCCTGTCGTCGATTTAGTACACATCATATGATTAATAAAAAAGAAATGTGATTTGAACTTTGTTTTGTGCCGAGAATCTTGTTTTAATGTTTGTCTGTTCAATGAAGCCTGACGTTGCTTTGTTCTATTTTTGTGGTTTTGAGTAATTGCAAACGATCTTAATCTTGGGAGAGAATTTGTAATGTTTACTGTGAGGCCTTGTTTGGCAGAGATGATATATGTAGGTAGTTTTAATGGTGGCTTTGATTGGGAGGTGGGGGGATTCAGGGGCGTCCTTCGCCCCTTGGGCGGACAGTCCTCCTCCAGAACTGGGCCGGATTCAAATCCGACGGCCCACGCGCCAGACGCTGAGATATAACGTTAATCATCCGATTTTAAATTTGACGGACGGTCCACACGCTTCGCCATTTTATAATCTCAACCCCGGCCCGATTTTAAATTTAATCGACGGTTGAGATTAAATCTCGCCTGAAAGATCTTGGCCTCCATTCCACAACTGGTATTACCCAAAAATGCGTGTCTGAAAGAACCCCGATTTTAAATTTTCCATTCCCTTTCGCTTCCATTCTCGTCTCGCCGACCGCCATCAAGCCTCGAAGCTTCATCCGCTCTTCTCTCAATTCTCTCCTCTGCTCTCGACCCTCTCTTCTCTTCTACTCCATTCTCTCCATTCTTCATCCTCCTCTCTGGTTTTGTGACAAAAATCGAAGATTTATAAAACCCCTAGATAAATCAAGATTCTCCATCCTCTCCAAATCTGCTCTTCACTTCGGGCTCTTCTCCTCTCCGCCTGATTTGTGTCTGTTTCCACTTCTCGCCCCAAATCTCCGACGTCCAGTCTTCGATCCGTCCTCTCCGTCTCCGGCCGCTCCAAATCTCTCATGTAACCCATTTTCCTTTGATGCTTTTCCTTCCTTCCTTCCTTACTCTCTCTCCTCTACCTATTCCTCTTCTTCTCCTTACTTTTCGATCGGCCGCCATTAATTTGGGGCTCAACTAAGGAAACAACGGAGGCCGTTGGATTTAATCCAACGCCTCCGTTTTCATTATATAAAAAAAAGCTTTTTTTTTTAAAAAATCGGGAAAGACATGCAGCCGTTGGATGAAAAGTCATCCAACGGCTGCAGATAGATTCTGGACGAAATAAACCCTAGGTTTATTTCGCCTTCTCCATTTGCCGCTCAACGCCGCTCTCTTTTCCCTCTCTTCCTCTTCTCTCCTTAATTTTGATGAGTGGCGCCGCCTCTTGTCATTATTGTTGCAGTTGCCGCCGTTGCTGTCATCATAGCTCGTTTCTCTCCTTCTCTCTGCCTTCCTTGTGATTCGGGATGAACGATCTATCGTCGCCGTCTGAGAGAGAGAGTTGCTGCACTCGCTGTTGTCAGCTTCACGTTTCCATCGCTGGTCGCCGCCGCCTTTTTTATTTTTCCCTTTTTTTCGTTTTTGTTTTTTGTTCTTTAAATTTTTTTCAGTTTTTATTTGTAATATTTTTTTTTGTAAAAATGTATATTACTAATAATTTTTAACAAATTATTATTATTAATTATTGTTATTTAATGATGATGGAGAGTTATTTAAGAAAAATAAATATTGCTCAGTAAATTATTTATATATATATATTAATAAATATAAATAATAGTAAATTTTATTTACTAAGTTTTCTGGCTTTTATAAATGTATTTTTTAAAGAAAAATCATAAAATTAAAAAGTAAAAAAATTTTGAAGAACAAAAAAATATATTGAATTGCTACATAATTGAGTGATTTACAATGAATATATTAATATATCAATTAAAACATAACATAGATTAATAAATTTAAAAATTTTACCATGACTTAAATTTAATGCACATTTTATATTACATATTTAAATATTTAATGGAATCATACTTATCATATTTATAAAAATTAAAAAATATATATAATAAATATAAAAATAAAATAAAAAAAGTAATTTCCAGTTTTGATTTAAAAACTAAATTAACATAATTTTACTATCTAAATTTAAAAAAATAATATTATTAGTGTCCCAATAATTAATCAATGAGCCGGGAATTAGGTTTTGTCACATATTATACAAATAAAATAAAAATAAATATATTTAACAAATATAGTGTAATAAGAGAGATCTAAACCTTATTTGTACTGATTTGATAATATTTATATTTAATTTCTAAACAACATATTTAGAAATATTTATATTTAATATTTATAGGACGAATCTTATCAAATATTGATTTGGTAATATTTACATTTGATAATTTTAATTTGGTAAATAAATTTTTATATTTGGTAAAATTGATTTGGTTATAAAATTTACCAAATTTTATATTCTCCCCCACTTCTTGGCCACTCTTAGACTTAGCCACTAGACGCCATTTTTTGACTTACCAAATTGATTTTGGTTTACTCCATTTATAGGCAAATTTTTTTATAGAAATTCATTTGGTTTGCTTGAACAAGAAAATAAAGAAAAAAAATACTATTCGATCCGCTGACTTTGTTGCTCATCTTGTCGGTCACAAATTGCTTTCCAAAAAAAAAAAAAAGACTTTCTAAATTGCTAAAATTACGGCCGTCTTGCAGGCCACAAATTGCTTCCCCAAAAAAAACAAGAAACAAATGACTATTCGGTCCACTGACGCGTTGTTGTCCGCTTTGTCGGCGACAAGTTGTTTCCAGTGAGAAAAAGAAAAAAACCTCCGATCCACGACTTTATCGCCCAGCTGCACCTACAAGATGCTTCCTAGAAAGAAAAAAAAGACTCACTTGTCCGACTTTGTTGCTCGCCTTGCCCAAAAAAGAAAAAAAAACTTTCTAGTCCGCTTTAAATTATAGCCCACGGCCGACAAGTTACTTCCCGATAAAAAAAAAGTAGAAAAAAGACTATCCGCATAAAGAATCAGAAGACGTGTTGCAAATTGACAAGATGTTGCCAAAGGCCAATAGCCAAGAAGTAAATGTAATAATACGAGGTTTTTTTCTGTTTGACATTATTTTTACCCAAGATATAAACTGCCCACGTGCGCTAATCAAATCAAGTCTTAAGTATCAAAGATTGTTTTAGCTATGAAAGTATAATATGACACAAGCTACTTTAGGCCGAGATGGATGGTTTGGAGCATTTGCTCGTGGTGCTACAAATGGCCGATGTTTGCCCTGCTTTATTCAAGTCTGAGTTACATCGGGTAGATAAAACCATTACTATATATTAGCTGATTTACCATTGATTAATTACAATCGATTTGCCATTGATTAAAAAAAATTATTATTTTTACTTTATTTTTATATTTATTATATATATTTCTTAATTTTTATAAATATGATTAGTATGATTCCATGAAATATTTAAATAAATATGTAATATAAAATGTGCATTAAATTTAAGTCTTCCTAAAATTTTTAAATTTATTAATCTACTTTATATTTTAATTAATATATTAATATATTGATTGTAAATTACTCAATTATCGTAACAATTTAATATATTTTTTTGTTCTTTAAAATTTTTTTACTTTTTAATTTTAAAATTTTTCTTTAAAAATACATTTATAAAAGCCAACAAACTTAGTAAATAAAATTTATTATTATTTATATTTATTAATATATATATATAAATAATTTACCTAACAATATTTATTTTTCTTAAATAACTCTCCATCATCAATAAATAACAATTATTAATAATAATTTGTTAAAAATTATTTTTTCGAATAAATATAAATACAAAAAAACATATCATAAATAAAAACTAAAAAAATTTCAAAGAACAGAAAAATAAAAAAATAAAAAAATAAAAAAGGTAGCTGAATCACAAATTATTAGTAATATACATTTTTACAAAAAAAAATATTACAAATAAAAACTGAAAAAAATTTAAAGAACAAAAAACGAAAACGAAAAAAAAGGGAAAAAAATAAAAAAGGCGACGGCGACGGCGATGGAAACGGCGACGGCGCTGACAACGGAAACGGCAACTCTCTCTCTCTCAGGCAACGGCGACGATAGATCCATTGCATCTGAATCACAAGGGAAGGCAGAGAGAAGGAGAGAACTGGCCATGGTGACGAAGAATCAGTGACGCTACAACAATAATGACAAGAGCGGCGCCACTCATCAAAATTAAGGAGAGAAGAGGAAGAGAGGAAAGAGAGAGCGGCGTTGACGGCAAATGGAGAAGACGAAATAAACCTAGGGTTTATTTCGTCCGAAGACCGGGCAGCCGTTGGATGACTTTTTCATCCAACTACCGCATGTGCCTTGATTTTTTTAAAAAAAAAGCTTTTTTTTTATATAATGAAAACGGAGGCCGTTGGATTAAATCCAACGGCCTCCGTTATTTCCTTGCGTTGAGCCCCAAATTAATGGCGGCCGATCGAAAAGTAAGGAGAAGAAGAGGAATAGGTAGAGGAGAGAGAGAGTAAGGAAGGAAGGAAGTGAAAACGCATCAAAGGAAAATGGGTTACCGCTGTAGATTTGGAGCACCTAAACGAGACGGAGAGGACGGATACGAGCACCGGACGCTTCGGAGATTTGGGGCGGCGCATGGAGAACAAAGACAAATCGGGGCCGGAGAGGAGAGGAGCCCGAAGTGAAGAGCAGATTTGGAGAGGATGGAGAATCTTCGATTTATCTAGGGTTTCTATAAATCTTCGATTTTTGTCACAAAACCAGAGGGGAGGATGAAGAATGGAGAGAATGGAGTAGAAGAGAAGAGAGGGTCGAGAGCAGAGGAGAGAATTGAGAGAAGAGCAGATGAAGCTTCGAGAGCAATGGCGGTTGGCAGAAGACGAGAATGGAGCAAGAAAGAGGGAATGGAAAATTTAAAATCGTGGTTACTTTACACGCATTTTGGGCCGCGCCGATTTGACTTTTAATGGAGGGCCAAGATCTTTCCAGCGAGATTTAACCTCAACCGTCCGATTAAATTTAAAATCGGATTACCGAGATTATAAAATGGCGAAAGCATGTGGGACCCGTCCGATCAAATTTAAAATCGGACGGCAAACGTTATATCTCGCGTATAAAAACAAGGCGTGGCCGTCGGATTTGAATCCGGCGGCCCCGATTCGGGAGGAGGACTGTCCTTCGCCCAGGCGGGACCCCCGAATCCGGAGGTGGGGCATGTCCTCTGATTAAAAAATAGTTAAACCAATTAAATACTTTTAAAAATATTTTATTTTATTATTAATAAATTTGTAAATACCAACAGTGTTATTTAAAATTTATTGTTGAGAAGTTATATTTCATTGAGGTAATCATATTTTTATATATAACATTGGTGATGGAGGCTAGTATATAATTTAAATAAATATTAAAATTATTAAAAATAATATATTTATCATTGTTATTATTATATTTAATTATATTTTTCAAAAGAAAATTTTAACGTATTGAAGAAATTTTTTAATATCACTCCATCTTGTCACGGTTTACCATTGGAGAAAACAGAGTCCTTCACCATGAAAGCTTTTACATAGAAACTCGTCGAGTGTCAAGTCAAAACCTGAGTTGAATAGTTCCATTAATTTATCTACAAGGGGGTCTTAGCCTTGAAGACCGATGATACCTGCGCAAACATGAATGTGTTATCAATCCCTTGTGAGCAAGGAAATCTATGATACTGAAAAACTTTGGGAAAAGAATTGGATGTAACCTATCACTAAACAATAAATAGTATTTCTCACATGAAATAAAATAAAATCACCTTCAATAGACCAAAACATTGTCTGATTCATTCCTGAACTTTCATTCATTACAGGAATTTCATATATGGGGTTGTCTTTTATTCAACAGTAAGTACAGCAGTTAAATTCAAACTTATTAGAGTCCAAATAGCAGCACCACAAACGCAATGTTATACTTTGCCTGAAAACATCTCTGCCAGTGGCAAAGAAGGCCCAGAAATACTGAGAAAATGGTGTTGGAATTAATGCACATGGCATGGTATATATTTAATAATTCTTTAAAATAATTAAGTATTATAATCTTTTATGGTTTATGTTATATTTTATTAAAAAAATTATTTTCTTAATAAGCTTTATCTTTTATTGAAAGAATATTATTTATGTAATTAATAAATTGGTCCTTTTTCTACCCTAATGACACAACTACCCATAATTTATTGTGGACAACAAATGGATAATTTTTTAGATAATGATGATAACAGTTTACATTTTAAATAAGAGGAAGTTATTAACTTCATATGAATGCCAAGTTTTAAAGAACCTAACAAAAAAATCTGATCTGATAAAATCCTCAGACAAAAATTCTGAGACTCCATGTAAGAAAAAGTGATAAACGTAAAACAAGGGAAACGATTTCAGATTCTTCCAAAGAAAAAAAAAAAAAAGGACTCAAGTAAATTGTTAATGTTTAATTTTGAATTATTGAATTATGAAATAAAATAACAATCCAATGATCTGTGAGAAGATTTAAGCCTCATAAAGTTACAAAATGGAAAAGATAATTGCCAGGAGGAAGGAAAGAATTATAAGAAAAAAATCTGGATACTGGTTTTCAACATTTCAGGGGAACAACATATCAATTATTATAAAGGTTCAGAGACAAACTGAACGACTGATTCCTCATGGAAAATAAATATGAGGCAAAATAAAGTGGTAACGTTATTTATTAATCTATCAAATATCATTCGGACTTGAAACACTTACCACAGGCTACTCTTCCACCAGCATTTCCTGTTGTCTTGCTGAGCTCATGTCCCCCTTATGCCAAAACGTCAAACACGAACATGTTAGACTAAAACAAAAAAGGACGGTATATGGGAATCTCAGATCATAGGGTCTGGGAAAGTTTGATATACACAGCTTTATAATTACATTATAAAAAGACTGTTTTCGTGATTTGAACATTTTACCTTTAAGTCACAATAGGGTAAATTTACTGTGGCGGTAAGACTCAAATTCTCATAAAGTAGTACCTAAAATCCAACGCAGGTGACCTTCAATGATTTGCAAAGACAGTACACAGTATAATATGCAGAGACTAACTTCTTGGACAAAGTATTAGAAGTCAAATGTTAAATCTACTTTTGATAGTATTTAAAGCCTAAATTATCTATTTCCTAAGTAATTTTAGGATCAATACTATTTTCAAGTGAATGCCAAGGTGTAACTAAATGCAGGCTCAACTGCATTGCAAGCATGCGATCTCAGCATCAGTAATGTGCTGAATGCAAACAAAACACAAATTTGAGTATTTGACAAAAGAAGCAAGTGAAGCAATTTTCTTTGATAAGAAAGTTATGGAATAATCACTAAAAGCTTAGGTTTCATGATACAAAAGCAATTAGACTAGTGAGGAAAGGCACAGTTGAGATGAACATTACTAAGCAGAAAAGAGACCTTTTTAATGTTTGAATGAGTAATTCTCAAACTCTTTCTTCATTATCAAGGCACTGGGAACCATTGCACTAGGCATTAAAGCATGGGCATTTTGTATCCATTGAGCAAACCAGGTTGTGATTGTCTAGGGGCATCCATCGACGGAAGGATCACTCTCAGACGATCATCTTATGGCTATTAGGAATGAATCCAGTAAGATAGTCCTCTTTCAAAGTTGAAAAGATTGAAAAAATCAGTTAGTATTAACAAAAATTGGTCATTTCCTAATTGTAATCAGTAAATTGACAGGACAATCAGCATTAATTATAAAAAGAATTTTTTATTTCCAAAGCAAAGATGAAATGATTTAGAGGTCGAGAAAAGGTTTTAAGCATAAAATTTTACAAATCCCTTACAAAATTCCGTCCATTCCTCTTGATTTGTAAAAACTTCAAGTTTAAAGGTTAATGAGCCCTGCACAATTGGCATTGTATCTACTGATACCTTTTTTAATGTAATGCATAACTGCATCACTAGAGATTGATCAATGTCAGTCTTTTTAGCTCGTTTTTGTTCCAACATTACCAATTAAATCTCTTATTAAAGCAAGTATACTTTTCTACAGACTGAATATACAGGCACAAACTGGTATATCAATCAAATTTTAATTCAGAGTATACTGCAGAAAGAGGATAAATGTTCATAAAGAGCTTCAATAGTGAGAAGAACTTAATTACCCCTTCCAAGATCATCAGGATCAGCATGAACTGCAACAGCCCTCCCAACGACGGAATTTGGCCCAGTAAGAGGAATCTGCAGCAGCATAACGGTTCAAATGGATAATCAGGAAACGGCATGCAAATACATGGTTCATAGAAATGCAAGTGTGGGAGAGGTCCTTTTCTGGGGGTGGGGGATTTTTAAATCAATGTAGATGTAAATATTAACTAATACATATCAGTATCAACCCCCTTAATACCAATATTCTCTAATACCACGAAATATCACGATATATTACCATATCGGCAATATAATGTAATATATCCGATATTCAAAATATCAATATATCAGTTAATATAGCCTGTAAGTTTATAATTATCAATTTTTTTTTTAACTTCTAATATATACGATATTGATATATATTGTCTAATGTATTCAATATTCATATAGCTACGACCAACGTTGATACCAATACTTTCATCCATATCAATCATATAATTAATTTAAGATTACCTGCTTGTCATTGACTCTGAAAGCAGCAGTATCTGACAGAACAAAAGGAAGAGTACGTTTTAGTGATTGCAAGCTAAAGAACACGACACAACAGCAGCAAATGCATTATTTGACACAAAAACTCAGAGAACCCTAATAGAGTAATTTTAACCAATTGAAGATCTGCAATCCACTTTAAGAATAATGCAGCTTAATACATAAAAAAAACGTGTCAAGAAGGTTACAACTAAGGGACCTAAAACTAGACATTTTTGCTTTACACAAGGATATATTGAAAGGAGAGGCACTGAGGTCATTAGGCGCACTCCAATCATATCACATGATTCAGATGATATGAACCCATGCTATGCGGCATCACAGATGGATCTGTCCATCTATATATATCTATAATATAGATAGATAGATCCGTCTATCAATCTATTTGTTATGTGTACATATATGTATATGTATGTGTGTATTTGTAAGGATGTAACGATGAGAAAGGCAGGTTTAATAAGATGGTAAAACCCCTAACGGGTGGTCTAATGTATACAAGACATCACATCATGAATTTTAGGAAGGTTAAATTTATGTAACCTCATCCTTACAGAGGGTTGTTTTCATGGTTTCAACCATTCAAAAGAGTTACTTCTTCTCAACTTTCCAAGGAATCCTTTAACAGTGGCCACCTGGCTACCTGCCTTCCCATCACTCGACTTGCCCTGTGCAGCACCTCTCTCCATGTTGACAGTAGCTGTTGGCTACCAGATCTGACCATGGCAAGCGAGAAGAGGGTTTTTGTCTGTCATCTCATCCAATCCCCTTCCTCTACACTTTGCTGAACTGACATGAATAATCCTACAGAATCGATGCATCTAATCGAGGTAGGCATGTCAGCAATGCCATGAACAGTGGCCTCGCCTCAAAGTCCTATTTAAAACGAGAGATGGAAGAAGGATAGAGCTAGAGTCTGGAAAGCAGAGGGCCTCGACAGCGAGGCTGTAATCAGCCAAATCACCAGTCATCTGACAAAAAAAACAGGAAGAGGATAAAGAGAGAGAAGGCTAGGATGGAGTTAGTGATAAAGACACTTTGCGGATGATACACAGCCTAGATCCAACAGTGTTGTCTTTCTGCATTAGTCCTGCAATTGTCAGCAATGCAGTGCTGGCCATCCTGCAAGCCCATGGGCTGGAAAGCACTTTCAAGATCTGAATCATTCACTTACACTAATGGCTTATATTCAACCCATACCATATCAAGATTTCAACTCTCACTTTCAGCTATCCAACCCATACCATATCAAGATTTCAACTCTCACTTTCAGCTATCCAACCCATACCATATCAAGATTTCAACTCTCACTTTCAGCATATCGAGAACTATTGATGCAACTCTAACATTAATATCTAATAATCCTTACATAGTCCCATCATTCCAAATATACATATGCATATATAATACTAATGTGCATATATTCATTTACAGAATCTATCCTAATATTCCATTATTTATTGGAAAAGACTGTTCTGCAAGCATAGAAATAATATTTCTGTTGACAAAAATGCTGTTTTTGAATTTTTATTTTTACATTTTGTTTTCTTCTTTTCTAACAGCATAATGAGTTGTATATGAACACATCGGATTCCTAAATCTACCATCACACGACATAAAAAGTTCAAGATGAATATAGGACCCTAATTTAACTGATGTAGAAGTGGGGAAAGTGATAAATCAGGCCATTAACTGGTTACATGTTACTAACTAGAGTAAAAACATTTGTTTTATGCTATTCTTTACAAGTGTATTCTCATTGAAATAGAAGCCAGATATTGCGGGAAATAAAATGAAGATTAATGGAGGGCTTATTCAAACCAGGTTGATACCTGGAGATGTCAATGCTCAGTTGAAAATAAAAGAACAGCTTAGCTCATTTGGAGCCAATCTGGATTAGATCAGCTACTTTGAAGTGTGTGAGAATAGTATGGAAGGCTAAGGCTTAGAAGATGAATATGGAGGGCTCAGCATGAATTTTTAACAGCTAGAATCATACTATTCTCGTAGCTTACAAGTTTACGGTTGCATATATTTGATATTTTCAAGAGCCAGCAATCGGGAAGTTTTGTACATTGGGCAACTCTTTTACTGATGAAAATACAAACAAGATCACTAGGTGAATACAAAAGATGTATCTGAACTTTACGTCAGAATAGGTAAGGAAATAGCCTTATCATGTGGAACCATCACCCTAAAATACAAAGATGATTGAATATAAATTTAAAGGAATTCTTTGATCACATGGGGATTTGCAACCTCTCCACATTCACGAGAGTACTTTATACATATGATAGTCAATGAAGGTCACACGAAGCCACCTACCAATGAAAGTAACAACAAAATTTGAAGAACAAAAACTGTAACGTTTGATTTTTCATTCATGTTTATAACGTCATTATTAATACGCATTGGGTTAAAAGGAAAATAATTATATAATAAAAATTAAAAAAATAAATTTGAGGGAATCAAGTCTAGCGCTTGAATAAGCACCTATCCCTATGCTTGTACATGTTTTAGGCAGAAGCATCACGCTTGAGGGGTTCTTATAGAGCACTTATGCGTGATTCATGAAAAAAGTTGGCGCCTAAGGTGAGCTTGATGTAGCGCTTGGGCCTATAAATGTAAGTGGTGCCTAATGAGCGACTATCTAGCACTCATATGCTGATTGAGTATATAAAGGGTCCACTAATTTTCTATCATTTATATAGGAAGAAAGAGAGAAGATAAGGGTGGAAGAAGAAGATAGTGAAGGAGAAGGAAAGGGTTTTGGAAGCCATTTCGCACTAGATCTGTTAAATTTAATATTTAAGACAAGTATATCTAAATCTATTTTTTAATCTATTTTTGGTATCCTTTAATTTTATTTTCAATATTTGTTTATATGTACATACATGTCATCCTTTAGACTTATTTTTGAATGCTATTGTATGCATGTGTTTTTCACCAAATATTTTGAGATTTCTTTGGTTTTTATCGAATGTTTTGAATTTTCATTTGTTTTCACCAAAAGTGTGGATATTTTAAAGGATTATATTTGGATATCAAAATATTGTACATAAAATCATGAAACATTTATGCATTTGACCTTGCATGTGAAATCCATGCAAGCATTTGTTGAGGACTCAATTTTATTATTTGATTTGAGTTTGTAATTTTTTCAAATGGTGAAATAGTTTTGCATATTTGTCATAAAGTCACCTGTTTGATAAATAAGAATTATGGTAAGGAGTTGACGGCTTATATTCAGACATATCCTAATATAGTGGGCCCACTTGAAGAATGTATTTATCATCAACGGGTGGGAAAAATGTTGCGATGTTTAATCCCGCCTATAAAGAGTAATATACAGATAGCTTGCCTAAGGGTTTTGAATAGTAGTGTATTGGCCAAAAATTACTAGGAATATGAGCAAATTGTTTTTCAAAGTTTGGCCTTATAATTAGTCAATATGCATGACACCGGTCTTTGATTTTTGGGATTTCACTTGCAATATATTTGATATTTTGAAATATTTTGGCCTTCTAAATTTTGTAGATTTTGATATGATTATTCAAATTGCATAATTTATGGAATAACTAAATGCTTTAGTATTCTATTATTTTCATACAATTTATATGATTAGATACTTGAACTTATACCAAATTGTTTATACAAAATCATAATTTAAAATGTGTTTAACTAAAAGTTTGACATTTTGAATTTCGTATGTGTTTTAGATTTTTTCATCTTTTTATCTATTTTATTGATAGGTATTGTTTATTATATATATACTTGTTGATATACTTGTTGAATGTTAAAATATAGACTTGTAAGATTTTTGTTTAATTGTCTATAGATTTGAAAATTTGTTTGGGATTTATTTATATTTTAGAATTCTGTAATTTGTTACTTTTGGCAAGTGAAATAAATGAATGTTATGTATAGTTTTCGATTGTGATGTGATGGATATTCGGTTAGATGTTTTTTCCTTGCTAGATTTTGGATTTGATCAAATACTCATAATATTTTGATGCCAGATGGAATTAGTTCGGCTAGTTCTTGCGCCCACTGCGAGTTTGTGATTTATGATGTTTATTGTTTGGTGTATAATGTCCGACTCAATTTTGTTGATTTATGGTTAATTATTACAATTGAAAATTTTATTGTATCATATGCTCATGTCGAGGTTATGATAGTAGTGGTGTCAAATAAATTAATAAGGAAAGTATCTTAAATGATTTGAGAAACTAAATATTGAAATTTGTTGTATAATATGTACTAAAATGTCAAGAGGTAGAGGACTTGGTTCTAGCCGCAAGGAAGGCTATCCGGCAATGATGACCAACATGACGGACATTATGGATCATATGATTGAATGACAATATGCGAAACTTGCAAAATGTCAAGGAGGTGGAAACTCAGGGCATGGCTTGATGACTTTTGACCGTTTCACAAATGAATGAGTTCCTAAATTCTTAGATAATTTGGACCAAATGAAAGTGGAGATATGAATCTATCGAGTGGAGAAAGTATTTGCAGTGATAAATTGCCCCGAGGAAGAAAAAAGTCAAGTTTGCCACCTATAAACTAAATGAAGAGGCCAAATGTTAGTGGGCCATGCAAAGGAGAATATTGGGTTTGGTGAACAAGGAGATCTTATGGAAAGTGTTTTTGAAAGCTTTCATAGGAAAGTATTTTTGGCTAGTGTTCGAGAACAGCAGGATTACTTTTACCCACTTGAGGCAAGGAAATCATTCAATGGTAGAATACAACACCAAATTTATTGAATTGGCTCATTTTGTCCCCTATATTGTGGTGGATGAGGCCAAGAGAGCAATGAAGTTTCTTAAAAGCTTACCAAATTTGATTAAGTACCAGTTTGTGCCATTGTGATTGAGAACTTATAGGAAAAGTACTCAATTGAGCCTTGCTCAATGAGCAGGAGCAAGAGGTAACCAAATTTTTCAAAAAGAAATCTGCAAGTCGTAGAGGTCAAAATTTGGGATTAGGAAGATCTCATTTGAAGCCGAAGTCACAAGATAAGGGCAAAGCTATTGGAGTCCGATCGTCGCCAACAAAGTTACAACATTCTAAGCCAATGTGTGATCATTATGGAGAGTAACACAAAGGACGATTGTGCTACAAACAACTCCAAACTTGTTTCAATTGTAGACAAAGTTGGCCATGGGATGGAGTGCCCTTTCCTACCAAGGTATATAGATCCAAAGCTTATTGTTCTAGGGAATACTTTTACGGGGACGGCGAAGGATGCTCAAGCCAATCTGTCAGTGGTGGAAGGCAATATGTTGTTTTTCTAATCTATGATGCATGGGTTGATTGAACTCGAGTCTACACATTCTTTTATAATCCCTCGATCTATTTGCAATTTGCATTTATTTCCTAAAATTTTGGTTTATGCATTGGTGGTATCCACTTCGGTGGGCAAGTCTTTAGTGGTGGATATCATATATCCCCAATGTGCCATTTTGATTAGTGGGTTTGAGCTATCTATAGACTTAATCCTATTGGAGATGCAGGAGTTTGATATCATTTTGGAAATGGATTGGTTAGCACGTCATTACGCAGACGTTAATTATTTTAACAAGGCAATTTTATTTTGTATTTTAGGTTATTAATCTTTCGAGTTTCAAGGAAATGTCAATAAAGAGTTCACATATTTGATATTTGCTATGCATGTGAGTTATTTAATGCGAGATGTGTGCTAAACTTATCTTATGTTACTTTTGCTGGTAACCATAATGTGACTATTGAGGAGATTTCGGTGATATTGAATTCAATGATATTTTTTCAGAGGAATTGCTGAATTTGCTTCCAAATTAAAAGATTAAATTTGCTATTGATTCGGTGCAAGGATCCACATCTATATCGAAAGCTCCATATGGAATGGCTCCTTCTGAATTGATAGAATTGAAGTAGCAATTGTAATAGTTGTTGGAAAAAGGATTCATCTGACCAAGCGTGTTGCCATGAGGGGCTCCGGTGCTATTTGTCAATAAGAAAGATGGATAGATGAGATCATGTATTAATTATTGGGAATTGAACAAGATTACAGTTAAGAATAAGTATCATTTGCCAAGGATTGATGATCTGTTTGATCAATTACAATGAGCTCAATTTTTTTTATATATTAATTTGCGTTTAGGGTATCATTAGTTGAAGATTAAACGAGAGGACGTATCACAGACAGTGTTTAGAAAGATGTACGACCATTATAAATTTTTGGTGATACTTTTTGATTTAATTAATACACTCGTAATTTTGAACAATTTGATAAATCGGGTTTTTTAACCATATTTGGATCAATTTGTAGTGATTTTTATTAATAATATTCTAATTTATTCGAGGAGCTATGAGGTTTACAAGGTCCATCTGACAATTGCCTTGCAAACAATGAGAGATAGGTGATTATTCACAAAGTAGAAGAAATGCAAATTTTGGCTAAAGGAGGTGTCTTTTCTTGGACAAGTTTTTAAAGGAAGAGTGGTGATGGATCAAAAGAAAATTGCAGCAGTTGCTAATTGCAAACAGCCAATAAATGTTAATAAAGTTGAAGTTTTCTCGGTTTGGTTAGATATTGTGGAGTCTTCATTGAAAATTTTTTGAAGATTTTGATAGCTTTTACGTGCTTGACTCAATAAAAAGTAGCATTCCATTGGAATGAAGATGGTGAGAAAAGCTTCTAAGAATTAAAAAATCAATTGATTTTTGCACTAATTTTAGTGATTTCAGAAGGAACTAGAGGTTTTGTAGTCTATTGTGATACTTTGAATAAAGGATTGGATTGTGTTTTAATACAACGTGGTAGGTTTATCGCTTATGGATCAAGGTAGTTCAAGGTGTACGAGCAAAACTATCCTACCTACGATTTAGAATTGGTTGGCCGCAATTGTCTCTACTTGGAAAATATGGAGGCATTATTTATATGAAGAAAAATTTG
Organism: Nepenthes gracilis; assembly: GCA_033239525.1. Taxonomy (NCBI): domain Eukaryota; kingdom Viridiplantae; phylum Streptophyta; class Magnoliopsida; order Caryophyllales; family Nepenthaceae; genus Nepenthes; species Nepenthes gracilis. The sequence continues at coordinate 4,311,794 of BSYO01000010.1, forward strand.
TGATATACTCCGACTACAAGAGTCTGAAATATTTATTTTTACAAGAGCTAACATGAGACAACGCCAATGGATGAATTTATTGAAAGACCATAATTGTAAGATACAATATTAACCAGAAAAGACAAATGTAATTGCAAATACGTTGAGCTGAAAATCGTCAGGCATGATAGCCCACATAATGATTAAGAAATGGGAGATACATGACGGAATGAAGAATTGTAATATTTGTTCGCATTTCCAAGACTCGAGGATGATATTATTGTATTTTAAATGCAATTGGTAATTATAAAGAAGATTAAGAAGACCCAAATGGATGATTCATATTTGATAAAAATTACCGGAGATTTAAATAGTGAATTAAGGGCAAATTTAAACATTCAGGTAGATAGAATTTTTTGATTCGGAGAATGAATTTATGTAACCAATATTGGAGATTTGAGTGATTTTGAATGAGGACCATAAAGTAAATATATCATTCATTCATGAATTAATACAAATGTACCAAGACATGAATAAGTTCATTTGGTTAAGGAACATGAAGCAGGAAATAGCAACTTTTTTGGTAAGATGCATTGTGTTCCAATAGGTTAAGGTTGAGCATCAGAAGCCTCCAGAAATTTTTGCAACCTTTGCCTATTCTTATTTTGAAATGGAAACATACTACAATGGATTTTGTGTCGGGATTACCTAGACCGGTGAGGAATCATTCCCTACTTGCGTGATTGTGGACTAATTGATAAAATCAGCACATTTTCTTCTGGTGAGAACTACACTCTCAAAAGATAGTTAGGCACCATTGTATATAAATGAAATTGTGAGATTGTATGAGATTTTAGCTTTAATAGTTTCTGATAGAGATCTAAAATTTGAATCAAAATTTTGAGAAAGTTTGCATAAAGAATTAGGCATAAATTTAAAATTTAATATGACATTTTACTCCCAAATAGATGGACAATCAGAGATAATTATTTTGGAAAAATATGCTTAGAGACTTTGTTTTGGAGATGAAAGAAAATTGGATAATTATTTGTCATTAATTAAATTTGTATATAAAAACATCTATCAATCTAGTATTGGGATGGCTCCATTTGAGGCTTTATATGGAATGGAGTGTCAATCTCCTATTAATTAAGATAAGATTGGTGATCGTAAACTTTTAGGTCCTGATGTAATCTAAGAGACGCTGGATAAAATTTAATTAATTTGGGATTGTCTAATAGTTGACTAAAGCTGATAAAAAAGCTACACTGACCATCAAAGATTTGATTTATAAGGTGAGCGGTCATGTATCTTTGAAGGTGTTTCTAGGGAAAGGTATTTCAAGATTTGGAAAAAAAGAAAAATTGAAACCAAGATTTATAGAGTCATTTGAAATTTTGAAACAAATCAGAAATGACTTATAAATTAGCCTTATCTCCCAATTTGGCCGAATGTCACTATGTATTTCATGTTTTGATGCTTCAAAAAATATGTTTTTGATCTCTCACATATCATGAAATATAAACCACTGCAAATTGTTGAGAATTTGATGTACATTGAGGTTTCGGTTCAAATTTTGGGAAGAAGATATTATATTTTGCATACCATGGTGATTTTGTGGTCAAATTACTATGGAGAAACACTCTTTTGAGGAAGCAACTTGGAAACATGAGGATGAGATCGGAGAGAAATATCAATATTTATTTGTGTTAAAGAGATAGAGAATTAACGGAAAGAAAAAGAAGGCAGAGAAGAACAGGGGAAGAAGGCAGGGGAGGAACAGAGTAAAGAGTAAGGAAAAGAGAAGGGAAGAGATTTGGACACTGATAGGCTTCCAAAGAAACAGATCGGCAAAGTTACTACATCAACAGTTCATCCTTTACAATCTGTCTTCCTACCATGCAGTACACCACAATTGGCCATCTATTCTGTTTACAATGTAACCATATTACTAGCTAACTAACAACATTTGCTAACTAGCCATTACTTGTTACAGCTCTTATCAACCGTTCTTGTTGCTGATTAACAGTATCAGCAACTAAATCTTGTTGCTTGCTGAAGTGTTGTTTGCTCAACTGGCTTTCCTTCTTTCAGTGCTTTCCTTCCCGTTGTTGCCATTTAGTTGCTGAAGTACCTGTGTACTGATCCGATTCCAATGCTGCATCAATAAAAAGCTTGGGTTGCTGAACTATTAGTTTTGTTTACCGTGTTTATCAGCCGTTACTTGCTTCTCACCATAAGTTGTTCGATTTATTTAACAGTTTGCCCAATAAAGTATATAAATTTCAAGGACAAAATTTTATGAGGGGAGAGTTGTAATACCCAATTTTTCTTTCGTATTTATGACGTCATTATTAATACACATTTAGGTTAATATAAAAAATAATTATATAATAAAAATTTAATAAAAATAGAATTTGAGAGAATCAGGTCCAGCACATGATAGACGCCTATCTCTATGTTTTTGCGTATTTTAAACAGAAGTAGCACGACTAAGGAGCACCTATCAAGCGCTTCTACGTGATTCAAGCATAATGTTGGTGCCTTAGGTGTGCCTCATGTATGTTTGTCTGGCGCTCGTGCTTCAATTGAGTATATAAAGGGTCCTTCCCCAAGTTTCTATCATTTGCACAAGAAAAAAAAGTAAAGAGAGAGAGAAAGATAAGGGAGAAAGAAGAAGAGAGGAGGCAAAAGGGCTTAAGAAATTATTTCACGTTAGATTTGCTAAATCTAAGGCTCAAAACAAGTACATTTAAGCTCATTCTTTGGCCTATTTTTAGTATCCTTTGTTTTTACTTCTGATATTTGCTTATATATACATACATGTCATCATTTACACCTATTTTTTAAAATATTGTAGCATGCATGTGCTTTTTGTCGAACATTTTGAGATTTCATTGGCTCTTACCAAATGTTTTAAGATTTTATTTGTTTTTACTAAAAGTGTAGATATTTTAAAGAATTATGTTTGAATATTGAAAAATTGTTAAAAAAAAAGTGATGAAATATTTGTGCATTTGACATGTATGTGGTTTCCATGCAAGCATTTGCTAAGAATTCTATTTTGTTATATGATTTGCGTTTGTCCTTTTTCTAAATGGTGGAAAAGTTTTGTATATTTGTTATAGAGTTTTCCATTTGATAAATGAGAAATATTGTAAGAAATTAACGATTTATATTCAAACATAACTTAATATAGTAGGTGCACTTAAAGAACGCATGATGGGTGGAAAAAAATGGCTTTTGACCTATCTATAAGGAATAATATATAAACAGACCATTTATAGATTTTGAATAGTAGTATATTGACAAAAATTTTTAGGAATATGAGTACCCCATTCTTCAAAATTAGGCTTTTTTATTAGTCAGTATGTGAGTTACCACTTTAATTCTTGAGATTTGATCGGCAATATATTTTATGTTTTGAGATATTTTGGCCTTTTAAATTTTGTAGACTGTGATATAATCCTTTGAGTTGCTTGATTTATATAAGAACTATATGCATTGATATTCTGATATTTCATACGATTTATGTGATTTGAATACTCATATTTATATCGAAATGTTTTGTAAGAAATCATGATTTGGAACATGCATAACGAAAACTTTGACATTTTGGATTTTGCATGTGTTTTACGATTTTTCGCCCTTCCATTTGTTTTACGGTCAGATATTATTTATTATACACACAAATATATATATATATATATACTTGCCTCTATTAGGATCATGATTTAAAATTGTTTCCTAACCCTTCTGATTAGTTGTAACGTCTAGTTTTCATTTATAACTTAGACGTTATTATTATAATTTTTGACCAAAATAAAAAATAATTATACATTGAAAATTTTTTAAAAAATCAAATTATTTGAAATCAAGCTTAGTGCCTGAATGGTGCTTATCTCACACTCATTGTGTATTTTAGGTAGTAATAGTGCACTTGATGTGCACCTATGAAGCACTCGTATGTAGTTTAGGTATTGCAGTGGTGCTTGAGGTGCACCTCAGTAGGCATTCGTGTGTGTTTTGGGCAAAATATGTGATATCTGATTAGTGCTTGATGTAGTTTTCATGCGCATTTACATTGTGAAGCGACACATGATGAGCACTTATCCGACGCTTGTGCATCGATTGGTGGTATTTGTCAATCATTTTTCATGTGGGATGGAAGCGAAGAGAGAGAAAAGACCAGAGGAAAAAAGAAGAAGAAGAGATAGAAAGAGGAAGTCAAATATTTTAGAGCTTTATCTTGTCAAATCTTAAGATTAGAGATAGAAGGTAGGTATTTCTAAGTCCATTCTTTGGTCTATTTTAAAATCTTTTAATTTTATTTATGATACTTATTTTATTATACATTCATGTTACCATTTTATTCCCATATTTTGAATATTATTGCATTCATGTAATATTTACCAAACGTTTTGAAATTTTGTTGGGTTTTACAAAAGGTTTAAAATTTGATTTGTTTTTCACTGAATAAGATAATATTTTCAAATATTATATTTATATACGAAAATATTTGATAAGAAAAGTGATGAAACTTTTACATTTAGTCTTGCATGTGATATTTCATGCATGTATTTTGTGAGGACTATATTTTGGTATTTGATTTGATATTATACTTTTGTTATGGTAAAAGGTTTAAATATTTGTACTTTCCCACATAATGAAAAGTTTTGGATATTTATACTTTTTTCTACGGCAATAGAAAAGTTATTATTATTTGTTATAAAATCTCTCGTTTGCTATTTTATTGAGAAGTATTATAAGAAATTGAACAAAACAATAAATTCAAACATCCTAATATATCAAACACATTTAAAGATTGCACCTATTTCTAAGGGTGACAAAAGAAGTGGTATTCTCGTCAATAAGATATATTTGTATAGACGAATCACCTACGGGTCAAAATAATAATACTTTGGCCTAATATTATTGAGAGTATATATAATTCTTCTTCAAAGTTGATCTTTTGACCATTGATTCTCATATTTTAGTATGATTTGGAATTTGAGATTTTGACCTACATTGCATTTGAGACTTTTGAAATGATTAACCTTTTGAGATTTGTAAGTTTTGGCATGACATTCGAATTTACCCAAATTTCGGACGTTAGAAACTTTTGGAATTATATGATTTGAACATTTGGATGATTTTGTTCAATTTGTATTATTTGTTATATGTATATGTATCATGAATTTTGCATATGAAATTATGATTCGGACTAATAAAAACCTTTTCAGTTTTTAGTCCTCGATTTGTTTTATACTTATGATTTACACATATATATATATACACGTAATTGTTGAGCTTTAAGCTCATGATTCACCATATTTTCCAACTCTTTTAGATTAGAGGACCTCGAATTACTTGCAGGATTTGGACGAGTAGTGATATGAAGACTTTGCTTATCATTTGTATTTGGATATGTATTTCAATTTATGTGCAGGATTTGATAGGGTTTATTGTTTAGCTTGTTTATTATGGTTTATAAAAAGTTTGAATAACTATTATCAAATAAATATTTATACAAATTTTATATTATTATGGTTTGAATGCCTTTTAGATTCTTTTCCTTATGGATAGATTTGATTTGAATAGGTTGTCATACGAATTATTTTGAGACCAGACAAAGTTGGTTTGGTCAGCTCTTATGTTCGTTGTCAAGTATTATAGGTGTTACGTTGTTTTGGATTATGATTTGTTAGATTTGACTTGGTATTTGAGTTATTTAGATTTTAAATCATTTAGGAAGAAAATATTATTTGGGTTTATTTAATTGTTTAATTATTATTTGCTTGTATCCAGGTCGTGACATTTGGAGGCTGTGAATACTTATAAGTTATGGACGGAAGACCAATGAAAATTTTTGTTTAGTTATATTTGTAGATTTGATAATTGTTTGGGATTTATGTATATTATAGATTTCTATAATTTGTTAATTTGGGTTGGTAAAATGAATGAATGTTATATACAGTTTTCGATTACGCCATGATGGTTATTTGATTAGATGCCTTTTTCTTGCTGGATTTTGAGTTTAAGCGGGTATTTACATTATTTTGAAACCGGATAGGGTTAGTTTGGCAAGTTCCTATGTCCTTTGCGAGTTTGTGATTTATGATGTTGTTTATAGTTTAGTGTGTAATGTCCAATTTGGCTTTGGTTATTTATGATTAATTATTATAATTCAAGTCTTTATTATATTACCAACTCATGATGGGATTGTGATGACAACACTAATGTCAACGGTGAACAGAATAACCGACTGCATACCATCATCACCAACAGTAACATTCCCAAGATCACCAGCATGACGATTCTCATCCTCTGGAGCACCATGTTCCTTTCCAGCAGGGTTAAAATGCGGACCTGCAAACATGTTGGCTGGAGTTAAAAACAATTACAAGAAGCAATGTCTTTCCATTTTCCACAAGAAAGACATGGGAAACCATATCTGGTAACTGGGCATACCAGTCGACATGCAACCATTAGTGGTATCCCCCAAGGCATGAACGTGAAACCCATGAAGCCCAGGCCTGAGGCCAGACAAATTTCCAGTTACATGTGTTGGACCTAAACAAAATGTAACAACAGAGACATATAACATTGGCAACAGCAGCGTTTTGCCAGAACTGACTAATAAATATCAGCCTTACCATCTCCTTCTTGAGAGAAGTAGACAGTTCCACTTACACCATCACTGCAAGACAGAACAGCCACAGCCTTCACCATTTTTCCACGTGATCTAACACATTAAAGCGGGTAAGAAGCAGATACATCAAGTGACAAATACATCATATATGTCAAACAACAAGATGAAGACTAAATGACATCAAATCAAAATTTGCATGAAATGCTGTGATTTTAAACGTTATCTGGGAGTTCCTTATTCAGAATTTCAACCTTAGCATATGATGGTATACTTAGTGAATCAAGCAATTCATACTGTGAAGCAGTCTTGCAGCACCTCTCACCCACCCACACACACACACACACACACACAAGCATGCACAGGCACACTCACACCACGTGCAGTTCAAACAAGCACATGTGCATACAAACTCAGAAATTGCAAGCACAAATACTTCATCATCATAGCACACCGGTGTTCAACACATACCACACACAGACATGTTCAAACACGCCCGAGATTTATATAAAAAGTTCTTTTTTAGTGAATTCAAACATGATGGGCATCCTCAGACATGTCAATGGCATATTTCAACACTCTGGGGACACATTTGGGCACTTTTCCAATTTTTAAAACCAAAAAAGGGAATCTTTTAATCAAAATTATACACTTTCAAGTTAATTATCAAAAAATTCGAGACAATACAGTCTACTGTCAGAGAAAAACTAACCAGTCAAACTCATTACTTATGGGGAACACACAGCAAGAAAACACGTTTGCAATAGTCTAGAATTATCAGAGAATTGGAGAGAAGTGTTTTTGGTGGCAATCTTAACCTGAACAAGTAAAACAAACAGAGGGAGAGAGGCTTTCTAGCCTATGAATATGACGCAACAGTGTTATTATGAATTACTATTCCAATATCTATAAGAAGTTTTGTTTTCGTGTGTCACTTATTTCTTTAAAACCACAATTTGTTTTGTTGTGTTCGTGTTATCTCCATGTCTTGTATCCTTGTCTGTGTCGGTGTTCCTTAGCACCGACACCCACCAACACAAGCACACTCACAAGACACACAAGTGCTCGGGTGTGTGTTCCCACACTCTCATACAGCCCCCGTCCCAAACACCCACACAAACCAGGAAAAAAAACTCTCAACTAATGAGTGAAGTTAAGGCATTACATATAACTCCTAAAAGGGAAACGAACTACTAATCCTCAGATAATTATGCAACCAAATTCCTTCGATGGCATACAGAAACCATATACAACTCTTCAGAAAGTTATATCAATGTCCAACAAAAAGCACAAGCCACGGGAAGCTGAAAATTCTCCGCAACAACAAAGAGAGGAAAGCTATATTTAACATACCTCCTACAATTTTGAATAGTAAAGCAACATAAGTCAACATAAAAAAGCTGGCTACACAACCGTAGTTTTCAATTGAGAAGAAAAGAGGACGGACCAGAGCTGAAATTTCAAGATCTACCCGACAGTAAATAAAAAAGGAAAAAAATCAAGACCCCTCGAGTTCCGATAGAAGTAAAGAATCAAACAAACAACAGCTAATTGCTCCAGAACGAAAAACACACCCTAAGTATTTGATCAAATACTTACACGTAGAGAGAGAGAGAGAGAGAGAGAGAGAGAGAGAGAGGGTGCCTCAGAACAATCCTTAGAAAGAGAAAAACTGTGGAAAGAACGAGCAGGCTAGTTCTTCGTCTTCACCAGCCGCTAAGCTGCAGGAAGTTGTGGAAATTATTTTATTAAAAATAAAATAAAAAATAAAACTCATAAAATATTATAAATAAATAAATTATATTTTATTTATTTAATTAAATATTCATAATAAAAAAATATAATCCTCGAGTTTAAATATTATTAAAATTATAATTAATTAAATTAATATAATTAAAATTATAATTAAATAATATAAAAATTAAGTTAAAAGATTAAAATTAGACCAGATTGTCCAGCCTCTAAAGGAGGCTCGACTCGTGCCAGAATATCAAAAGTCGTGAGGTCAGTGCTTGAGATACGTCTGATGATTATTCGAGTGCGCTGTGGCAATAGCTATGCACTGCAATCTAGAACATTGATGCTCGACGCACACCCGGATGATGCTCGAGTGCCACTTAATTTATAAGGAGACCTCCAACATATTTCTATCATTTTTTTCAACAGTTTTGAGAGAATTCAGAGAAGTTGATGATGAGAAGAGAAAAAATGAAAGAGAGAAAGCCAAAAAAATACAAATTAAGTGAATTAAAACTTAAATTTTGATCATTGAAAACTAAGGCAAGTGTATATCAAATCTTTTCTTCTATTATTGCTGTTCTTTTATAATTTTTTGAGTATTTTCTTATTCGAATACTTATGCATGACATAAATTTAAAGTTATAATATTTATGTTTGGTATGCATATTAAATTTTCTTTATTTAATAGCAAAATTTCATAAAACTTATGCCCAAAATTATGTATAGTGTGTAAGTTAGCTGAATTCTATATTTTAGTCCCATGCATGTTCTAAAATCCTAGTTTAAGGTTCCTGCATGCTTAATTTTGTGCATGATGCTATTAAATATTTGAAAACTGCAATTTACATACCTTAAATGTCCTGGCAACATATACAATTTCTCTATATGTTTGTACGTAAAATAAATTGATTTTTTTTCACTATTCCTGAATTCCTCTGCAATATTTTAGTAAGAATAGTTTTGCATGTCAATTTATAAAAATATACCATTCATGTTACGAATTCGACCCAAGTAGATCAATTAATTAATTAGTTATAATTTTTAAATTTTAAAATTTTAAATAAATTCAATAAATAGCACAAAGTCTCAAAATTTAACTATGACAAACTAAATATATAAGACTTGATAAATTAAAAATCCGTATAGGATCTCATCGAATAATAGTTCAGACAATATAAATATAACCCGCTCTATAATTATCGTCAGGAATGTAATAATTCAACTAAAATTATAATCAGATATAATATAATATCTCAATTATTTTTGAGATATAACCATAAGTTTATACCCATCCAACTCCACAATCTAATCTCATCAAATACCAATTTAAATCATAACGGAACTAAAACTCACTAAATCAAATAAATAGCTAACAGATCACGTCTTTATTCCTATAATGCATCCAACCCTTCTACTCTAAAGGAAAAAAATATAAAATATGAGCCTAAAACCTAACAGGTATCATATTTAAACAAAACAATTCCAATAAATCATAGGGAGTGTCAAATAAATAAATATCCAATCAAATAATAGAATGAATCCAAATCGTCGATATAATAAATTCAATAGAAATTTAAAATCCAAAATCTAATGGTAATCTTGTACTCAAATCAAATATCTAAATTCAAAATAAATATTCAAATAAAAAAACGGTCCTCATCAGGACGTGCATATATATGTATAGAAGTGATTCAGACTAATTCCAATAAGCCGATATCAAATCCAAGTCTAAGTCTAAATCTAAATCCATGTCTATGACTTGATCAGCTCGTAATTTGGAACAAAATTTTAAAAATCGGATGATCTAATAGTATGCGTAGAAGTCAAAACAGTATCGCAATAGATAGTCTAAATATCCAAATCAAAGTATATAATTAAAATCATTTGTGTGAGACATATCAGGGCTCATCTATGGATAAAATCGACGAATTTTAAATTCAAGTCTAAAATGTAAATTTAAATTAAAGTCCAATACAAATCAATACAAAAATATAAATCATACACCAAATTTGGGTTTTGATTATTTGAAAACTAATTTGAGAAAAAGTTACATATATTCTCAATAACCTTAGGCCATACAAATATAAATTAGGCGAGCATATTTGGCCACCCATATGCTCTGTCTCCAATGAGTAAGGTTGCTCACTCTATTTTGTTACCTCGTAGTTTTAGAAACAATTCTCAAGTTTGTCAGATAAATTAAAATGTTTGAAATATTATAATGTTAAATCAAATCATCTGAATGAGAAGGGTTACTATTCCAAATATTTCTTACCAACAAAAAAAAATTTTTAAATAATAAATATCTCTTTATTAGGAGTTGACCAGAATATTCAATATCTAAATCTAAATGTAGTGATCACAACCTGACGTATGTATGTAAAAATGTACAACTTATATAAGTTTCATGCACATTTCTATATACATATACTAATATAAACAAATACAGTGTCCGAATTATTTATTTTTCTAAAAAATGATAAAACACACAAATATCAATAGAAATAGAATAAAACATTCAAACAACCGATAAAAAAGTTATGCGTGCACAACAAAATAAATAGGCTAATTTAAAAGTCCACCTACGAGGTTAAAACCTTTAAATCAAAATACAAATATATTAGATACAAAATCAGATAAAAGATAGGGTTAGAAGATATTTATCTCAACTTTATTCGAAGCAAATTTGCCAAAATGATACTTCAAAATACCTGAATGGGCACTTCTCTCTCTGCTTTACACGCACCCATTTTCTCTCCTTCATTTTTCTCTCATGTTGCATCACTCCTCTGCCTCTCTTCACATTTTTCCTTCACCGATGGTGGCTCTAGCATAGGCAACAGCAGCGACCGTGGCAGCAAAAACTTAGCAACGGCAACAGTAGCAATGGCAGCATATAAGCCATCAACTCTCTCTCTCTACTGTGCCTTATTTATTCGTCTTTTTTACAATTTGGCCGATTTCTTTCAAAATCGGTACATACAACCATAAAATCGACATCCACAATGAGAAGGGAATACTTTATTTACCTCGATTTCACTCATTTTCTCCAACGACAGTGACGACTGTTCTGCTTCAGCTTGCGATTCCTTTCTCCACTCACACTGACACACAAAATGGAGGGTAATATCACGGAGAGGGCCTCGTTGGCTTCTATCCCTAGTGTTAGCACCTCCAGGGATGGCAGCAACGGTAGCTCTGTGTTGACTTCCCTCTCTCTTCTTTCTTTCCTCATTTTCTCTTCTTTTTCTTTCTCTCTCCCCAATGCCTACCACCTCTTTTTTTTTCTCTATTTATTATTATTATTATTATTATTATTATTATTATTATTATTATTATTCTATTTTTTTTCTTTTATTTCATAATCTAAATCAATACTTGGGAGATAGTACAGACACACATCGGATACCAACCCAAATGATCCAAATATTCTTTAAAAATTTATAATATTTAATTAATTTTTATCACGTCTAAACTACCCAAAATTATAATTGATATTAAAATAATCTGAATGGAGATCCAGGATTTTATACTTCATGCTTCTGTAAATTTAGTAAAATCCTCTACATTTGCTGAAGCATATGGTATGAAATTTAATGAAATTTTTTACACTTGTTGAATTATATATTATTGCTGAAATTTCCTGCATTACAATATTAATTTAGCATTCCATATTTTAAAGTCATTATAGCTAAGTTACAGAAAAATGCTCAAGTATAATTGATAGAATTTTAAGCGTAAACTCTACAATTATATCAAGAATTATAATTATTTTTTTAGGATTGAGAAAATTAAAAAGAATAAAGAAAAGTATAGAGTTTTTCTAGGAATATTTATTAGACTATGGTTATATTTCAACGGATAGCATATTATAATGATATATCAAATTTTGAACCTATCATCAATGAGTAAGAAGTGACGCTTGACTCTATCTAAAGGGTTATATGTATGATAACCTATCTATAAATTGTGAATAGTAACGTATGGCATTTGATTGTATAAAAATAAATATAACCCGAGTTTTGATTATTCGTTCTTTTAATCGATAAGGCCTACTGACCTTTGATTCCTACGTAAATCAGATTTTATCATGTTTTGATGATAAAAAAATGAGTAAGAACATGATAAAAATTTTAAAAATATATAATCTGAATTTCTTACTCAAGTATTATAAAAATTTCATGTTATTATATCAGATTATAATTCATTATCTTTCTAATATATTTTAAATATAAATTATGTATGATCATTGTTATATTATATATTTTATTAAGCTTTTGACTTATTACTCTATTTTACTAACCCCATTCAGATGAGATATACGGATACTTATTGGATAAGCAGGAATGGAGAATAATTGTGACGAAGAATCTATAATATGAGAATTGTGCAATGTCTAATGTTGTTTTGTGGTTTTTGAACAGTTTTAAAATGTTGTAATGTGACCTCCAGATTATATTTAACATATTATGTTATATTTCAGATAATTTTAAAACATATTCTAATGTTGTGCTGATTTCAGGCAGCGTTAGAATGTTGACAATGACGTATTATGGTTTTTGGATAGCAAGTTATATTTTGGTTAATAAGTTATTATGGTCTTATAATATTTTCAGAAAGTAGATTATTCGATGGGTAGTTGTCAGTTATCAGAATGTGTTTATGATTTATTTTTTCACATATTTGTATACTATGATTTTGTATATTAGATAGACAAAACTCATTAAGTAAGGTTCAATGTTACAATTGAGTCAGTGTTGGAACCATATGAGATGTAAAACTTATTTGGATCATGTGTATGATTAAATTTATTTTATCTTAACCAGTTGAGATATCAACATGATATTTACATCAAATGTTAAATTATAAATTGATTAATTAATAATTGGCTATATGATAATCACGGGATCGAAATTTGAAACGTGATAAAAAATATATCTAATAATTTAATTATTTTCACTTGTGTAGTTACCATTTCTTCTGAATTCATCTCCGTCATCCAGATTTGAAATGATAGATTTCTAGTGCAATTTTTTATATCTAATAAAATTTTAAAAATGATCTATATTTTTATTATTTTTGGTATCACCTGCTACTTTTTTCGGTTAGCACTTGACTCTCGACACCGAAAACTAATTCAGATAATGTTACACTTATTGGCTTGACTAAGAGATCTTATATCATTGACACGAGTATTATTCTTCTGCTATTCTACAAATTTGCTCAGATCGATTAGTTTTGAAATTGAAAACGTAGTCAAACTACAATTAATGATAAAATTCAGTTTATGTTGTAGCTCATTAATCAGTCGTAATCTACATCGACTTTGTACCAAAAACATACAAATCTTGTTTATTGAGATCTTCTCTAATGCAGCCTACTTTTTGTTGCTTGACTAGATTGCTTTTAGCATTGTATATGATGCATGTAAGCCGGATATTATATACAAGTTATAATAAATATATATCTTTATTTTTTTATATTATCAGTCATCCCTTGTTTGCATAAATTTTTCAAGATGGATAAAACATCCCCCACAAAAATTTATAGGGTAGTCTACAATTGTTGTTAAGAAGATTATCATTTGAAGGTTCTTTTTTAATAATTTTGAAAATTATTTCTAAAAATATTTGTTTAAATATAATATCAATAAATATATTATTTTTAATATATTTAAATATTTACTTAAATTTTGTTTATCTGAATTTTATATTTATCTCTATTATTAATATTACATGACAAAAATCATAATATTTTTAATAAATCATAATATTGTCTGTAAAAGACAACACTTGGCTAAATGATAGAATTAATATTATGTGGTTGGCATTTGTAAGTTTTTTAATAATAAAATAAAATAATTTTAAAAAGTGTTTAATCCGTTTAGTCATCTTCTAATTGGTAGCCATAATCCGTTTGACCGATTAAATATTTTTATTGTAAAAGATGATTAAATCAGGGCAAAAAAAATTTACATTAGAGTTTCAACATGCTACCCAATTAATCTTTAATTTTTTATAGATGATGTTGTTCTATATGTATGAATTGCCACTCCTAAAAAATAAAATACTAATAACTAAAATAATATTTTTAAATTTTTTTTCACGCAATATGAAATAAAATTATAAAATATTATTAACACAAATATTGATAATAAGGTATGCATATTTTACATGAAATAATAATTTAAAATTAAAAATTATAATTTAAATAAAGTAATAGTATCATTATTATTTAAAATATTGTTAACAGTAATAAAAAAATGTTATTAAAATTTTGTATTTATTTATAATAGTATTAATTTCTTTACAAATTATGAAAGTAGTGTAATGGCATTCAAAAATTTTAAAATTAATAATTTTTTTTATACATATAAATTTTCAAAAATTTAGTATGCGATGACACAAATGCAAGGCATATTATTACATGATGATCATATATCATTAACTAATAAAATATAATATTTTACTTGCAATATTTTTAAAATTAAATCTTGTTTAAATTATAAAAAAAAGGACGCGTAGTCTTACCTTTAATAATATATTAGGATATCTTTATATAGTGGTGCTATATGTACTTTTTAAACCTATAGTTTTCCATCATTAGAAAAGAGTTCTCGGGCCTAGTGATATATTATATCAATTCTTTTTAATTTATGAACCGATCATACTTAAAAAATTTCAAATCTACATCATCTAAAAATATTAATTTAGTTTAAATTGATGATGATTATTGTTACCCTTATTTTTTTATATATGTTCCTTTAGATGTCTAGTGTATTTAGAATTTTTATATGTATAATTTTTTTTTCTATTTTTATAAATAATTATTTTTTGACTGTTAATTAAATTAATTTTAAAGAGTTGTCATACAATACTAGAATGTTACTTAGGGTCAGCTAGAATGAGAAGCAGTTTTTGGAGTAAGTTATAATTCTAACATTTCATAAACATTAACAGTATATGGTATCAAAGTATTGAAATAATTTTTTTTGAATTCTTCACTATTGAGACTAAAAAAATTATGTCATAATTAACTATTAAGTTATAAAATAATAATATTTATGTTTAAATTATAGATACAAATTAATACCAATAATAAAAACATATCACTTATTATAGAATGAGAGAGTAAAAAATTATAAGAAAAAAAAAGGGAGGGTAAGGTATTTATAAACTTTTTAATTAAAAAATTAGTATAATGGTTGGCTATTATCAACTGTTAAATTGGGGACAACGATCAAATAAAAATTATAAATTGATAAACATTTATATATTAGGCCTTGTTTGGCACAGCCCAATTGTGTGGTGGGCTAGCAAGGTCCGCACCTTATTGTAGGTTTGTACAACATGTGGGCCACGCCTTCTTAGTTTGCTTAACGTAATCGAACATTATTCAATTTAGATCATATTGTATCGGGCTACAAGTTACTCAATACATTTAAAACCTCTTAAGCAAATTATAAATAAAAAATCATGCCGCTCCGCAAATTTTCATAACCCTAATCTTCAAAACCCTAACTTCTAAGTAGAACGTTCTTATTGATTCAATTCTTCAAAGCCTTATTGACATCATTTAATGGCATCGAGCATGTCATTCATTCAAGTGCTTAATACAAAAAAAGTAAAAATAAATAAATAAATAAATAAATAAATAAATAAGTAAATAAATTATAGGAAGTATAGACATTAAATTTTTATCCAACGGCCATTAGTTGTGAATTAGGTCCTACGTCACATGAGGTACGTGTGCTTATAGTTTATTTTGTCTGGCACATCCATCTTAGTTAATGTTTTAAGGTATGGAATGCTCTCAAAGGCTCCTAAGTTGAAAAATATCATGTTGCTCAAAGAAAATACATATTAATTATTTTGGAAATGATATAGTTGTTCGATTATTTAGGTAAAAAAATATAAATAGTACATAAAAAATATAAAAAAAACTAATCAAGTTAAAGATATATTTGATAATAACAAGGCATTATTACTTACCAAAAAATAGAGCATTATTTCTTACTAAATAGAGCCATTTATAAAAATTTATTTTTCTTATTATACTCAATTTAGTATAATATCTTTTAAAAATATAAGTAATTTTTAAATTGTTATTATTATACTATTTTAATTAACTGAACCACGTTGTATGTCTTTCATTATTTTATTTTTTGTACTTACAACATCTAAATATTTATAAATATTCACATTTATTATCTTATCTTTTGGTATGTTTTTACTTATCTATCTTAATATCATTGTCTATATAAAGTGAAATTTTTATGTTTATTGTTTAATAGCCTAATATTCTAATTCGTAAAGTATAGCGCGTCTAATAATCATATTATAAAAATTTTCTTTAATTTTTAGATCTATTGTTACATTGCAAAGCACACTCAATATTATATATTTAAAAATATTATCTTTTCTATGACTTATAATATATTATTGATGCGTCCTGGATCAAAATTTAGGACGGATTCGGATCCAAATGCTTCACGATTTGGAATTGAAGTCGGGTCTGGTCATCGTCCTGCACACCTAAGATCCTACATACCATAATAGAAGACGAGAAATTAAAGAAAAATGATAGGACTCACTCCATGGTTTATCCTTCGATATTCAAATTAGTGATTTGTCTTTCTAAGATGATGAAGGTAAATGTAGAGTATGCAAGAATAAATGCTGGGGAGAAAATTTGTGAGTATGATTTGGAGGTGTACTCGTGGCGGAGTGGCTAGAAATGAAGTGCGCCCGTGGAAAGCGGCTTTCCTGTCTTCCGAGTTTGCTGGGAATCAGTGGTGGGTAGGAGATTAGCGATGAGGCGTATGCGAGTCGGATTACTTGGGAGAGTTTGAGTATTCTAGAGAGTGTGCCTTTGGAGTACGTCCCCGAAGTTTTTTATAGTTGTCAGGCTTCGCCACTTTCCTTTGGTGGTGAGGCGGGTTGCCAGCCATCTAAAGGGATATTTTTCATTTATTGTAAGGATACAGGCGCCATTTAGGACTACAATGATCAAAAATGAGGATTTTCTTCCTCCTCGGGGATGTCGCAATGTTGAAACTTTCGTTATGAGTTGCGCACTAATTTGAGAACTTTCCTTATAGAAGAGATTGCCATTCGGGAGATTTCTTGTATCGTGCCCAATTAGGGCAGATGACCATTGGGTGCAAGAGAGGATTCATAGGCCGTCTCTGACCTGGGCCGCCTCCGCTAGCTTGAGGACTTTCTCTGGTCAATTGGGGTATTGACCATCCTCTAAGCTATTGGGCTGCGATTCCTTCTAGGCCGATTTACTGTTTTGAGCTGGACCGCTTTAACTATTCCATCATTAGCCCCCATGCCGGTGGACTTAGTTTTCGGCTTTCTACATGTTCATGATGGGACTTGACGGGTCGTGTTGTCTTCTCAGGTTAGACACATATCCCCTTTTTACTATTTTCGGCGTGATTCCTCTATTCCTCGATTTTCTGCAGATTCGCCAGGTTGGTGGTTCCTTGGCGTTTAGCGTTTCATTTGCTCCTCCTCGTGCTATAAATCAAGAGCCTTTGACACATATCTGCCGAAGCTTCCTTGTTAAGTGGTGAAATGATGCATAGGCCAAGCATTGTCGGGATGCATGCTACTCTGCCGGCAGGTTCAGAGCTTAGGA
Organism: Nepenthes gracilis; assembly: GCA_033239525.1. Classification (NCBI taxonomy): domain Eukaryota; kingdom Viridiplantae; phylum Streptophyta; class Magnoliopsida; order Caryophyllales; family Nepenthaceae; genus Nepenthes; species Nepenthes gracilis. The sequence goes on from BSYO01000010.1 coordinate 4,329,807, forward strand.
AGTGCGTGTTCTCTGATGTTGCCTTCTCGAGTCTCAGTGCTTGGACTGCTTTGGTTGCCCATTTTTGTGTAGGTGGCTGCCAACAAGATTTGAATCTTGCCCATTTTAAACCCGCATTCAAATCTTGACACTTACCTCGAAAGCTTGGAGAAGGACCTTCGTGTAGGTGGCTGCCTTAGCCGCCCTGGGCCCGCCTTGCTAGTGGCTCTTTTTCTTTCTAATTGGGACAGGTTCTGTCTTTTGTTCTGGTCACTAGTGGATGGTGGCCTCTTCTCACGACAAGCCTTTGCTTCATCTTGGTGAGCAGTTCCTTCACTTGAGAGGGTCTTTGTGGTTGGGTTGCCTTTGCATGTGTTACTCCTCTTTTTTTTTCATCGCTATTGTTCTAATGTGTATGGGTCTCTAAAGGCTGTGTAATTTGTAAGGAGAAAGTAAAAGAGAAAAACTTGCAGTTGTTTATGCTAACACTTCTTCCGTTGCCTTTTGTCTTTTGTAGCTGTGCACATAATGTTATTTGACCTATTATTACTATTAGTATTTTGTACTCCTGGATGGTCGAGGAGCTATGGGTCTTGGCTAGGCGGCTCGCTATGTGAAACTGCCTTAGTTTCGGAGTAGGGATGGACTGGTCAAAAAGAAGGTTGACCAACTTCACTGGTTAGACCGTTTGAATCAGAGAGGAAGCTGAGCCGGGATAGCGGTTGACCGCTTGAATCCGGAGAGTAAAGTGGAGCTAGAATGGAGGTTGACCAATTTCGTTGACCAAACTGTTTCAATCTGGAACATAAAGTGGAGCCAAAATAGATGTTGACCAGTTTCATTGACCGGTTGGGATATAAACGGAGTGGCAATGATGTGTTGTTTTGTTCTACCGTCGGCTAGGCACTCGATGAGTTGCTAAGCTGCTCGGGGACTTGCACTTCTTTGTGCGTCTCGTCGCTTATTGCCATGTGTTGTTGCAAAGGGCGACCATAATCTCGGTAATAAATGCGATGGGTGATTCGATTCAACCGCGCCTTCTCACGATGCGACAAGTGTCCGTTATAATTATCTTGCCTTTTCGAAGCGCCTCTTCGCTTTGGAAGCGAGGAACGTTATAAAAACTGAGGGGGCAGTTCAAAATTTCTCTTACTTCTTTTCTTGCTTCTCTTCGACCATTGTTCCCCCTGCCCCTTAATCTTATTGCTTTCATGGCATCTACCGTAAATGCGACTTGCTTTGTTCTCAATCCTAGCGATATTAGGGCCCTATATGTGCAGTATAATATCCCGCGTTCCATCGTGTTCGTGTTCCTAGGAAACACGATAGGGCCTGTTCACCATTGGAGTGGCACATTGCTGTTTATGAAGCTCACCTGCGAAGTGGGCTTCGTCTTCCCGTCCCTGAGGGGTTGCTCCACATTTTCCAGGCTCTCGACGTCCCCATTGCGAGGCTTCATGCAAACGCAGTGCACTACCTGTGCTCGCTCTACATTTTCCTTCGCCACCGTACCGTTCGAAAATGTTGACGATGGAGGCAATGAGAGTCATTTTTTAATTCACTCAGAACGGGGATTGGATCTCGCTCACCCCTAAGGAGTTGCACACCAGCCACGCTATATACGAGTCTGCGAAGAACTGGAAGGATAGGTTCTTCTTTGTAAAAGTTTCTAATGATTGGCCCTTGTCAAAGGATTGGGGCAATGTGCCTGAGGTTCTTACAGGGAGGCCCTCGGTTGCAAAGGTGGAGGCAATTGAGCCTCTATTGGAGTTGGTCCGAGCACATCTGGATGAGTTCAGGAGGGACCATCTTATGTCCCGTGAGGAAGTCAGGCAAGCTCATTGGGGACCGCATTCGTCGGTGTAGAAGGCCAAAGCTCCGTGCCCGGTGTCTACCCAATCTAAGGGGAAAGTTGGGGCTCTTGACACGATGAATCCTTCCGGTAGCCCTTCCCAAAAGTAGGTTGTGCCGGCTCCACCTTCTTCCTGTTCCTCCACTGCCTCCAATTTTTGCATGGCAGGGCGACTGGTGGGCATTGGCGAGCAGTCTTGGATCGAGACTCCCCTCGTTCTTTTGGATTTAGACGATACGGGAGTTGCTGCTAGGGAGTCAGTTGTTGAGCTGCTGCTGTCTTGTGCGCTTGCGGTGCCAACTGGGTTGGTGGAGGGAGAGCCGGCTGAACCAACCACTGGAGGGCTCATGGAGAGGCTGGTTGAGCCGCTGGATAAACTGTTCGCCGGAGAGTTGATGGAGTTGGTGGCGGTGGGATCGGTGGAGACGATGGTCGCCCTGCCACCTGCAGCGGCGGATATTTTGGACGCCACATCTGTAGTGCTTCCTATGGAGGAGGGCTGCGTTGCTAGAGAAACGGTAGTTGTGGTGCAGTTAGGCCTGGAGACTGCCCCACTTAGCCTTCTGGCTGTCCCACCGAAAGGCTTCCCACATCAAAGCCTTGAGGAGCCTAGTTAGACAGGGAAGAAGAAGCACAAGTTCATCACGGTATTCCTTCGAGGAAGACTTGCTTCTTTCTTTTCTTACTCCGCCGGTGTAGCTTAACTTTCCTTCCTTTTTTGGACTTGCAGGAACAAAAAATTGTTGGTGTTGTGTTAAAAGGCCTAGTCCAAAGGGATGAAATTATTGGCGAGCGGGAGGAGAAGATTTTTCAGCGAAGGGAGTTGTTGTGCCAATCGAGTGCTCAGTCCCAACGGGATTGAGAGGAGAATGCTACCCTCAAGTTGGAGTTATCTGAGTTGAGAGAGCGGTCGGGGAGGCTGGAGGCTCGGGCCATCAAAGCTTAGAAGTTGGCGGGCAAACTTTGGGAGAAAAACATCACACTTGAGAACGAGATGACCACCTATTTGCGCCCGGAGAAGGTGAGCCAAGCGCTGTAGGCCAGGCTCTGGGAAGGCATCCATATCTACAGATGGATTATCATGGCGGTGGTTCCTGATTTTTCACTAGGCGTTCTTGACCATGAATCACAAAACTCTAAGGCGCGACGACTTGGTCGACTTCTTCTAGGGCGAAGGGGGGCCTTTCTTGCGTTCTCCTAGGGGTCCCTTACCTTAGCTGGGATATTGTTGTATTTTGCATATTGTTTCTCCTCCCCCTCAATGGCCTTTTGTAAAAAATAATTGATTAATGAAAGGAAATTTATTTCATGAGTGTGTCAATTTCTCTGATTATACGCCGTTCTGTTTTTTACGCTTGTCGGCCAGCCTAACATGCTTAATTTCGGATTCGAGACCCATGTTATGTTTGGGTTGTTGTACGGCGGTGCCGGTCACTACTTCATTTTGACTGTCATAGCTTGGCGGTGGGCATCTCAATGACAAGAGATGACATCTATCATTATGGTGCTTCAGCCGGGTTCAATCGAGTAAAGACACGTGTCGCCTTGCACGGAAGTGATGCAACCCTTTGACTTTTGCAGTGACGCCGCTCTTGGCAGGAGTTTCGCTTATTTGGGAGTAGTGTCTCCTGCAATTCGATTCACCATCTACTCCCTAGTTCGTCTACTTCCACGATGACTGATGAAGACATGATTGACATCCCGACTCTACTTGGCTTAGGATGGGAGGTGTTGTCTCCTCCTTCGCCTGAATCCTCCTCTAAGGAGGGGAGCCACGACAGGAGGACGTGGACTGAGAGTGGTGACGAAGACTCTCGCTGCGGAGGTCACCGTCGAGGTTTGGAACCACCCAGGCCTTCCATGACTCGATCCTCAGGGTACCTCAAGGTAGCTCCATGCCCTGAGCACATTGGTCCCTCTCACTAGGTATGCTTATTGCGTAACCTTACGGTTGGATGTCAGCAGTTTCCCTTCACTACTTCTTGTTCACTTGCCAGCCTGCGATGAGGCTTTGCGGGTTGGATGAGTTCTTGTCTTCACAGGGAGATGAGATTGCTTGTTTGATGCGGACTCAAGCCGACTTGGTGGCGGAGGAGATGGAGTGTCGTGTCAACGTTGCAGTGGGAGACGCTTTGCAAAGTTAGGAGCGAGCCAACTACCTTGACCAGACCTTGTCAGAGTCTGATGCCAGGCTGCAGGCAGTCTCTGACACGCATGTGCGGGTACTTGAAGGCGAGTTGCGGACAAGGCTTATGCCTGAGGAGGTGGGTCCCACTCTAGAGGAGCGGTTCCAGGCGGGGATCCACTTCAGTCGGAGGATCGTCTCCTTGGCGGACCCACATTTTCCCGTTGGCTTTTTAGATTCAAGGAACGCTGACGCTTCTCACTGCTCAGAGTTAATCAAATATCTGGTCGGTCGTGATTGGGAGCCGGTTCCACGTTCCCTAAGGCATCCTCCATCTCCAGGTAGTCATCACAATGAGTCATAGGTTTAGATGATTTCTTATACAGATGGGGCCTTTTAATGCTCCCAAAAGCATGTCTATATTGTTTCGTGCCGCAAGAGACATTGTACATTTTTGGTGAATAAAATGGCAGCATATTCTTCATCTCCTTTGGTTTGATTATGCTTTTGTTTTAGATGGCAACGCCTAGATCGTGATTCTGGGGGCTCCGTGTTGGAGCGTGTGGCGTTCTTTTGCCCTTTGCTCCGATTTATTGACCATTGCAGACTAACGGTGTTCTCTCTTGCGTAAGGAGGTCGTCGCACGTGTGCCGTGAAAGCTCCCTAAGGTTTTGTATTCAACTGTGATCAGGCCGCATGGTATAGGACTAAGGTTTAATTCAATCGTTATGGACCACTCGGTATCAGACCATGGTTTAGTTCGACCACTAATGGGTCACTCGGTATGGGACCGAGGTTTAATTCGACTGCCGATGGACTGCTCGGTATGAGACCGAGGTTTAGTTCAACCGCTAATGGGTTGCTTGGTATGGGACCGAGGTTTAATTTGATCGGTATGGGCAGCTCGACATAGGACCGAGATTTAGTTCAACCGCCGATGGGCCACTCAGTATAGAATTGAGGTTTAATTCGATCGCTAATGAGCCACTCAGTATGAGACCGAGGTTTAGTTTGACAGCTAATGGGCCCCTCGGTATGAGACCGAGGTTTAATTCGACTGCTAATGGGCCACTTAGAATGGGATCGAGGTTTAATTTGACTGCTAAGTTAGGGATAGTTTAGGTCATTTGATTCCATGCAACATCACTCGAGCATTCTTATAATAAAAGAAAAAGAATTGAAAAGCAGAAGTATGCGGAAAGAAAAATTATTTTATTAACCATGGTACAATTGCCACATATAAGCTTTAAATCATACGCATGACCTACCTTGACCTGGTACAAACCTTACTGAAAATATCATTCCAGGTGGACGGCATTCCATATCCTTGGGACCTGCTTACCGTTCTGGGTTTAAAGTTTGTACGTTCCGTTCCGCAGAATGGTTGAGACGAGGAAAGGGCCCTCCCAATTTGAAAAAGGTTTGTTTCTGTCGGCAATTTTGCCTGCGGCTTCTATGCTTCGTAGGACTAGGTCTCCTACTTCAACTTGCCGCGCTTTTATGTCTTTGCTATAATAGCAGGCAATTTGCTGTTGGTAAACGGCTGTGCGCTTCCTGGCTGCATCCCGTGCTTCCTCCAACAGGTCTAGGTGTTCTCTAAGTCGCTAGGAGTTGCCTTGTGGGTCGAAGGCCTCGACCCGTAAACTTGGGAGCCCGATCTTGACCAGGATCACAGCCGCAGTTTCGTAGCACAGACTAAAAGGTGTCCTGCATGTTGGCTCTTTCGGAGTTATCTGGTATGACCACAACACGGATGGTAGCTCGTCTACCCAGGAGCCTTTTACGTCTTCTAGTTTGGTCTTCAATCCGTACAATAGTGTTCAGTTAATCACCTTCACTTTCCCGTTAATTGTGGATATGCTGCCGAAATATGGACCAACCTAACACCGAAATTGGTGCAATACTTGGTAAATCGCTTGCCTGTGAATTGGGTTCTATTGTCAATTACGATGACCTCGGGAATGCCAAACCTGCAGATTATGTTTTGCCGGATGAATTCTGTGGCATTCTACTCGGTTATTCAGGCCTGTACCCAGATGCGATAAAAAACGGGTCGAGATTGTTGAACCCCCATCCATTGCGCGAATAGCGAGGGTGCCTGAAGCGTTCTTAGCTCCGTGGGCGGATGATGGTGGAGATTGCCATGGACCTGACAATTGTTGTACCTCTCCACAAAATCCATGGCATCCTTTTCCATAATTGGCCAGTAGTATCCCTAGCGCATCGCCTTGAAGGCCAGGTTTGTGCCGCCAATGTGAGACCCACAGATTCTGAGGTGGACCTCTCCCAATGCATAGTCTCCGGCATAAGGCATCGGAGGTATAGGGTCAAGTACTCGTGGCGGTATAGCTTTTCATCCACAATGGTATACCAGCTGGCCGTCTTCTTTACACACTTGGCTTCATTTGAATTCTCGAGTAGGGATATGTCTGTGAGGCATCTTCGGTAGGACGACATCTAGTTTTCACCGTTGGAGACCTGCATCGCCTCTTGCTTCGGGGCCTCTAATCATCTCAAAAGTAATGAGGATTCCTTCTTTTTGGGCTCTCCTCCGGGGATCTGTGGCTGAGCCATCCTTCCAGCCTAGAATGGCTTCCGGTGTTTGATGCCGCTAGGATGTTGGAGTTGCCCGAGCGTGTGGCCTTCTTGATCGGCCTTTTCTTTTCCTGGCCTCTCTACTTGGAAGTCTGCGTGTGGGCTAAAGAGGAAGGAGCCCCCTGCCTCTACTTGCCCTGGCACGTGTAGAATGTCTGGAGCATCTTGGACATTTTGTCCATTTGCTCCGCCATCACGAGGATGATCGGAGGCGGTTGTTCTCCTGCCCAGCTACCAGCGGAGTGGTTGTTGTCAGGAGAGGTGATTTCTTTGGTGAGAATGTTGGCTTGCGTACTTATGTTTACCATATTTGTTTATGAGTTGGATGCAAATGAGATTGTGGTTAGGCCTCCTATTCCTTTCCACAGACGGCGTCAATGATGCGTCCTGGATCCCGAGTCTAGGATGTATTTGGATTCAGCTGCTTCACGGGTCTGGAACTAAAATTGGGTCCGGTTATCGTCCTGCGTGCCTAGAATCCTGCACACTATAATAAAAGACGAGAAATTAGAGAAAAACGGCGGGACTCGCTTATCGATTTATCCTTCAATGCTCAAGTCAATGATTTGCCTTCCAAGATAATGAAGGTAAATGTAGAGTATGCAAGAATGAATACTGAGGAGGTAAATGGTTACTACTACCAGGTGGTCCCCCACACATACAATAGCACAATTTGCGAGCGACAACTACCAGCCTGTCAACATGAGGATCTCAACAATTCAAAACATCGATTGCAAAGTTGTGGAACCCAAAGTTGGCAGATGCATACCCTCACTCTATATATGCATCCTTTCCTCCACAAGAAAGGGGGTGGGGCCTAAGATTCTCCTTAGGATCCTTTTTATAGTCCTTTTTGGACGCTTCTTCTAAAATCTCTCTAGAATATCTGACAATCCAATCTCAAATAGAGTAATTGATCACTTCTCTAGAGAACCATATAACCGAATTGCATCTTTCTTTTAAGCTACTCACCCGTTGAACGCACATTTGTCAAAGTCACTCTTTGACGAGTGCACCCCCTTGAAAACCGCTTTCTAACTGAGCTCATTCTATGTAGTTCTGTCCTCCAATTTCAAAACTATTTCCCACTCGAGTGCACCAAATGGAGCCTGGTCCTCCGCCAATACTCAATCCTCTCATCCATACATCTACGTATTATTTTCTCATTCTCTATTTTTCTTTCATCGAAGAAAGATTTCCATTTTAAATGTCGGGGGATATATTAGGAATAAATTTCACCATTATTTAGCATCTTATTTATTAATTATAGTATACAAGATTTAGGTTTAAAACAATAAAAATCAAATTTGCTTCAACTTACTAGATAAGATTAATCGCTCCCTAATTCATTCAGTAATTTAAATCCAGCAACTCATTAAGTCTAATTCAATAATTGTTATATTATTATTTATTAATTATATAAGAATTAAATTTATTTTAATTAGCATTATATCTGCAATTATTTCTCTTATTCTAATAGAAAACATATTATTTTATCATGTGCCAAAGTTGATCATGTTTTTCCCACCATGGTGATCCTACTTTGATAAGGTGCATTGATTAAATCTTCTCTTTATCCTTTTGCTTGAAAAGGGCCAAAAGAAAAAAAAAAAAAAAGCTTACTACTTTAAATTATTTAGAATAAAAATTAAAATTTTTGTCATTAAATTTTTTTTCTAAAAATAAAACCAACTCTCTTTTAAATGTACCTGATTGGATCAATATGAATCAATTTAATGTGAATTGTAAAATATTATATAATAAAATTGTATATTACCATTTAGATTTTTACCAAATCAAATCAAATTATTGCTCAAATCAAGCCGTCCAATTGTCAATATATGGATTAATTTGATTTGGTAGTTTATATGATCCGTAAAATTAAATTATAAAATTTAAAACTGGTCTATAACATTTTGATGAAAAAAAGATTTGTGTGATACTATTTAATTAAAAAATATATTATCAAAAAAATAAAATATAATATTTATATAAATAAATGCATTTTTTAAAAAAATTTTCAATATCATTTATTTAAAATATGCTCTAATATCAAATGAATTTATTTAAAATATGTCAACCATCGATAACAAATAAAAATATCTAATAACTTAAATGATAAAAATATTATATGAATAAAAAATTTCATTTTCTTTCAAAGTTAATTTAAAAGTATGGTAGAACTAAGTATGACCAATATATTTTTATTTATAATACAAAGTTCTAATTGTTTTATATATATATATATATATATATATATATATATATATATATATGTACTAGTGGATTTGCCTTGAATTTTTTGATCATATATGATTATGAGCGAAAAATGACCGATTTAACTTAATTTGAATTATCAATTTATTTGTAAGAGTCACATTAATGTAATATTAATAGACTTGATCAAAATCGGGTTTAAGCCTGACATAAGCCAATTTCAGTTAAAATTTTTAATTAGTAAGTCAGATTAGGTTAAATAAGTTTTATTCATCCTGAACAAAAAAGCCTTAATTATGTTCGTTTATAAATTGAATAGGGTTGATTCAGGCTAGTTTATAATTTTGTTTATTTTTAGTATGTTTATTTAAAAATTTATATTTATATATAAATATCTAAAAATATATAATATTTTTAAATTTATAATTTTAGAATGAAATATTAAGTAAGTATATATTTTAATGAATAATTTTTATATAAAAATTTGGTAATTAAATAAAAATATAATCTATTAAAATAAAATTTTTAATTTAATATCTATTAAAAATAAAAATATATTTATAAAAAAATTATAATTCTAACTTAGTTAGTCGAATCAATCACTTTTATCTGTAATTATACTCGGCCTAAAAAAGTAATTAGGCTTGATTTTATGATTATACCCATTCATAATATTTTTATATATTGATCTATTCTTATAAAATTTTAAATTAATCAAATCAGATTAATTAAATAATTTAATTTTAATTAAGGTTAGTGACATAACTCCTATTATCATATTTACTTATTATATAATTTTTTAATCAACCGTACATGTTATTTATGGAATAAAATTATTATTAAAATTGACATTGTATATATCATAAGTCACCTAATTATAGTAAATATTTAAAATATATTCAAGTTTTTAAAACTTTATAAATATATATATATAGAAAATAAATATATAGTCCAATATAATATATAATAAATAAGTATATTATTTAAAAAATAAAATTTTATTTTTTATATATTTATAATTTGTTTATAATTTTTTAAAACTATGAGCAATTAAAAATTAAAAAATATAAAATAAAATAGGTGTTATATATTCAAAAAATGTATTATTTAGGAGTGAGATGTTTAACAGAACTAAAAAAAAATAAAGAGCAAATTTTATTAATTTTTTTTTGTCAAATTTAGACTATTTTATTAGATAATAATTAATACTAATATTATTATTAATATTTCAAATAAAAAATGTTAACCCGTAATTTATTTATAATTTATTTTATGTACCTAAACATATTTTATTTTGTTTTATTTTTATTTTTTAATTTTGATGAATTGTTAAATCATTGATTAATTATAATATTGTTGTTTCAGAAATGGCCGACACGGCCACATCCAACACAGCTACACGTACTACGGCCACAGTCGCCGGAGTTTCACAGCTAACCCACCGCCCATTTCGTCGCCCTCTCCGCTGCAAAAAGCTCCGTTACTACCTTTCCCTCCGCCGGCCTCCTCTCTCTGCTGCAAGCCACCGCCGTCAATGGAACCAAAATGCTGATGCTATTCTGATGATACTCCGTTACAGCTTGAATTTTATAGAAATGAATTCTCGGTAATAAATATTGTAGATTTACGCAATCAAGTTCTCTTCCATCTCCATCTCCGTTTAATTCTTCGCTCTATGCAGTTCCTTCACATTCCTCGTCTCTCTCCCCCTCCGGTTCTGTGAATGTCGTTAATCTTCGTTTGAATCAGAGTCAAGTAAATTGGATCATGGATTTTTTTTTTGGTACTTTTAATTAAACGACTGTATAGAGTATGTGCTTTTTCTAATTTGGAGTTTGAACTTTGAGCTCTTATTGGCTGAGTTGAGGAATATTGAACTTTATCGTCAGGAATTCGGTCCCCCCTCCCTCCCTCTTGTGTTGAATGATCTCGATTTTTTTATTCCTGCTGTTTTCTTTTCGTTTTTTTGTAATTTCGAAAAATCTTACCAAATTTTGTTTGATTCCTAATTTTTGTAAAACCGGAAAGTTTTACATTATTTTTATATCTACATCGTCTCCCCCTCTCTCTCCCCTGTCTCTTTGTGTGTATATGGAAGGTTTGTAAAAACTTCTTTGTGACATCTGGGTTTTGGTTAAATCTAATTGGAATTTTCAGGGTAAGGGAGTTCGAGAACTGATGCTATACTTTTATTTGTTGAGAAGAACGTACCTTGGTTTTCTGGAAGAGCCATGAGTTCCTACCTATTGGAAATTCAACCGTGTGAGCTGAAGTTCATACGTGAGTTCTGGCATACCTCAGCTCTGGTCTCAGTTCCTTTCAACGCTGTATACATACTACTGAACTGAATTAATCATCTCAAAAATTCGCCATTTGTATGTATACTATGCCGTATATTTCAGATGTATGTATGTGTATGTATATGTGTACATGTAAAATATTTTGTATGTATATGCACGTATCTTTTCCCTTGAGATGAAATTTAACCCCCAAAAAAAAAAAAAAAGAAAAATAAAATAAAATAAAATAAAAGAGAGATTTGTGAATGTATGTTTCTTCCACTTGTTCATTGGATTAGGGTGGTGTTGCACTAACATGTTATGTTTTGTTTTCTTTGCAGTTGAATTGCAGAAACAGAACTCTTGTACTGTTAGGCTTGATAATAAAACGGACCAACATGTTGGTTTTAAGGTGGAGCTAGCATTTTACTTCCATTGTTATGATGCCTGTGACAAATAGGTTATGAAAGTTCTGAGTTATATTCTGAAATTTAACTAAGCATGATCTTGCAGGTTAAGACCACATCCCCAAAGAAATACTGTGTGCGGCCCAATGTTGGCATTATTCAGCCTAAAGGAACTTGTGAATTTGTCGGTAAGGTCTTCTATGACAAAATGAGTGCCTTCTACTTGACTATATTAGCACAAGTTTGAGTTTCAGCACTCTTAGAAAGAAGAATATCAAAATCTCTATGATATGATGTGTGATATGAGGGCGCTAGGCATAAAAGCAATGTAAGCAGAGGAAAGATAGCTTAATGCATTTCAGGTAGTTTGCATACAAATGCTACAGTGACCACATCAACGAAGGAAAGTTTAACAGAACATGATATTTTCAGTTTTTGGAAGATAGAATATAAATCTCCAGAAAAGGTGCTTCTGGAAGTTGGAGTGGGAGGATGGTAGATTTCTGTGTTGGTGGTTTGCATACAAATGCTACAGTGACCACATCAACGAAGGAAAGTTTAACAGAACATGATAGTTTCAGTTTTTGGGAGATAGAATATAAATCTCTAGAAAAGGTGCTTCTGGATGTTGGAGTGGGAGGATGGTAGATTTCTGTGCTGGAGATATGATGTCAGTCTATTGTACACTGTATATGTCTTCACCTTTCTTCATGTTGATTCCTTATTGAATTCAAGTGTTGTTGACTGACTTCATTTTGTGTTTGACCTGCCTTTTAGTGATGCTACCTCAGTGAAGCCACAGGCAATTTTTACAGAATCAGAATTTACTGTAAAATATCATTAAGTGTGTAGTCTCCCTGGCTATATTCATTTATATTCTGTTTGTTTGATTTTCTACGAATTCTTAATTTGTTTCCCAAACACCTGATGTTTGATGAGGTCGTTGGCCTTTGAAACAATAGAAAATTTGGGAGAACACAATCTGACTCAGCAGGTATCGATTGAGAGAGGCAGGGAACTAGGTTATTGTCAATGTTGCATCTGATGGACAGTGTTATCTTCTCTGATAGAAAGTTTAGGAGCTCATGAAGTTTATTGTTGGATTGAGAAAGACCGAAGGAGGCACTTTCTCTTTGGGAATTTGAAAGTTATGCTTCTAATGCTTACTCTCTTTCTTAGTCAATGTGAAATGTAAAAGGTTTGTCTATGGGTGGGAACATTGTCCGACATTCACCATGAGTGGTAAAAGACTCTTACCATTCTTTTGGACTCCGATTCTAGCTCCGGCATTCACTACAAGTGGGAATGCTGTCCTTCATGTTGTTTTAGACATTTTTACTTGTATTTTCCTTCCATTTTCATCTCTTGTCGTATTAACATTGGCTTACCAATGTTGTGATGAAATCAATAGCACGTGTTTATGGTCTGTATATTCATATTCATTAATTATAGTGAAATTGTATGGACCTTTAATCCCACAATTTTACCCTATATTGAAGGGGTTCCCATGAGAAATTTTGTATGTCATGGTTTTGCTATTTGTTGTTGTAGTTATTGTTGTGCATGTTGTCGTGTCTTCTCCTCGCATTTTCAACCAATGGGCTTAGTTTTCAATCCTCAGAAAGATTGGTTCTCTGCTTCTTTGAGAAGCTTTGGTGTGTCCTAAGCCCAATGCATTCACATATCCTAGTGTACCCATAGACAGAGTAACAGCAAGAAAGGATCCATGTAGCTGACTCGAGATAGTTTAGTGTCTTGGGACTTATTTTTGGCAACGAAAAAGAAATAGTTGGCTTAAAACATTTGTTATTCTCATTTCCTGACTTTCAAGCTCATTTGCATGGACTGCACTTAGTACTACATAATTTTCTTAGATTTGATCCATAGTTTAGGTGTGTATTTTATGCTTGAACAATCTGCTCTTCTTTTGACATTGATGTAGTTACAATGCAAGCTCTACAATTTGCTTCTCCAAATATGATATGCAAGGACAAGTTCTTGATTCAGAGCACAACTGTTCCTGCTGGAACAATGGCGGAGGACATTACATCTGATATGGTCAGTGTCTGTGGCTGACTTTTAAGATTCATCATCCATATCTTGTTTCCTCATTGTTAGTTTTTGGCAGTTCTTGAAATTAGATGGGCAACACATCGAAGAGAGGAAACTTAATGTGGTACTTGTTAGCCCATCCCTATCCCCAGACTTGTCACCCATCAATGGTACACTTAGAGACGAGATGTTGAGGCAAGAAGAAAGACTTGTTCCTCATGATGCGGTAAGAAGAACACTCTGGTCTTGAATCGTGCAAGCCATATATCTTCTCATGCATCCATCTTTTCTTGACCTTTTTTCGAAAAGCATTTGTATGGTAGAACCTCTCTAAATTATTTACCACCCTCGGCAGCTAGTCTTCCAATGGATACCCTTAAATTTGTGCTTAGAAATATTATATTGCAGATGCTTTTTTCCTCAGGTTGATGTGCGTTTGGAAGAATCCAAAGCAGCACTCAAAGAGGACCTCAAGCCAGTAAAAAATAGAGAGTTTGAACCGATTAAGGATGTGGGGTTCAAACCAGTCAAGGTGGTGGAGTCCGTTAGGATGAACGACATGGATTCCAAACTGACCAAGGATGTGGAAACAATTGCAATGAATGATAAGAACCGTAAAGGAATGAATGATGTGCGGCTGGAAATGGTAAAGGATATGGAGCAGCGGAAATTAGTTAAAGATATTGAGGAAATGATGGCAAGATTGTCTGAATTTGAGGCGAAGCTTAGTAAGGTTAGTTGATTCTCAGAATTCCTGATCCAACCATCCCCATATAAGTGATACTGCCACTTTGCTCCCTCACCTTGCACCATTGCACCAGCAACCCCCCAAAGAAAAAACAAAAGTGAAGAAAAGATTATCAAGATCCTACATCTTAAATTGGATGATGGTTTCATGCTTATTTAGTTGATTTTCGTTTTTCCATTATATGAGGACACGTTTAAAATATGCAAATATCACCAAGATTACTGATATGGGTTATCAGAACATACTTATCTTGCAATGATAGGCATACTAAGAATTCATCATTTCCTTCTTGCTATGAAATTTGTTAGTACTAGTAATGGGATAATAAACTCTTTCAAGGCGATGGAATATCTTATGGCGTAAGGCAAAAACTGAAACGTATAAAGTAGGAGAAAAGTGCTCAGGGCATGAAGGAAACTAACATGGAGTTAAGAAGTCTCCTAGACATGTTTGAGAAATGGTGGAAGGGGGTTGAATTTTAAATGACACTGCTGATTTGCTCTGTAGCCATCGATTTATTTAGCATAGGGAATATATCAAATGAATTGGAGCATTCTTAAACATTTAAAAGTTGCATTTACATAAAATAAGATGACACTTTAAACGTATACTAGATGAAACACATGAGAGAAAATATGAGTTTGTTGTGGTTATAGAAAAGAAAGAACGAAAAAGACATATCTAAGAAAACAAGAAATAATATGATATAATGATTTAAAATTGTCTGTAATATCGGATATTACACTTAATCGATTGGAATGACAAAAAGATATTTATATAACCGATCTCACCTAGTAAGATATAAGAATTTGTTGTTATTGTATAGCATATGTCATAATGTCATGGGAGGGTTTAATTACAGAACTCTAGTTTTTTTGGTCTCTTTATATTGAATTTAGTATTTCAGTTGACAGGATGCTGTATAAGAAGTCAAATGAGGAGTTCAAATTTCTTATCAACTTCTGTTTCCTGTAATAATTCTATCATCAGATTCCTTGTTTTTGCTAATTTTCATGAAATTCAGACGCCTTTGCTTATTTTCTTGGATCTGCCACAGTTACATATACTAAATCTTTCAAATTCTATGTTTTTTATATTCTCTCTTTTTCTTTGTGGCTTCTAAGCTTATTATTCATATATACATGGATTGCTATGCCTTACACTCATGCAGGCTGAAGTGACCATTTCAAAACTAACGGAAGAGAGGAGATTGACCTTCAAAGAGACCGAGATACTGAGACGAGAACTGGTACTTCAAATGTTTTCATCTTTCTTAAAGGAGAAGCTTTTAGGAAATACCATTTTGTTATTTTTAGAACATCCTCTAGTGATATAGCATCATGCATTGGACAGTGACACTGCACTCGCGTGCACATATATATATATATAAGTTTCAAAGGCCTTCTTTTATGACTATCTTAACTATCGCAAGTGTAAATAGCTCTTTCTGCCTCAGTTCTAGTTCATCCTTGCTGTTACCTGCCTTTTGTTTTTTTTGGGAATTTGGTTTGATTTTTGCAGGCTTTGATGAGAAGTAGAGAAGCTGAAACAAGAGTCGGGGTTGTCGGATTTCCTCTTCTGTTTGTGTGCATAGCAGCATTCGTCAGCGTCGTGTTTGGATACGCTTTACATGCTTGAGAAAGAATGATCATCAAGAAGACATCAGTCAAGCCATAGAAAGTTCTTCAAGGATATCACCCAGGTTTGTTTTTATTTTTTTATTTTTTTTGTTTTATTTTTTGTGCATGTCATAGTTTATTCCGTAAATATTGGTATTATTATTAGAAATAAACTAGTCTAATTAGTATTAAAGTTTTGCAGTAAGCTTGGTGGGTGGGCTTTCCTTCCTCTTCCCCCAATTCCACTTAAGCAAAAGAGAAAAAGTTAAAAAAGGCTCTCTTAAATCTCCATGGAATAGAAATATTCATTTCTTTATTAAAAATAGTGTTAGAAGAATCTCATTGAACCACCATTTAGATACCTGTAGATAGATGTGTTAGGATTCCCATAAACTCACAATTGCTGCAGTAAAAATGAACTGAAAATTATCTTCAGGTGCAGAAGCCTTATCAGAATTGGTTCACAAGCGCACGCTATTGCGTGCGTGACGTCTCATTTATTATTAAAGACTTTTCTGAATCAATAGCTGCTGGGTGTCCTGGAACTGAGAAAAATGACTAAGCGTGGCCCATCGCCACTGCAGTCAATGACTGAACCAGAAGTACGGCGTTTTCTTATTAAAATTCTGTTTATTTAGGAGAAATATATTTATAATATTATCTAATTTGTCTAAAAATATGCTTATCACATAAATTAACTATTCATATAGGATATTTAAGGTTATTAATGATGATAATATCTTCATTTGGTAATATTTTTAGGTGTGCTTTTTGGGAAAAAAATTATTTTTAATTACCATTAATTGATCCGTAATGTGATAATTTTTTGACTAATAAATTGGTTAAAAGCGCTGTTGGTTGATAAATAACGATATGGTTAAGGCGTTAAAAATTGACAAGCAAGGGTTCCAACATTATCGAGAGCGTCGGAAATTGGCAGGTTGGGGTTACGGCACGCCGGTTATTGATTGCCGGTGGCAACTCGATGTAGCGTTGGCGGTGATCCTGGGCCGGCTGGGCTATCAATGGCTAGTGATGGTGTCATGGAAAAAGTTTCATTAATAAAATTGGTAGTCAGTTATGAATAGTGAACAAGTTTTAGAAATTGACTTTTTCTTTTTAAAATTGAAAGTTATTTTTTATTTTTAGTTTTTTTTTACTTTTTACTTTTTATTTTTTAAGTTTTTTTTAAAAAATATATATTTATTTATGTTAAAAATATAAATATTTTAATAAATTAATATTTATTAATAGTTATTTTTAAAATTTTAATTATTCAATATATAATAAAAATTAATTAATGAATTACTTGATTAATTTATATAATATATTTATTTATAATAAGTTAATTAATCAAATTTATCTTGTAATAGTTTGATTCAAAATTAATGAAAGTCTGTGAAAATTTTGTACCTTATAATAATAATTAGCACATCAAATGTAATTCTTATTTACATATGTCTATATATTTTATATTTATAGAATAAATATTTAATTTTTAATTATGTCTGCATATTTTATATTTACAATTAATGGGTTCGAAGATGCATGAGCCGGTCTAATTTTGAGTCCGTAGGAAGAACAGCACGGCCCAGGAACCATTTTGCGCAACCTAAGATTCAAATGACTCAATCTAAGTCAACCCAACAAAAATCAGCTCCTGGATGGGCCCGTGAGCATAGCCCAACAGCTCTCCCAAATCGAAAAACACCGCACAACTGGCCAACCAGTGTGGCCACTATCAGCATATCATTTTCTCAATTTAGAAAATCAATTTATAGAATCAAAATTCACATGCGGCCTCTGATAGGTTTGCCTGTCCAACGCCCTCGCGCAGCAATCATGAGGAATGGTGCATGCAGAAGGTAGGGTGATGACCTCTTTTTATAGCCTAAGAGATAGGTAGCCATCATTTTTCTCAATAAAAGGAGGAGATCCAAACGTTGAAATTCCCAAGTTTGAAGGGGGGTCGAGAGGCTTAGGGCTCTCGATAACAAGAGGAAGAAGAAAAGGAAAAAGCTCTCAATAATGAATGAAGAAAACGATAAGAGGAAAAAAGAAGAAAGGATGATACTCAGCTACTCTAGCCAAACTTTGGACAAAGGGAAGCACGTTCATCCTCACAGTTTTTACTCTCTCGTCGAGTTCAAAGCATCACCTCCAACTATTAGAGCAACCAATTCGATTTAGGCTTGCGAATATGGATGCACCACGCTCCCTTCAAATACTCCGCTACCGGGGTAGTGACGATGACTCATACAGTCGGGCATAGAAGGCTCCCCTTCGTACGTAGCTAGGAAAGAATTCCTGCGGGGGCATTCACTCTCGCGCAGGCAAGCTCGCCAGTGCTCCCCCTATCCAAAGGAGTTCTTGGGAAAGGTAAAGCAAATCGGGCCTCGCAAGCAAGATTCTCCTCTTCCATCTCTCAAAGCCGTCTCCTGACAGGACACACCCAACGTAGTTAAATCCTCCATCTCTCAAATGCACCCTTACTCAAGCGCATCTAGTAGAGCTAAGTGTTTCATCTCTATAAGCCGCTTCCTGGCTGGGCGCATCCATCGGAGCAAAGTCTTCTATCTCTTAAAGCCGTCCCCTGGTTGGTATACCCAACAGATCTAAGTCCTCAACTCTATAAGCTGCCGATTGACCGGGTGCACCAATTGGAGCCAAGTTCTCTATTTCTATAAGCCGCCCCCTGATCAACGTACCCTTCTGAGCCAAGTCCTCCATCTTTCAAAACCGCTACCTAACCGAGCGCACTCAACGAAGCTAAGTCTTCCATTTCTTAAAGCTGTCTCTTGACCGGCGTGCCTATAAGTTTCCTCCTAATTGGGCGCACCTATTAGAATTAAGTCATATATCTCTATAAGCCGCCTCTGGTCGGGCGCACCTTTTGGAGCAAGTCCTCCATCTTTATAAGTCGCCCCCTGACTAAGCATACCCAGCGGAGCTAAGTCCTTCATCTTTATAAGCTGCGCCCTGGTTAGGTGTACCATTCGGAGTTAAGTCTTCCATCTCTATAAGTCGCCCCTAGCTGGGCGCACCCTTCAGAGTCAAGTCTCCTATCTGGGCACACCTAACGGAGCTAAGTCCTCCATCTTTATAAGCAGCAGCCCCTTGGCTGGATGCATCTATCGGAGTCAAGTCCTCCATCTCTATAAGCTGTCTTCTGACCGGACGCATCCTTTGGAGCCAAGTCTTCCATCTCTCAAAATCATCCGCTAGTCGAGCGTACTCACTAAAGCCTAGCCCTTTGCTAACAGCTCAATCTCCCTTTTACATGTATCTATGCATACACATTTTGTATTCCTCCATCTCTTTCATCGTAAAAAATTTTTTAATTTGAACGTCGGAGGATATACCGAGGAATAAGTTTTCAACATTCTCTGATCTCTTACTTGTTTGTTGTGTTGCGTAAGATTTAGGTTCAAATCAACAGGAATTAAATCGGCTCTTGTTCGACCTGCTAGGAGAGATCAACCAATTTTCTAACTCGTTTAACAATTAGGACCTAGAAATGCATTATTAACGTTATCTATGGAAACGACCAAGCGTCTTACCACCGCATCTATTAGAACAAGTAATGTCAGACTAGGGGTACAAGCCAGCGCATCAGCCCCAGGGGACATCTCTCATGGCGACGACCCCTTCGCGGGTAGCCATGAGGGCGAATGGTTTACCTCAAATTATCGGCACATGCCCAAAGTCGTAGCACCAGGGGGCTCCCTTGGGGCACCCCGCAATCAGGATCCCAACTCGAAACCTTGCAGGGACCAGATTTGCTCCCTGCTAGGCCCCTTGAAGCCTCAGAGGCGCCATGAGTAAAGCAGGTAGTCGACCGACGCATCCTATTCAAGAGGGCCACCTAATGCTCGCAGGCCAAGCGGCAAATGGCCGAATGAGTACGAATCCATTTGGCCCATGGAGGAGTTCAAAAGCAGCCAAGCCGGCAATTATGTCCTGCATCAACAGCCACGGCTGGCCATGCCTCAAGGGCTCAGCATTCCGCGCTGATTGCCAGTTCATCCGGATGGGCACGGTCCTTAGAGCATGAAGGCCGCAAACCGAGACCCCAGATTGGGCGCCCAACCGATGAGAATCACGTCCAACTTTGACAATCTTCTCGATAGGGTGAGTGTGCCCTGCTCCCAGACTAAAGAGCCGATCTCAAGGACACATTATCCTTTGCCCTGAGAGGCGCAATGTGCGAGTCCGCCACAAATCTAGGTAAGTCCTATACACATCCATGCTTATTGTTTGCCATATGTTTAATCATTTGATTTCATTCATCATATTTGAATGCTTGTGCGCCTGTATTATTCTAAAGACCTAGCTGCCCATAAGTCGAGTAAATCATTCTTCACCTGCTTCTTGACCGGCTATGGCCCGGTCTAAAACCTCAGTCTTGTCAATCGAGTGGCCCAGAGATGGTCGAAGTAAAACCTCAGTCTCGACAATCAAGTGGCTTATGTGCGGTCGAAACAAGCGGCCTGAGGGGCTCGCAGACTAAGAAATGGATCTCCTCATCAAGCGGGTACAAAAACCTTAGAGGGTTATCCAATATGCGTGCGGCGACTTCCTCCAATAGGAACTAACACCATCAGTCAACCATGGTCGGTGGATTAGGACCAGATGCACGTAAGTTACGATGTCCTCTAATAGGACCGAATGCCAATATAGTAACATGTGGGCGATGCCCTAGGTTTCGCCAGAGCTCAGCGGCTGCAACTATGAAACCCAGTCGTCCCTAACGAGGCTCACCAACAAGCATGCCATGACTTCCCATTTTGTGGGAAAGGGCCTAGTATGCCACAACTTCTCCTTTATGGGAAAGAGTACAAACGGATAACAACGTCCGGTCAAAGTTGGGCGACGATAGCAGCTATGCCTAGCCGGCAAATGGATTTCCCTCATACAACGACCTCCTCTCGGCAGTAGCGAGCGCAACTAAGCAATAGGGCATCGAAAAAAAAAGAGAGCTCAACAAAAGCAAGAGAAGCACCAGCAGCAATGATCAAGGCTGTTAGGCTGTTTCATTAAAGAATTAGACGTACATATGAAGGCATCTAATGACCCCAAAAGATACAAGAGGTAGGATGCTATCTACGCCTAAGGCCTATTCGGATGGCCATCTTAGGGTTGGGGAGCCCCTGGTCTGACAATGGCAGACCGTTGATCGTTCCATGTTAGCACGCCGAGTCGGAGCTTGCCTCTAAGTCGGGCATTCTCGTTTTGAAGATCCATAAGCCGTTGCCGAGTCCTCCAAAGTTTGTCCCCGAGTGAGGCAATCCGATCCAAAACATAAGCATTGAACTCTGCAAGCTCCTGGTGCCTCGCCTCTGACTTGGACAAGGCCCAGTTGAGATAAACGGCCTGTGCTTCACTCTGCGAAACCTCAACAACAGCAGCATT
The DNA here is from genome assembly GCA_033239525.1 of Nepenthes gracilis. NCBI lineage: Eukaryota > Viridiplantae > Streptophyta > Magnoliopsida > Caryophyllales > Nepenthaceae > Nepenthes > Nepenthes gracilis. The sequence goes on from BSYO01000010.1 coordinate 4,351,092, forward strand.
CACTCTGCGCTTAGTATCCTCCATCGCCACCAGATTGGCATGTAGTTGGGATAGTCGGAGGATCTCGGTGTCCCTTCAAAGCAAAGCGCTCTCCACCATCCGGAGAACCTCCTGAACCTGTCAAGTAACGGGCAACAGTCAGCTAAGAATGACGGTAAAAAGGAATGTGGCAGTATCAGAACGAGGAAGCCTTCAGTGCAATATCTCAACGTGAGACTATCCAGCCCAACAAGAAGGGCGAGAAGGATCTTCAGCACCAGTGCCAGCCACTTGCAGGGATTGCAGAAGAGCCTTGAAGCCTGGCGGAGGCCCGAACCCACCTAGGGCGCTGAGGGGATCACTGACCAATGTCCCAGTGCCCGGTACCCCCTAAACGATGACCTCAGCCCTGGTGGCACCTCCGGCCATCTCCCCCTCCACTAGAACAGCCTAAGCGACAAGAGAAGAAGATGCAGACATTCCTAAGGAAGATTCCACTAGAATCAGGGTCCCTCGCTCAGCCACGGCTACAGTGTCAATCGACTCGCTCAACTCCCTAGTTGATGGTCCGCCCACTTCTGCTTCGCCATTAGGATCCGCCGAGCTCTCCTTGTCTTCTGTCCAACTAGACGAATCATTCAAGCTTTGATTGTTTGACAGGGGCCAATCGTAGCTAGGCCTCATTAATGCCCGACGTCTACCAAAGCCGTCCCCCTTGCATAGGCAACGTCAATTCACTGGCATTCCTCAGAGAGGATAGGCAGTGCAAAACCCGTCTCGGCGATGCCTTGGTTAGAAGACGCCGGGGAGTGAAAACCTCCATGCCTCCTCTTGGTTTGATGACCTGGTGTCGCAGAGGTCTCGCCTTCCTCCGATTAAGGCGCCCACTAGACTCTATCGAGGGCATGCCGGGAGACCCAAATGTCGGTATGGCACAGAATGTCGCTGTACTTGAGCCGAGCAATCAGAGGCAGTACCACTTGTTCATCTGTGGGCAAGAAATCCTCGTTAAAGGCAATGTTGACCCTACTCCAATTGTTTGGGTCCCTCCAGTCCGCGCCCACAACCACAAAAAAGAAGTGCGCCTCCTGGCCCTCTTCCAGGTAAGGGTCTCCCCGGCTCGCCCCAAAATCATTGCGGGGGGAAAAAGGAGACCCAATCACTCTCTTGGTCAACTTGGAAGAGCACCTTCAGGACTCGAGCATTCATGGTAAACCCTTTAGTGTAAAAGAAGACGCACAGGGTCACGAGATATCGAAGGACACGGGGCTAGATACGTGCCACCGGGATCCCCAGAGCCCTCAAGATGCCATGCAACTCCTCCACCGCCAAAAAGTGGAGGCGAGCTTCCAGTTGCTCCTTGTATATAGCAATGAACCCTTGAGGGGGAGAGTAAAGCAACGTCGTCAGCATCATGCACAACATATGGTATGGCACGAGAGATGCCATATCTGCGATATATGGACTCCACCTCTCCAACAGTCAGACTGGACGAAATATTGACGATGCCATGGGAGGCCATTCGAGAAACTATATGAACCAGGAAGGAGGATGGCGGATTAGGGTAGAGATATTTTAGAAAAAAGGAAGTATGGAGACATTGGACAACAACACTTAAATAGCTGACACCTCAACCTAACATCGACGTCGTTTTCGGCAAGCAAAGGGGCGAGCCCCCACAGACCTTGCGACACGTGCTTTCATCGCGGAGCATCAAGGCACGTCCGTTCGAAGGACTCATTACGGCAATCGACACGACGTCTCCCACGCGGCAGCCGAACAGCTCGTGCTTGTGACGTTTGAAAATGGTGGCGCTATGCAGACAATAATGACCTAACGCACCCCTTCCTAAGGTTGCAAGCTCGCAACGTGCAAAGCTGTAGATTTGGAATCGACCCGACTGAACTCATCCCACTATAAGCTCGGGGCGAGTAGCTGTGGGTCGAGATCACAAGAAACTGGGTCGCCAGCACATTAGGGTATCATATTGGCGAACGCTCGATAGCAAGAATGGCGATTCGAGAACTCGAAGCATTCAAACCATGCAATATATATATATATATGGAAGCCATGCAATGTGAGGATAAGCAATGTTCGATAGTTTCACTCATTATTTCCTTTTTATGAAGTACAAGCTCTTGACAGTAGGCATCTAGCACAAAAAGGAAGTAAAAGTACAATGAACAACGACTTGGCTATGATTGTCCTAGCGACCTCGGGAAGACAAACATGAAGGAGAAACAAAGCATGGCTATTTTTTCGGAGACCGGCCTCCCTGCCAACCACCCTTTCGGGAGAATATAGCACAATGAGCGAGGGATTATTCACTTGCTCTCACCCAGGAGGCACCACCTGGAGATCATCTATCGAGGCAGGACGTAGCCCATGAAACTCAGTTAGACCCAACATGACGACGACAACCTAGTCCAGGGTAGACTCTGGAAGCTCCTCCTTTAGTAGCCTTCAGAAGCAACCTTGCTAGGGAGAATCCAAAGCGGTGGTGCTCGCTCGAGCCCGAGAGCACATCAGATGGATTGGAGCACTTGCCTTTCAAAGTTCCTCTAGAGGGGACAACCGAACGCCAGTAGGAGGAGGAAAGTAATAGCGATCCTATGCTTTGACCGCCCGCATTACAACATAAGAGCAGTCAAAACAATGATGTTAAGGCAGACTTCAAACACATCTTCAAGCCTTCCAAAACCTCCTGCGATCTTAGGTGATGGTAGTGCAGAAGCCATGCCCGCTCTGAATCCTTACACCTCTTGGCCAGCTGGAGGGTGAATTGTGCAACAAACCATGGTAAACCTCTCAATTTACAGCCGAGGGAAGAGGCCACCCTTCATTAAATCTGGTGTATCCAACTAGCTCCAACAAGACGCTCTTTGCAGAGAACTGCCAGTGGCAAGGAATTGAATTTGGCTACATGTGGCATGTCTGCAAAGCGCCTCGGGAAGAAAATAGCGCGTGATGGTTTGCAGGCAACATCCCATCATGATATATCGGGGGTTGAATTTTTAAACCTCCCGACATGGGAGGCTAGTGACTAATCAAGAGATACATAGGCCGACCCAATTCCAAGTCCGCAAGAAGAACTGTACGGCTTAGGAGACATTCCACGCAGCCCAAGATCCAGATGGCTCAATCCAGATCATCCCAACAAAAATCAACCCCTGGACGGGCCCGCCAGCATTGCCCAACGGCTCCCCTAAATTAGAAGATGCCACACAGCTAACCAACCAACGTGACCGCTGTCAGTGCATCATTTCCTCGATTTAAAGAATTAGGATTCGCATGTGGCGTCTGATAAGTCTGCCTGCCTGACACCCTCTACACAATAATTATAAGGAATGGTTCGTAAAAGGTAGGATGATGGCTCCTTTTACAACCTAGGAGGCAGGCAATCATCATTCTCCTTGATAAAAAGAGGAGATCAAACGTTGAAATCTTCAAGTTCGAATGGGACTTGAGAGGCTCAGGGCTCCCAACAAAAAGAGGAAGAAGAAAAGAAAGAAGTTCTTAATCACAAACGAAGAAAACAAGAAGAGGGAAAAAGAAGAAAAGATGGCATTTAGTTGCTCTAGCCAGACTCTGGGCAAAGGGGAGTATGCTCATTCTCACAGTTTTCACTCTCTCATTGAGTTCAGAGCATTGCCTCTAGCTATCAGAGCAAGCAATCCAATTCAGGCTCGCGAATGTAAACGCGCCACACTCCTGTGGATTCTCCACCACCGGGGTAGCGAGGATAACTCGTGTAGTCGGACACAGAAGGCTCCCCTTCGTACGTAGTTAGGAGAGGATTCCGGCAGGGGTATCCACTCTCGAGTGGGCAATCTCACCAATGCTCCCCAATCCAAGGGAGTTCCCAAGAAAGGTGAAGCAAATTGGGCCCTGCAAGCAAGATTTTCCTCCACCATCTCTCAAAGCTATCCTCTGGCTGGGCGCACCCAATGGAGTTAAGCTGCCCCCTAGCCAGGCGTACTCACTGGAGTCTAACCCTCTGCTAACAGCTCAATTCCCCTTTACATGTATCTATGCATACACATTTTGCATTCCTTCATCTTTCTCTTATCGCAAAAAAGATTTTTGACTTGAGTGTCGGAATATATACCGAAGAGTAAGTTTTCATAATCCTCTGACTTCTTGTTTGTTAGTTGTGTTACGTAGGATCCAAATTTGAAATAATAGAAACCAAACCGACTCCAGTTCGACCTGCCAAGAGAGATCAAATAATTTCCTAACCTATTCAATAATTTGAATTTAGGAACGTATTAATAGTATACTTATTTAATATTTAATCATCAATTATTATTTTGTTAGAAACGTGAGTTTAATATATTTAAGTTAAATTTAATAAACTATTTACCTGAACTTGTATTTAATTTTATCATTTTAAAATTAATTATTTAAGTCTAATTATTCTAATATATAACTTGCATGGTTTCGTGTGTGTGTGTGTGTAAAAGTTAAAAATATATGTTAATAAAGTATTATTTTTAATAAAAATAATACTTTAAATTATTGTAAACAGTTATATTGACTTTTTATTAATTCAATAATGCATAATATTTTATTAAATTATAAATAAATTAAATGAAAACTTAAATATTATTATTATTAATTTAATAATTATTATAAAAATATTAAATAAAAATTTTAAAAAATATAAATAAACTAGCATACAAGTTAGATCAAATGTTTATTATTTATTCAATATGCATATTTATATTTTATAAAATTTACAAAATAGATATTTTTATAATTAAACATTTTTTAACATGTTACTACATAATTAAAAAGCTATAAAAACTTTATATTATACCACTAAAACAAATTTTAAATAATCTTTTTAATGTTTTCTAAAAACTTTTAATTTCAATTCAGAATAAAAAATAATAATTAAAAACTTTATTTTTAAAATTTTCCAAATAAAAAACAGACAAATCTAAACAAACACTCTAAATTTTCTATTTTTCAAAAAAAAAAAAGTTAAAAAAGTAGTCAGTTTTTTTACTAAAATTAAAAATAAAAAAATAAGATGTCAAAATTGGACAAGGGAGAGGATAATTGAGCAATGTTTGCAAAAGGGTATTCTTCTTATACATCACTGGCCGTTAATTTCACTTATAGAAGATAAGATATTGTTTCGACATCATTCATTGACACAAGCCATCATGCCAAGAAATGAAGCCATCGATGCTGCTACAGAGATTAAACGCTCTGAGAGTATCGAACCAGACAGCAGGGCCGAAGCAGTTGAAGTCGGTCGAGATTTGCAAGCAGTTCACAAAACCCCACCTATTTAAACCACAGGCTTAAAAAAGTTGCCTTTCTCTTTGGCTGAACATCTCTGCTCAGCTTCTGAATTCTCTGTTTCTGTTAATTGCCACTGTTTCTGTACATGATAATTTGTTAGGATCATAGAAACTCTCATAAAATTGCAGCTAATCCCACCACATCCCCTTCATCGGTTCTGGTTTCCGGGGCACTGGATGAGCCACGAGGCCTTGCTGAAAAATCAAAGAGCAAAAAGGGTAGTAAGCCGGCACATATTTGTCCGATATGAAAAAAAGTAATTTCAAAGGCATTAATGTTTAGTCTATCTGGATTCCAAAAGCTCATATCTAGGCACCAAACAACCTAGCTTATAGCCAAATTATGGCTATTAAAGAAACCAAGCTGTAATGTAGAACTTTGGCATGTTCGTGCATCCAAGTCTTTGCCCAATTCAACAATGAATATTTTAGTTGCTTTTAGCATATCGGTTATGGCTTATCTACTCATTATTTGTTTTCCGACGTTTTGTTTTTCATTATTGCAGGCCCAATACTTGAGAAGAACGTATTTGTAATAGCTTCTTACTCATACTCCGCTAGATGAGGACATATTACCAACTTGATCTCATCACCCATGGATGGTATAGAGCATTTCATAAGCTACAAGAACATCCCACCTGGTTAACTCTAGAAAGCAAACTGATGGCAGATCTGCACGGTCTAGTGAGAGTGAGAAAAGTAGCCAACTCTTTCCCTATTTCCTCAGATGGTATGGTCTACGCCTACGCCTATGCCTACCTAAAAAAAGATCTCACTCTCCATAGTCAGAACTAAAACTTTATCACACAAGCCATTTCTAATTTTACATCAATTTCCCTTTCTGAATGCTGCGGGTTACTAGGTTCGTTATATCAAAACAAGTCTCAGGAAACCAAGTTACTAGTAACAGTAGAAGTTCCCAGCAAAAGTACATGACAGTTGAGGAAGTTCAAAATGCCAACACATTACAGAAAGAGTGCTTACTCGAGACATTTGTGATCACATTAAAGGTTTTTTGAGCAGCAAGTGCTTTCAACTCATTTCCTGTAGCTAGTACAAGCAAGCTCTTTATAAGCTGCTTTTGTTCTTTAGGGCTAGATGTTTTCCTCAAAGCTTCTTCAAAAGCAAGCAAATCTTGGGGCGTCGCACAAGGAAGTGACAGTAAAATCTGAAAAAATAAAAAAGAAAAAGAAAAAGAAAAAAAAAAGAAAAAGGAGAGGAGGTAACATAATTTCCCATTAAGATATTGTGGTAATATGATAACCAAATGTCTTCCCTCATATTATGCCATAGCATATTTAAGCACAAGGATCTCAACTAACCTGTCTTGGTGTTGGGTCTCTATCTGAAAGATGAACAAATATTTCTCGGCATAGGCCAATTAGATCACTGCTGATAATAGCATTTGATTCCAGAGCCAAACCTTGGATAATTGCTAAAAACAAGTCTCTACAAACAAACTCTCTAAGTTCGACATTATTTGATGAGATGGCCACAACAATGACACCTCCACAGAAGGAACAAATCTTGGTCATAGATTCAGTGTCAGTCCATTTAAAAGCTTCCAAACATATCTGCAATGCTAGAACAGCAAGGCCTTTGTGCTTTAAAAGGAAGCTGCAAATGCATCATAAAATTGGAGGGGGTCAAGAAATAGAACTAATCTACCCAAATGAACAAGCAAAAGGTAGGCCGAGAGTGAAGGAATACCTGACCATGGAACTGGAGGCCAACGCATCCAAGTCCTTAGGAAAGGAAGCATCCATGCGGCAAACATACCCTGAGTGATCCAAGGAGGGAAGCCCAGTATTTAGTCCTGGGGAAGATAAAACTGACAACAATGCACAAACCTCACGAGTTAGATCTCGAAGCAACTTCTCCTCCATAAGTTCTACCTTTAAATCTATTCCAGCAGCTATGCCATTAACATCTGGAACCTTTGCCCGGCCCTCATTTAAAAGACTGGACCACGAGCAGCTTAGAGCTTGCTGAGAATGGAGAAACAAAGGCTGTAATAACTTATCCAGCCATCCCTCCCTTAACTCCAAAGGGCAAGATTTAACTAAAGGAATCATGACCAGATGAATGAGCTGCCGTATATGTCTGAAAGCCATTGACTGTATATTTTCCATCAGTGCTACAGCCAAAGTTTGAATATCCAAACACTTGAAAAATGCATCCTCAATAGTGGTTGATAAACCTAACACACTATACCTAAAACCATCATACAGGCAAAAAGAGCATTAAGATCAACTTGAAATAGTCAGAAACAAAACAAGTAAAACAAACATTCAACTTAGTCGTATAAACAAAATAATAATATCTCCCACCTATCTCATGGAGCAAGAAACCAACGTATTCTCACTAACATAAACCATAACTCACTAAGCTGGAATATCAGAAATTCTCATAGTAAATGATTGTTTTTGTTTTTGATCAGGAAAATGGAACTTAGATCCATCAGTGATAAATAATTGATCCCTCATCGACATTAGTCCTTCAATTAATCAAGTCTAATTGAAAACATAGTAAAAAGAATAGACTAGTACTTGCACTATGAGCTGCCTTTTCATACCAGGCCAATGGAGCACGCATACAGTACCATAAATAAGGGTATAGTACACAGGCTCCCACATTTTAGGGTCAGGGGAAGGTAAGAAGCAAGCGACTTACTCCTACATCGCAAAGAGGCTGTTTCCGGGGTGCCAGGTCTCACCTCACACAGTACACTATCATTTGACCATGAACTGCTCAAAAACAGCAGACACTTTATGATCTATCAATGTATACAAGATTGAGGAGCAATAAAGAAAAAATTCTCACAGTATGAGGGCCTCAAAATTCAGCAACAACTCATTTACTAATTGAATACAGATGGTACCCGTAAAAGTTGCAAAAATAATAATATGAAACAATATCTCCTAAAATAAAGCTGCAAGACACAAAGTATGAAACAGAAGAGGTATGAAAACAATATATCTGGAGCACCAGTTTTACATACCCGCTGTCTCTCATCCCTCTCAACCAATTTCGTATATCAGTTTCATTTGGCTCTGCATAACCCTCCTTGTTCATGTCATTTACCGATCCATCTGCAAAAGACAAAGCAGCCTTGTGCACTTTGTGGTTTATTTCTCCAAGAAGACTGGTACGCTCAACATCGCTCACAGACATTGCAGCTTTCACCTCTTCAGGTAAGGTTTGAGTAACAGGAGGAGACCAAAGGGAATGCATAGCACGAAGAAGCTGCAGCAAGAAATCCATTGATTAAAAAGCGTGCTTACAATATATTCAAAATTGCTCTTTCTGCAGGACCTACTTTGAAGTTCTACTATGAAAAAAGATGAGAGGACATTAACATGACATTTCATGGTAGTTGTCTGCTTACTTTCAGTAGAGGGGGCAGCATCCATGACAAATGAGGAGCCATCGGATGGAAAGGAGTGGGACTTCCCATTGTGCTATTTTGCACATTGCCTTTTTTAATTCCACTCCTCTTCAGTGCCCGCTCAAAGAATGTTACTATATGAAAAATTGACCACATCAATGGAATATTAAAGCACAAACGAACAAGACCAGCAGGTTCAGACAAATAAGCATTTTGCCAATCTTGGTCCATCCACTGTTTGCTCAAAGGTTCAAGTAACCAAGCTAAAACCTCTTGCTGCTGTTGAACTCTATATCAAAGGAAAAAAACATCTCCATGTTAACCAGAAAGCTCAAGATTAACAGAAAAATATTACTTCAAAAACAAAAACACTTTGCAAGGGAAAAAAGGCAAAAATTGTTAACCCCCCTCCCCCAGAAAAAAGGGGACAGAAAACTTGATAATTGATATATATTACCCAGCTGCAGAAGCAATGATAAGAAATGCTTCGCCAAGAAGATTATGTTCCCCACGAAGCAAATGACCTTCATTTTGCATATATGCTACAGTGTCAGCAATACCCTAAAAAGGAACAAAAACCAAAGGACCAACTTGATTAAGTATATATAGCTAACCAGATGAATAATACACAGCCACATTATGTAGCAATTTCATGAGTGCCAACATTTTAAATGACAGCAGAATCTTGAGGCCACAGTCATTCAATTTAAATCCACTCCAAAAACCTCATTCCACCCTCAACAAAAACAAACACAAAAGAAGAAAAAGCAAGATGGTGCGACAAGTATGCTAATAAAGGACTGTCTTGTGACTCATGAGGTGTATGTGAGAGTTGCAGTTATTCAATAAGCCATTGAACCTCATGGGAAATGTAAGTTTCATTGGAAATATTGCCAACATTCTTCTCAAACGTAGTGCCAGGAGCAAGGTCAACTGAATCATCCACCAACAAGAATAGAAGAAATGGGTTCAAACCAAGTGACAACTCTTTCTATTAGCTGGGCTACATAAATGATCCTATTCTAAAACATTCTTATTCCTTGCTCCTATCCCTCACCCAAGGTCCACTTGCAGACTTATAGTACATAACCCAAGGTTTCATTTTACATGCATTATAAAATAAAAGAAATTTTAGAGATTTTTTGGAATCTTTTCCTTTTTTTTTTTTAAAGAAAAGAAAGGAATCATGAGAAAACTATGGGCCAAATATAGAGAGTAATACAAGACCACCTTCATGTGAGGCAGGAGACTTTGGCCAGCAGCTTTGGCTATCCGAATAAATGATGTACAAATCTGTAACCTAGCATGCCGTGCACTGTTTGTTGAAGGATCCTGCCAAGGCATCAGAAAGTTAGGAATGCAATTCAAATAACATATGTAACAAGCTATGAATGACTTTGAAGAAGATAGCAGTATGACCTTAACAATAAAAGGGAGACAATTTAAAAGCTCGAATAGTTTATTAACAACACCGCCAACAGCATCAGGGTGAAACTTCAAAAAGGGACCCAATGCATCTAATAGGTGCCCAAGTACTTCCACAAGCACTGGATCTGTCCACTTCAAACTAAGCAGTTGCTGGAGCAAACCTACAGTTACAAAATAGTTAAGCTCTCAACATGCTGAAAGACAAACGCCTAAATATTCTGAGTGTGTGAAGAACTCAATGATGGACCTTCAAAGATTCGACACAATGCAGCTTGAATTTCAGGAGTAACCCCAACAATTTCATTTGATCCGTCAAAAACTGCTAACACTATGTTCTCTAGTGTCAATTGCATGCTTTCCAGTATGGGCAAGTCCTGAAATGTCATAATAGCAGATGTGGTGCATAAGGTTTTCATATGAACATTTTGCCTTGAGGAAGCCTGGAAGGATTCAAAGTTCCAAAAGTGCAAACGAACGAAGCATAAGAGTTTAGAAATTTCTGAAGTAGATATTCACAACAAACCTTAGCAGGCATAGAAGAAGATAGCATGCGCTTAATGATCATTACTATTCTCTCAGAAACCTTTGCAGCTGCAATGAGTGGCTTGTGGTTTGAGACAAACCGGATAAGCTCTAACTGAACAATGGTAATGAATTAGTTGGGAAGTAGGACCAAAATTAAGAAATAGAAGAGATGGAAGGCATAACAGCAGACAGCACAGCAGGTTAATCAGAGGAGCTAAATCTAAAAAATGAATTTGAAAATCTTCAATAAGATCATTCAACACATGTCACATGTTCTCCAAACATGCATGCAAAAGCTCTTTAAGAAACATAATCAGCATTACATGATTGTTGTTATCCTACCAATAATATTTTTCCCACAACTTTAGTCTTACTAGAAAAATCCTTGCAGTATTGCAGTAGTACACAAAACTAAATGTCAGTGGAAATGTAGCTAACAAACATCACATACATGAATGGTTAATTATGCCTTTTGGATTGTCCAATGCTTCCAATACATTTATGAGGGTTATGACCTATGTCTTGCACCCTTTCATAGGAAAATTCTTAATGGTCCACTTTGATGACATCCTAATTTCTAGTAAATTTTCGTCAGGTTTTCATAATTCATAGGATAGCAAAGCTTTATGTTAACCTTCAGAAATATACCTTTATGCAGTCTCAAATACTATTCTTAGGCTTCATTGATTTGATTAAAAATATGACATTACAAATAGTACCAATTTCATGAAAAGATAGAAGTCATTCATTCAGTCCCTGAGCATTCATTTACTTATTATTGTTAGTATATAATTATTCTTGGGCTTTCACCAAATAACTTGCGCTTTTGGGTCAGTTCTCTGTTTGCTATGGGGTCAGAGTACTTTTGATTAAGTGGTCAATTACTACGATTCCTAGAATCCCCAGTTTAGTATACTTTAGCACAGGGTGTGAAGACTGATTACTTATTATATTCTTTTTTTATAAGTAGATTACTTATTATGTCTAGAGATGCATAAGGAATTTTAAAAGTTACGAAGCAAAATCACTAGAAGAATGAAACCAGGACATACCAGCTTAGAGCGATACTGACTAAACTCTCCTTTCCCCTCGAAATCATCACTCCACAATTCCAACGGCGCTAAAGAAAATGCTGTCTCAGCAGGAACTTTTTCTTTTCTGAGCAGGCGCTGGAAAGACACATCAAGAATTGTAGTACACATCTCCTCATTTACAAAACTTAAAATTTTTATCTTCGCATTGTCGGCCTCCCCAAAAAAAGTGATTGAGCCATCTCCATTGGCATGCATAGCAACTTTTGGCTTGGATAGTAGATCTCTCAGCAATGCCTACCAAATCAAGACATGACAATAGTTCAAAGGGGACTCAATACGTAACTCTGGTAATTCGATGCAACAAATATGATTCAGTTAATTCAGACATACCAGCCAGAATATCAGAGACTGAAAATGAAGTCCCAACTTAAAATATTGGAAGTATCCCAGCATCTGTAATGCAAAAATTTGAATTACACTTCTCAATGACTCACCATAAATTATGATGATGTAGCGAAGTAGCAGTCAAGAAAATGATCAAAACATATTTTAACAAACTTCTGTTTCTGATTTTTGCATAGGGAATCAGAATAATTACTCTAGACATGCATATGGATATTGACTAATGAGAACTTCAAAGAACTGATAAAAAAACTAGAGGAATAATCATGTTGATTTGACTCAATGGATGTTTAGGTAAATTAATAAAAGGAAGCTCAACAGTTACTTTGTGACTATATTGCAATTCTTTATCCCATGTTTTGATCATCACTTGGGGGCAAAGAGGGGAAATCCCAATTGTAGGCTAGTGAAATCAAACCCATGACATGTCCTTTCAAAGGTAGGCTCTTAACCTCCATAAATGAATTGACTTCCTAAAAAAGGTAAATAATCCTTAAACCAGATTTAACACCAATTCAAAAAACCAGGAATAAGCCCTGTTCAGCTGTTCAAAACATACTGGAATACTCAATCAGCGCCTAGATTATGTATACTCAATGCAATCCCTCCCCCAGTCTGAACTACTTAAATCAGCACTTTTCACCACTTATTCTGTTTCTGCAAGTTATAATCCATCAACCTTTGATATTATAGGTGCCTCTTGATTTTGAAAGCTTTACAGTAGAACAAGAATAATGTCAATGTAACATTCACAAAGATAGTAATGATTATTTTTTTCATAGAGTTTCTTGATACTTCAGCATATTTTTTTTTCCCCTCTCAACAACTCCATTATTTGATCTCATTAATTATGTGATTTCAGCAAATGAGAACAGGGCCAACTAACCAAGTTTAATCATAAAAGTTCACAAAATACAAAATCAGCAAGAAAACAAGCTCTGACAGATTGCATAGACATTTTTTTTCACCTCATGTAAACATCCATGTTAAGACCTTAATCTTTAAGCAATACAAAAGGATACGACAAATGGAATTTGTAAAGACATAATCAGTGAGGTTTAAGAAAATAAAAATTCTACAAAATATAAGCCAATACCAGCCACCCTTGTAAAGAATTATTTCGATATACATCCACCCTCAGGAATTATTTCTGTGTCTCACCTTCCATATCGGAGGAGAAAAGTTTCAAATTTATTTATGAGCTTGTCGGTGCATAAATAAGTCAGGAATACTCTCACCTATTGCAAGCAACTGTCCTTGTCAACAATATCCAAAGTTCAAGAAATTGCAATTTTGCATATATCTGCTTGAATGAACTGTCATTTTTCTCTAACAAATTTTGAAGTTCTAGAGTTCACCAAAGTTTTCTTGAGGTTGTTAGTCATAGCTCACATGTCACTGCAAAAAGTGTGATAGTGGCAAGAGGAGAAATTGTACATTAATTATAGTCTATTTGGAAAGTAATTTGGGGCAGTATCCCAAAGTGAAATAGTACGAGTTACAGGGAAACCTATACCCAAGGCTCTTGCATTATGAAACCAAGGCAGGCAGACGCATGCAATTTTACCCTTGCAAGGCTCAAAGTCATTGAAATCCATGAACTTCAGGCTACAATGAAACAACCTTAATATTCAGCAAGGCTCAAAGTCATTGAAGGACGACAATAAATGAAAACAAGTTGCCACATATGCATCACAAAGTGTATAGATATGTGCTTTATCAAGACATTGGAGTTAAGCTGGCAAAATAGGACAGCGTGTTGGATTTCTGGGCTTCAATGTTCTAAAAAAGGCAGACTTTATAAAAGAAGCACACTTCTCATGCTCCAGTGTCATTTGATTTGCTACTCTTCTATCATATTATAATTATCAGAAATACATTCTTGGGCTTTTCTCTTCACCATGTTCAGGTGCAGATATTTCCTCTCATTCTTTGCTTTTGGTTTTCTATAATCAAGAGAGAAAATTGCCACAGTTAATCCATTTAACCTAAAAGTTGATACAAAGATCATAATTTTGCCACTGATGAAAAACAATAAAGGCATGGTTGATTGCTGCCATTACTGGTTCAAAAGAATAAAAGATCACAAGCAGGGTATGCCCAGACAATACATTGCTGAGCAATTTTACACCTTAGACTCTTCACCATTATTGATTTTATTCTTACCATGTCCAAGCATATATAGACAAGGATGCTGAAAATTCCCAGGATAATTACCTGATGAAGATAAGCAGAGAGCATGTTCTCATCACCGGAAATGCATTGCAAGTTAGTCGAACCTAAAGATACCATGCTCTCACATACATACTCCATGAACTCATGTTCATTATCATCAATCGCCATGACATTGGAGCTTGATTTACACATGAAATCCCTAGAGACATTCATCATTATCTGAAAAACGTTACCCATTGCAGAATCAAATTCAGAAGCAGACTCATCAACAGGTCTTTTCCTGCAAGTCAGCATACAGAATTAAAAAAAAAAAAGTTAATTTGAATTCTGGAGGGTAACTAGGTCTTCTTCACATGCATAAGATATCCCGTACAGATTAGTACTTTTGCACTTAACTTTATACCTTGGTGAGACAAGTTTGAAGAACTCACAAGCATGAAGACGGAAGTCAAGAGAAGAAAGTAAAAAGCCACACCTGCATGTACAATTGTTTGCTAATAAGAGGAAGAAAAAGTCCAGCCTCTTAGAATAGCATGTCAGATGTAACTCCATAACATCACTGTACCCGTGTATTATGCCATATTTAGCAAGATCAGGCAAAGGAGCCCACTCAGCATATGCACTTAAAGCATTAAGGGTAGATAACACAGTGCCTGCATGCAGTTTTGCAATGTCCAGTTGCTGCCTCGCGGCTTCGTTCAGTGCAGCTCCAAAGTGTCTCTCAAGTAACTATACCACAAATTAAGCATCATAAGTCCCAAGAAATGGCATCACAGTAGCCTGGGGCATATAACTATCTTTGAGAATAAGAATGACATACGGTGTATAGCAAAGGCAAAATATCTGGCAGTGATTGAGTCAGACCACGTAACAATAGTCTGCGTCGTTCACCTGTTAAATGCATTCAGAACACATAAGAAATGATGCAGGACAAAAAGTAAAAACACTGAACATTCAATTTTCATTTCCAAGTTTCTGTAAGGTTTGCAATGGCACAGAAATGAATAGAAAACATACACCAATAAGCAATATATATACAGTTGAAAATTAAATTAATTTTTTTCTGATGGTTAAAAATCATAAAAATTTATAATGACAAACAATTGACGCTTATGTTTATACTTTCCAAAGGCACACATTTTTGCTCCACCTTGAACATTAGGGTGGCCCAGTGCAATGAGGCTTCTAACATTTGAGGTTTTGGGGAGGGATTATTCTAGTGCACAGTGCCACAGCCTTATCCATATATTACAAAAAGGCTATTTATGTGGTTTAACCAATGAAATCCATATCACAATCGCGCAACTTTATCACTGCGCCAAATATCACCCTTTTTCCACCCAGAATTGAAAAGGAAAACAAGCGACCTTGTAAAAAATATAGGATGGTTGGCCCGTTATATGATGTTTCCCGATTGCTGGCTCTAGGTAACACAGTTTTATCTATAGATTGTAAAGATATTTTCATGGTTTAAACTAGTGACCTCCGAGTCAAAATAGAGCAACCTTGTTGTACACCAAGACACCCATTGAGTAGGTAGCCCATTGCACAAGACTCATACAATATATGATCTTAGGCAGCTCACGTGTATGAAGCCTAACACTACATTATAGTGTTGTCCATGGTTTGAGCCATGATCTCTAGATCATGATGAAAAAAATTACCATTATGCCAAGACAGGTGTAGTGAAATAGAATATAAATGCAAATTAAAATGTCAGATTTAAATTCATTTTTTAACAAAAGGTTTATTAGTTTTGGTCATATACTCCGAGAAGATCGATCATTGAAAAACTCGCAAATGCTAGAAATTCGCGGTATTCATATTTTGTGAAGGATGTAGTTAAAATTATAATATTCTTCAATATGAGCAAACAGTAGTCACATTATCATTACCTTCTAAATCTTCATTATGAACGGTAATATCTTCAGGTAGCCACCTTAGCATCATTGAAACCAACTCTGCCTGATTTTATTACCAAAAATGAAAAAATTCATGCACATTTCAAATTTATAATGCCATCAATCTAGGAAAGGGAAAAAAAGAAAGAAAGAAAAAAACTTTCTGATGTGAAATGAAGATGTTTACATGTATTGGACCCTTGTTTGAAAGCAAAACTAAAGATGGGAGCAGCTCCTGCCATAAATTCAGGCCTTCTCTCCTAACTATCTGCAGAAGAGAGAAGAAATAAGTACGACAATTGCAAAATAGTCAAAAGACAGACTAAAGCCAAGAACCTCAGGGAATACCTCAGCAAGGAGGGCAGCAGTCTGACTTTTTAATGCCCATTCTTCACAAGGGTCTGCAATCTCAGACATCAAATCAACAACAAGATTTGCAAAGTTCTTCTGCTCCAAGGAACTTAGTTCTTCCCAGCGCAGCCGTACCAAATGCTATAAATCAACGGAAGAAGGAAATCAAGGCAAGCTCATGTCTAACATAATGAAGATAAAATATGGTTGTCAAAAATTGTCAGGGGAAAATAGGAATATGCAGACAACTTCAAATGCCAAGGGCAATATTTAACAGCATTTGCAAAAAAAAAAAAAGGTGAAATAGTAGGCTTCTCAAGCTACTTGTCAACACCAGAAATACCATGCACCAGCATCCTCTATCAATCACAATTAAAAGTCAGGGGAGGGGAAGAAAAAAAGAGACAGGAAAGGGAAAAGAAAATATTACAATTAGGAAATTAGTATGCATTATTTCCTAATCTTTTCATAGCTAGTGGTGCTGGCAGCATCCCTGAGTCTTTAGCATAAGGGGCATAGAGATTCTATTTGAGGTTTCCTCCCTAAGTGGGTAGTTGGAATAAGCAATTAATATATAAAAGTGTATGTACATGCGCGTGTGCGTGTGTGCACACGTATATGGCATCTACTTGCTCATAATAGTTGGACATGCTACTGGCTCCCTGCATTTTGAAGCATTAGTCCCAGCATGCATTGTCAGTGGTAGACAGAATTTGTTGGGGCATGATATTATTTCCTCAGCAGTCTCATTTATCCTTGGTTGTGTTGATTGTCAGAATAAATGGTGGTTCTGGATAGTGGTTGATGTGAGAGATGGTGGCTGTGTTGATTAAATTGGGAGAGTCATACATTCACAATATTCTTTCAGATCCGTCAAGAGAGAGGCCTAGCAAAAGACCATAAAGTCATGGTGAATAAGGTTACTAAATCACACTGACCTTAAAACATTGATATCATATTGATTATTGGCTGAAGAGGGAGGCCTTAAACCCAAGGGCCAGTGGATGACGTCCCACAGGAAATGTCTTGAGTCCCCAATTGTAGCAACTCTTGATGGGCTATAGATTGAACCGTAAGTATTCTATCCCTTGTGGGGAAGAAATGCTGATTGATACATTGAAATGTTTGTAAATATGTGTTGGGTTATTCCTCTTTGTTGTTCCTTTGCAACATCCCAGAATTGAACAAAGTGATACCTTATTTGTAATTTGGCAATATTTCTTGTGATTTCTGAAATTGATAATTGTAGGGGCTATAGTTACAATAATTTAGTATGTTTATTATCTTCAAACCTTATGGAATGAGAAACATTCATTAAGCTGCTGTTGCTTATTACTTGGAATATTTTCAAGGCCTACAATTGCAGTGAGGTTTCAGTTGACATGATAAATAAATTCTTGGCCACCTGAAAGACATCCTAAGCAAATCATCGTCCGTCAGAAATTTATTTAGACACATAATAGCTACATTTCATGGTTTGTGCATAAGCATTTAATAGTGGTTTTGAGTGATTTGTGATGTGTTGTAGGTTATAGATCTTGTCCCTATGAAGTTGAGTTGGATATGGTGTTTGCTTGTTCACCTTCCTCTGAGGAGTTGAGAAAATATATTAGATTGTGAGGTGCAGGTGTTTTAGGTTGTATTAGTTGATTTCAGCAATTACTTAGGAATGCTGCCAGATTTTAGGTAGCCTTTCTATAGCGGCGGATGATTGAATTTGTAAGGTGGCTTGTGAGGCCATGACAGTAGCGATCCCACCCTTTGGTAAGGCCTGCTCGAGGAATGGGTTTGTGAGTCTACTTAAGACAAACACAGTGGTAAATATTCCTCATTCCTATAAATGATATCAGAAAGATGGACTTTAATCTTCTTTTTTGCCCAAAATAGAATCTAAATAACACCACCGCTTAATATAATAATTAGAATTTGCAGTCCATGTAGATCATTTAGAACTGAGACAGTATAAAACATGTGCCATGAAGGTAAGTTCTTGCACTTATACAGTTACACTGCAATAGATTCAATTGTTCATTTGTTTGTCTTGGATAAGAGCTATTTTTTACGCATTTCTGATGTAAATCTTACTGCATTCCTTAATGGCATTGCTCTAAGTAGTCAGCATGGTTTGTATTTCCCCATTTCGGTGCTGCCTCAGCAGCCATAAATGAAAATTTTTTTATCTGATAAAAAAAAACACACTCTTTTTTGGTCCTCAGAAACCATAAAGGCAGATGATCAACAAATCTGCCAAGAAAATTCCTCAGATCCTTAACTGACAACATGATATGATGGCTCTGGCTATCCAAATAGTGTAACTACAAGATGAACTCTAATCCAAGCAATTTGAAGGATCAGAATAGATAATTGAACCACCCTTTAGCTCTCACTACTCACTGCACTGTTGATAACAGAGACTGCTATTTCTCTGTATGCAATGTATTTCATGTCTTTAGGTGATAATGCTCTTTAACTTGAACTACTGAATTCTGTACATAAGCCACATTTAACACAATAATTACCCGAGAAACAAAATGGATCCTATTCATAAACACATGCACAAGATTACACATTAAATTGTGATATTAAATGGATCAAGAGCAGACAGGATTAACATGACTTCCACACAAGGCAAACGAAAAATTTCACTGGATCAGGCAATCATATAATATTCTCCAAAAAGAATGTTACTATACCAATTATAAAATAATGTTTATCTCATGAGCACTTAAAATGGCTAAAATATTATCTGAATGAACAAAGCTGGCAGTGAATGGAGTTTGAAAGAACCTGTAGCATTTTGAATGCATGCAACCGTATTTCAGATGACCAGTCTTTTTTGACAAGAATGAAGGACGTACTTGCCAAGATAAGCACATTTCCTGCTTTAAACTGCAAAATTTCAATCCAAAAACAAGATTTTATTAAACAAGATTCAAATACATGCACACTAATGGGCTAATGCATATGGATACAAGAGTTTGCTTTAAAAGGTGAAGAAAAAGAGCATCCAAGAGATATATTACATGCTCCAATGGACAAAATTATCTACTCCATCCGAAGAGAGCTGCAAGATTCATATAGAACTCGTACATTATTGAAATCACATCTTCCTGGGCAAAGATAACACCCAACAAGTATATATTCAAGTTCCAAGTAGTGGTCATAGAAAGAATGCAACTCTTCCTTAACATTGTTATTTTCTTTATGAAGATGTGATTTCTTTACAAAGTACACAAACAAACACCTCTCAGCATTTACCAATAGAATTGCAAAACCTTTTCTTTCACAGAAAAATGTTGTTGAAAGAGACCTAGGAATGTTAACTCTCGTTTCTCTTTCACCAAGCAGTTTTTTAGGGGTGGGGTAGGAGGCTCTCCACTTCCAGTAACGAGGAACCTGCCCAAAGAGACTCTCAACAACCACTAGAATCTCTACATCATGCTTACTGCTAATAGGAGATTTCAAGTCAGATTATTTTTAGGGGTGGGGTAGGAGGCTCTCCACTTCCAGTAACGGGGAACCTGCCCAAGGAGACTCTCAACAACCAGTAGAATCTCTACATCATGCTTACTGCTAAAAGGAGATTTCAAGTCAACTATTTTAAGAGCTTAGAAATATAATTCAACCCATTCAAAAGCTCTAGAAAAACGGTAAAAAAAACCGACCAGGGAATGGAAAATGAATTCCTCTCATTTGCATTTATCTGACAAATTTCCTATCCATGAAAAGGGTCCATCCTTCAGGCCTTCACAAACTCAAATTTCAAATGGATGCCCAAAATTCAGTGACCCAAGGGTGGATCTTCTAAGGGGCAGCCAAACCCTTGCAAGTATAGTATATTATTTGCATATTCTTTTGCTAAGTTAGTTAGGATATACAATGTATTAGTTGTATTTTTGAAGAAGTGTAATTCAGGCTGGCACAGTGGTCTTGTTGGCTATTTCATGTTTTCTTGGCCATGACCGGTTGAGATTGGAAACTGCCGATCTACCTTGTATCGATTGTTCCCCGCCTTTTTTTTTTTCCAATTTTCAGCTGATTGTCCTTTTTTTTTTCCATTTTGAAGTTAGTGCTTTCCATTCAATCATCTACCAAACGTATATTTCACAATTTCCCACCTTGAAGTAATGATGGGCCCCCAACACCTTTTTGAGGATAGGCATGATTTTTAATTTTTCTTAATATTAATTTTCCCATTACATGTTTACTACTCCCAAGAAGATATACAGTTCATCAATAACCACAAGAAAAAAACTGTTATCATTTTTGTGTAGAAAATGTAATTTTCCACCTTCACATCAACAGGAAGGCTGTTTCTTTTTTTTGAGGAAGTAGAGTATCTTCATTGGCCCCTTCAAATAAAAAATGCAAGTTCCGTCGTTGGTGTAACCCAATGAGGCTCTGGCACAATGATAATAAGCAGGAATAGGATTGGAATTCCTATTCTTGTGTTTGGCAAATGATTTCGCAAAGATTAGCAATTTAGTAAATTATCAAGTATTGAAATGCATTTTTAACAGGCCTATTGAGAAAAAGAGAGCTATGAGAGGTGCTTTAGCATAGATCTCCAATCACATTCTGCAGAAATTTATCGCCAAATAAAAAAGGTCAACAAGAGAAGTCATTGCAAATTTGCGACCAAGCTCATCATACCTATACAAGGGGTAACCATGAAGGAGATAAAACTACAGATTCTCAGTCAAGTCCATCACTTAGATGTTCCTTTTCTTCAACCATAGGAGGACTAGAATCTATGACAAGCCGTTCTTCCACCATTGCTGTGTAAAATCTCATAAAAAATAAAAAAATAAAAATCAGCATTGTTGCAATAAGCATCCCTCATGTCATGGACCCAAATAGCATCCTAGAACAAAAGCCACAATCGACATGTACAAGCACCACCAACATGACAATAAACCCTCAAGCCCAACTCCATGGTTGGCCATACAGATTTGATGCCATTCTGCACAGTTGGAGGCCACATCCTTCAAAGGCGTCTTATAGTTGAAACATAAAAACTTTAATTACTACTTCATACCACCCCCAAAAGTTTTTCTAGTGCTACTATCCCCTTTTTTAAAGACAATAACTTCAAGAAAATCTTTTGTAGCCCCAACACAGACAAACAAATGAAGAAGAAATAAAACCATGGAAATCAGTTCTCTTCACTAATACATTATCTAGCCCACCGGAGTGAATCTTGAAATGTCATCAAACGATACTAGGTAGGAAACAGAGATTTGAGATTAGTCTCACACCATGCATCCCTCCAAGGAAAGAGGGGAAGGCATTCCCGTATCTCAAACACAACAAAGGAAAATAACTGATTTCATCCTTCATGGTTATTTCCCAAGACACACCCATAAGAAACAAAATTACAACTCTTCAAAATCCACTATCCCATAATTTCCACTATCATTTCGTAAAAATATATTAGACCAATAAAAGTTCTTCATACTCCATTACCCTAGGAATTACTTGTCTGACAACACTCAACCAATAATGAATTTTTTATGAGCATCGTAATTGCAATAGTCATATTTCTCTAATGCAATACATTTCTTTTTCTTCAAACAGGAATCAAAGATTATTTTTGTTCCTATAGAATTTTGATATGTGTGAATACAAATCCATCTTCATTTTTCTTCTTAACCAATCCTCTCATTTACTATCAACTTTTTCTAGAACCTCTCTTGAATGAATCTATTCCTATAAAAAGATAGAACATATTATAAAAGTCTATACTAAGAATTTTTGGATCCTCCTATAGTTTTTCAACTTTAAAAAATCATTTTTCGAGCATACCAGAGACATGTCTCATGGGTTAATTTGAGAATATTTGTTTCAAACTGACACAAGCACAAGAGACAAATATATAGCAAGGTTAAAAAGGTGCTCATAATCAGAGGTGTTCTATGAGAGAAGATAGAGCTTGTGAAGGCAGCTTTTGACTTGTTTTTGCAAAATTGGATCTCAGGACAAAAAAGTGCAGCAGGAAGCAGGTTACACAACTTCCAATTGTGGGCAAAAGCTATCATATTTTGTGAAAAGCAGCTGCAACTTCATGCAAAAGTCGCCCAAAAGCAGTTATCCAGATAACTGGCTAGTTCTGTACATTGTGTTACAGTGTCGCTCCAAGCATGCCAGGGGCTTAGCAACCAACCTTTGTTGTCATTAAGACCCCATAAAAGCAAAGAGCTCTTATGACAGTAGTAAAGGCTACTAGATTTCCTTAAAAGTATAAACTAAGTGCAGCCTTCATATTTCTCGTAAGGGAGTGAGGTGTTGTTACACAAACCGCAAGGGCTCCTGCCACTAAATCTCCGTATCACAACACCACGGCGATTAAGTTATCTCTGAAAGAAAGAAGGGGGGGGGGGGAGAAGAAATTCCGTCAACAAAACCAAGTGCCAATACATATTTTAGGTGATTCTACCATAACATTTCCAAACTACTTGTAGGAAAGCCTAGGTGATCCAAACAGGTAGTTAATGGACAGAGTTTGGCCATTAAAATTATGAACTTAATCAATCAAACACAAGATTTTTTTTTCCAGAATCACAAAGCTTTTTTGGGGGTTGGGGGTGGTGGGGGAGAGAGGGAATAAGAGAAGAGAAATGAGTTGAGCCCGAAGCATAAATTAATCCCAAAACCCTAGGAACAAGCTAGAATTGTACAATCCGATCACTCGAAAAAACCAAACAAAAAACTCTAACAACAATTGCGCAATGCAGGACGGAAAGAGAGGAAGAATTACAGATTCCAAGTAAGAAACAGCAGCCTTTCGAGCATCAGGAGGAGAGCTCCAGTCAAGGGCAGCAACAATGGATCGAGCCACATTGTTCGCAACGCTAGCACTCTCCTCCATTGATTTTGTGCAGTATTATGACAGAGTATCGACTGTTGAGGGTCTTTATCACTTTCAAACACTGCTATTAAGCCAAAGAAGACAGATTACTATGTTTGGTTTACACCAATTGATATTGACGACGACGCGCTCCAGAGAGCAGCGGAAAGAGGCGGTTGCAGTCCCACAGAATGCGTTCAAGGTAACCCACAAGCAGATCGTAGCGAACAGAGGAGAGACAGGACGAATGAGTAAAAGCCAGTAAACAGAAAATACTTAATTCTTAAGGCTTTTATTAACGGGACGTAGGCCATCGGATTTAGGGAGACTTATTATTATTATTATTATTATTATTATTATTTAGTTATTTTATTTTTTAATAAAAAATTATAATTGAATTATTTTAAAATAACTAATTTTTATTAATTTTTTTAAAAAAAATAATTAAATTATAATTATTTATTTAAAAAATAAACGATTAAAATATGTAAAATAAGTTTTTTTATCTTTATAAAATATAAAGTTAGGACATTTAATGTAACTTTACAGTTAAATTATATTTCATATTTAAAATTAAAAAATATATATTTTTTATTTTTTAAAACTTTTTTATAATATGAAGATTTTAGTATATTATAAAAATAATAAAAAACAAATTTATATCTTAAAAAATTTTAAATATTAACCATTAAATTATATAAATTTAACAGTTAAATGTTAGTCGAAGGGGCTCTAATTATACTCAGGGGCCTTTTAAAAAAATTTGGAAATCATAAAATTATTTTTAAAAATAACTCTTAATATTTTTATAATTCATGGACTATTCTCCTATAATCGAAATAGGGTTCGGCTATTTCTTAAAGATAAATACTATTTTTATAATACATGCACGTCCCATTTTTTAATTAATTATTTTTATTTTTAAAAATAACATTAGCAAAAAATAAGGTAAATTTTTTCAAGATACCAAATTTATATCATATTTAACAAATTTACATCCTTCAACTTCTTATTCATATTTGTGTTGTACAAGACTTCCCATCCACATAGTTTTTAAGTTCTTTATTCACCTCTTCCTTCCTCCATTTTCCTCTGCTAAGCCTTTCCCCCTGCTCTTGTTGATTCTAGGCAAGAAGACTGTAGTAGCAGATGGATTCAACAGTAAGTGGTGCTGAAGAGGCACTGTTTAATCACTATTGGGACATTATTTGTAACGTCATGTCTTATCTATTCATCAATGTTAATAAGCTATTATAAATATAGATAAATAAATAGGTAATATATCGCATCATCTGTGAACGATCCAAGGGTGATGAATGGATGTCTCCGGGTCATTTCTCAATATGATTATAAAATTGGAAATAATCTACTCAACCATTAACAACTTAAAAGATTGCACAAGGCAGACACTACAAGCAGAAAGAGGTACAATTAGCTTAAATAAGTTTGAAGGAAAAAAGGCTTAACAGAGCAATTTTACAGGGAGAGTGATCAAGCCATTGATTGCCTCGGATGCCCAAAATTGATGATAGTTGCCAATAACTCAATCTCTGCTTTTCTTCTTCTTTTTCTTCTCTATTTTTTGGCTTCCCACTTCAGCTTCTTCCTCAAATTCGCCATGTGTTCTCTTCTTTCTCTTCTTTCCTCCACCTTCTCCCATCTCCTTCTTGGTCATCTTGCTGCTGCTTTTTTCTTCTTCTTCTTTTCCTTCTCAGTCGCCCCTTCTTCTTCAGGTTCCATGTTTCTGTCCACAACAATGGCAACCCTCGATTCCTCAACAACTGAGACTTTCTTTTTCTTCTTTTTCTCCGCTTTCTCTTTCTTCGTCTCATCAGCTTGAGCTTGATGTGCTTCACCCTTCTTGATTGTGGATTCTTCCTTGTTAAAAAGGAGAGAATCTGCCGCAGGATTATATGTCTGCAAAGAAAGTATCAGCAGCTGATGCCAGCTATGGCTTTTGCTAGTAAAGTTTTTGGATGTTCAAAGAGAGCAGGCATTAAATCCAGCCCAAATCACTTGGAGTCCCCCTATGAACCCAAGAAAAAATTAATAGTTTGCATGACATGTCATGCATAAAAATATTGGTATTAGTCACGTCCTCATTGGATAATATGTATAAGTATCAGACACAAAATCTTTTTATGACCAAAACTGGAGAAACAAATAACGGCCAATATATTAAAAATATCAGATGTATCGGCCAATATTTAGAATATTTGTCGATATACTGCTGATATAGCAATATAGCACAATTTTATCACCATACCAGCTCAGATTTTGTTCCATACTACAGGTGAACATATTCGGCGTAAAACCCACCTTGGCAGGAGTAATTAATCCTCCAGCGCCCTTTTTATGATCCTTGTCATAAGCTTCAATCTTAGGTTTGCCCTTGGCTGAACCAGCAGATCGACCCAGTTCTCGGCCTTCAAGACTACATAATCGTGCTTCAAGCTAATAATACAGAAGAAAACAGAAGGAAGATCACATAATAAAAAAGATCTTCAGAGGGGGCAAACACAACAACAAAAACTCTGAAATTGACAAGTTGCTACCTTTGCACGGTTTTCCAGTCCAATGGTGTTATCTTGGCCATCTCCAAGGGCATCATATCTTATTGCCAAGGCAGCTTTGGCAGCAAGAGACCTAGCAATTTTTCCCTTAATTTTGGGGGCAGCCTGCCCAATTAGAGAAGCATGGTATATAAGCCCATATTTAGGAGTTGCATGCTTTGTTTTCAAAGCTCTGAAAAGAGCTTTTTCAGCACCAAGAATCTGAACAGTGCTTCCAGGCTGCTTTGCGAGATTCAACAAGCTGCCTCCATGAGCAATGAGCCGAGCACCAACGAGTTCTCCTACCAGAGCAGTCAAGTTCGGGGCAATTGTTTGCATTCTGCTTTTCAGATAATCATATAGCTGAGCTCTATACTCTGCAAGAGACAAAACTTGATCACAGAGTTCTTTGATGTTCACTAGATCAAGGTCACTAACTTCAGTTCCCATAGATATCATGGCAGCCTCTTTCAATTCAATCTCCACCTCTTCAGGCAATGATATCTGCAAATACAATGAGAACAAGGAAAACATAAGAAAAAGGCCATGAACATTAGCAAAACATCACTTTGTCCTTCCTCCTTACTGGAAGAAGTATAGCTCACTAGGCCCCATGGCCACAGTGCAAGATGTCACAGAATACAAACAATTACTAGAACAGATGGAACGGTAAAAGTTTATCATATGTAGGACCCAAAGGCTTCAGATCGTACACCAGATGGCCAAGTTCTTCAACCAATTCTTTTCAACTTCTATGTCTTTTATTTCATCAATCTTAACACCAGTGATAGGATACCAATCACTTTCAATACCCATGTTAAAAAAAAACTATTTAACACAAGAACCACTGGTAGGCAACGACAATTTGATAACAAGTAATAATATGGCTAAAAGCCCAAATTGACCAATGGATTTGCTCTATGCCAAAGTGGACATTTTCAAGCAAGCCAATGGATTTTGAGAAGAAAAAAAATTCTCAAAATTATGGGAACTTGTTAGAGCAAATTAAGGCTTTCTGCTTCAATATGAATTTATGGGGGTAAAAAAGGCTCTACCTCAGAAAAGTCCAATTTTGCAGCATTTGCTCTATTTCCCATCAATTTTACTGCCTTGGCATAAAGAATATTATCTTGTACAATCTTAGCAAGCTCTGGAAAATGCCATCCATACCATTCTCGAACCCTCATTGCATATGTGTTGAGCTCCTTATCAAGATCATCCAACAAACCAATAGCTTGAATAATCATGGTATCCACCTAATTGAAATGGGTAGAAATACATTAGGGCCCAAATGATACCATTTATCACCAAAAAAAATATCATCTAACAAGAAGTGAACAGAAACCACTTAAAAATCCACCATATCCACCTTAAAAAACCTGTATTTATTAAAGAAATTAAGAAAATATTTCCTACCAGACTACTAACAATGACAGAAATGCACCTTGTCTGGGCTGAACTTTAATTTATATCTGGACAGACTGTGAGACAAACCCAAACTCATTGGAGCCAAATCTTGAGCAGCTAGACCAGCAATAAGTTCAGTCAGCTGATTTCTCACTCCTCTCATTAGCTCCATTACAACATTATTGTGCACACATTCAATTTGCTGCAACCAAAGAATTGACCCAACTTAAACTATGGGAAAGCTGAAAATTAAAAAGAATCATTCAACAGGAAAATGGATAAGATATGCCCAACCAATTTGTCCCTTATTGCATTTCCCAGTTTTGAATCAGCAACAGCTAATGTTTCACCCTGGCAATGAGCACGCAAAAACTTCCGTAGACCTTTACTGGGTTTGCTCTCAATCAATAAAGTCGCTGCTGACAAAGCCTCTGTGGTGTTCTCAAACTTATCAAAAGCCTTCAGTTTTACTATCTGGAAAGAAAAAAGAAAACAGAATAGTAAAGTTATCAACGTACTGGAAAGCGTAGATTGTAAAACACCTTAGAAATTAGAATAACAACAAAAAAGCCGGGATTATACCAACCCCAAGCAACTTTACTCAAAGATGTGTATAAGATGCTTACACACTTTCAAATTGCAAAGAAATCTCCAGAGGCATCAGACAATAGCAGATTCTAACCCCTACAGACATCCATGAATGACATTCTACCTAATATCAATAACATAGGCTAAGATACTTCCACTATACTCTTGCTTATGGCCTTTGCATTCTCACCTTTTCTATATCCAATGAAGTTCAGCACAACTAGGTACCACCACAACAGACTCCATATGGTAGAAACATCAATCTCCTATTCAATTGACTGGGCCAGCCATTGCTGGAAAGTAGGCCATGGGGAGCAAAATTTTAGATACAGACTGTCGTAACCATCCTTATGCTCATTTCAAAAGAGAGGAAATGTCGAAGAAGCTTAACACACTTTTGGATCATGGATTGAGATTTGAGATGATAATGGAAAATAAAAGTTTGGATGATCACACAATAACCAATATTTACATAACTTCTTCCTGGTATTTCTTTTCTTTTATCTCAATTTCAGTTGATACGATGCAGGGTAAGAGTTTCTAGTATTCTTCAGAACAATAGTCATCCAAACAGCTCATAAACAAAGACCATACTATATTTTTTCAGCAAAAAAAAGAACAATCGTTAATTCTGATTTCAAAGTTTCCCTTTGAGGATACTGAATGGAAGAAACCCGAATTCCTCAAGCTCATGAATTCCCACAGTTCTTCCTCGATGGGGCATAGGATTTTAAAATGAAGGTTGATACCTTCAGTAGAACATACTCCATTTGTATCCAACAGGACTAATACCAAGCTCTACGAACTCGCATATATGACACTAGAAAAACATAATATCCAATGTTCCATCATAGCAACAATCATGTATATTAAACACAATGCTGCAATACAAGAAAAAGGTAAAATATCATAAGAAGACCTTTCTAGCTGAATCAGCTGTCGCAAACTCCTTCCCTAAGTCCTGCAAGAGAAATTCAACATCATATACAAAATTGTAAACGTTTCCGTCTAAAACACTCTGGTAGGAAAATTGAATAGAGGACCCAAACAATCGAAAAAAAAAAAAATGATAAAAGAAAGGGGGAAAACCCCAAAAAACAGCAGGTATACCTCAACTTTTGAAAGCTTTCCCTCGTCTAGAACTTTGAATAAGGCAAAGCCTGCTGGCGTTTCGAATAATACCAGCATTTTTTTCGCCTCAAAACAATCTGATTATCAAGAAAATTAACTCTGAGTCACGAATATTCACAAGTCACACTATCATAAAAACACCAGAATAAATTCATTAATTCTGCCAATAACGAGAGTAACTTGTTTCAACAACTGGCAACACCAGTTGATGAGAGATAAGGGGCTTCAGGATTTACCAGAATAGCTTTATTCAATGAAAAATTAGGGAGAGCTGAAGAAGGCTTGATCAAAAACCCTAGGGATCTAACCTCTGCGAAAGAGGGAGTGACAATAGGGTTTAAGAGGGGCCAGACTAGTGCTCATCAACGTAAATTTATAATTTGTATAAAACATAATTTGGAAAAATTATAAATTTATTTTTTTATAATTTTATATTTTTCTAATGCTATTCCCAAATTTTATTTTTTAAATCTTTTTTAATTTTATTTTAGTACTAATTTTCAAAATATCAGTAGAAAAACTCAAAAATTATCCTTCATCTTCAACTTTAATTACATGTATATTAGAATATGACTAATATGATTAATTTGATTTATTTTTTTTCTGAAAGAGAATTGTTACATCCCTGGCCCCTATTGTTATACGAATTAGTGAACCTTCCAATTTTCCGTTCGCGGATTAATTTGGACGGATTCGATCTCCGTCGATGACGTTAACCCGCACAACACGAACCACAAACAAGCAGGTCGAGGAGGCCAACGGTTATCCCCTCGCTTACCCCGCCGGCCGACGCTCCGACGCCAAGTCGAAATCTTCCGCACAACGGAGGAATGCACGTTTAAAGGAACGTGGTGGTAATGCAAAGATGCATCATGAGGGAGTGTGAGAGGGATGTATTTGGAGGCTTCGAGCTCCAACGAATGCGCCCGACAGAGGGGCGGCTTAGACGCCCATACGCCCGCAGAGGCGGCTGGAGCCGCGCCGACAAAGACAGTGCGCTTATAGCACTGCGCGCAGTGCCGGCGACCAAAGTGCAGAGGGCGGCTGAGGCGAGGGCGGGAGGGCAGGTGCGCCTAATGAGAGGGGCTTATGAGAGACGGCTCCCACGGAGAGCGGCCAAGGTGCGCCCCAACAGAGAAGTGGCTTAGAGGTGCACCCAAGGAGGGCGGCTTGAGTGCACCGAGCAGAGGGGCAACAGAGGTGCGGCCACGCCCGGGAGGAGGCTGAGCTTGCGCCCGCAGAGGACGACTTTAAGAAAAAGGACTAAATGGTACTAGTGAGTAAACATTCTTATTACCTGAGCGGATGGTCAACTCTTGGACTGCGAGCTCCTGGCTATGGGATAGAGGGATCGTGACTCCAAGACGGAGGGTTGAAGGCTTCCTGGTTGGCGGAGGGCCGAGGGCAAAAAACCAAATCAAGTAGTAATAATCACAGAAAGGAATGCAGAGGGGGCGCACAGTGGATCGTACCCTCATAAATCTTTTCTCACAGCCCTCGGGGCCTGGATTTGGGGCGTGGACCAGGCGCTGACCGGGAACATCCTTACGAGCCATGCTCACAGCTACCTCCTCCGCGCGGTCTAAAACTCATCATCATCATCAGCGAATGGCAGACTTTCTCTCGCAGCCTCCGGAGCTACGGCCGCAGAGGCCCTTCCTCGGGCGCCTCGAGAGCTGGTTCTTGGAGGATCAACCTCATCGACGGCCACAATAAAACTCACGAGCCCTCGCCATATCGCGAGTTGGCTCCTCTCGCAGACCCCATCCAGTGCAAATACTGGGACCACCTTCGCACAAGTCGAGCCAGATGACTCTCTAGCCTCCACCAGCCCGTCTTCAATGACCTTCCCCGCTCCCACAGTGCTGCCGGATCCGCCACAGATCCTGGCAACCACGTAATCAATATGCGACGAAGACGAGAAAGGCGTCCCAATTGCCCTCTCTGCAAGCTCCCTCCTCCGTGCGCCTGAGCGATAATCACACCCTTTGAGTCCTCGTGGTTCATCATCATAACCGAGGGCTTGGTTTCGAACCGGTGACGCTAGCCCCGGTTACCTTCGACTCTCCGCCGAGAGACCAAAAGTCCCTATTAAACTCATTTGGGTTAGTTTGTATGGCCTTGGTTAGCCATGCGTAGGCGGGCGCGCAGCACCGCAGACGGCGTGCTTAAAGTACGCCTCCGGAATCTCGCCCCATTCCCTCGTAAGGAGCCGTTTCTCCCCCACATTTACGAAGAAGAACCGGTTCTTTCAGTTCTTCAACGAGTCGTGAATGGCTTTATTAATCTTTATTCCAGTACGAGGAGAGAGCGATATCCACTTATTCCCCTGATTCACTTTGAACAAAACCCTAACGCCCGACATTTTAAATCTCTGGCCAAGTTTTCGAGCGAAAATACACAGAGTGCAGAGATACTTCACGGCGTTGGTGTGAAGCTGGGCGATGAGAACTCGCAGAGCCTTCATGATTGACTCTACCCTGGCAGCAACGGCAGGCGGAGACCGCTCTCGAGATGGACCTCAGAAACGATAATATACCCCTCCGATGGGGCAAAGGCCTGTCATCCTTGCCCTAATCCTCCAGAAGTCTCCTCGGGATATTGAACTCAACGCACAATGTCTTAATGTCGTTCTCTCAAAACGGATGAGAAGTCTGTAACGAAGGCCATGATCGGGCAAAAGTTAGGGTTCTTTAGAAAGGTTTGTCTGAGAAATGAGAAGGAAGAAGACAAGGATCTAATGACACGAACAGTTTTGAAGTTTGGAAAGAAAGACTTAAGCGCCAAGCAAACAAGAGGTCAGAGGTCAACGGGGGGTTATCCCCCGTTCCGTTGACCCCCGTTCCGTTGACGCTCCGACGCTCAAGTCAGAAATCTTCCGCAATAAACGGAGGAATGCACGTTTAAAGGTAAACGTGGTGAGAATGCAAAGATGCATTGATGAGGGGAGTGTGAGAGGGATGTATTTGGAGGCTTGAGCTCCATGAATGCGCCCGACAGAGGGGCGGCTTACCTGTACGCCCGCAGAGGGCGACTTGGAGTGCGCTCGACAAAGAGGCAGCTTATCGGTGCGCCCGCAGAGGGCGGCTTGGAGGTGAGGGCGGCTTGGAGGTGCGCCCGGCAGAGGGGCGGCTTATAGATGCGTCCACGGAGAGCGGCTTGAAGGTACGCCCGCAGAGAAGTGGCTTAGAGGTGCACCCGCGGAGGGCGGCTTTGAGTGCACCGAGCAGAGGGGCAGCTTGTAGGTGCGCTCACGGAGGGCGGCTTACAGTTGCGCCGCGGAGGACGACTTTAAGAAAAAGGACTAAATGGTACTAGTGAGTAAACATTCTTATTACCTGAGCGGATGGTCAACTCTTGGACTGCGAGCTCCTGGCTATGGGATAGAGGGATCGTGACTCCAAGACGGAGGGTTGAAGGCTTCCTGGTTGGCGGAGGGCTGAGGGCAAAAAACCAAACTGTTAGTAATAATCACAGGAAAGGAATGCAGGAGGGCAGTCACAGGGATCGTACCTCATAAATCTTTCTCACAGGCCCCTTGGGCCTGGATTTGGGGCGTGGACCAGGCGGCGTCGGACTGGGAACATCCTTACGAGCCATGCTCACAGCTACCTCCTCCAGAATGCGGTCTAAAAACTCATCATCATCATCGGCAGCGGCAGACTCCTCTCTCGCAGCCTCTGGAGCGGCCGCAGTAGGCCCCTTCCCCTTGGCTGCCTCTGGAGCGGTTGCTGGAGGATCAGCCCTCATCGACGGCTCCACAATAAAACTCACGAGCCCTCTTGCCATATCGCGAGTTGGCTCCTCTGCAGACCCCATCCAGGCAGCGCCTGGGACCACCTTCGTCACAGGTTGAGCCAGGATGACTCCTCTAGCCTCCACCAGCCCGTCTTCAATGACCTTCCCCGCTCCCACAGTGCTGCCGGATCCGCCACAGATCCTGGCAACCACGTAATCAATATGCGACGAAGACGAGAAAGGCGTCCCAATTGCCCTCTCGGTAAGCTCCTCCTCCGTGCGCCTTGAGCGGATAATCACACCCTTTGAGTCCTCAGGGTTCATCATCATAACCGAGGGCTTGGTTTCTGAACCGGTGACGGCAGCCCCCAGTTTACCTTCTTGGACTCCGCTCGAGAGACCAAAAAGTCCCTATTAAACTCATTTGGGTTAGTTTGTATGGCCTTGGTTAGCCATGCGTAGGCGGCGCAGTCCGCCGCAGACGGCGTACCAAAGTACACCTCCGAAATCTCTCCCCATTCCCTCGTAAGGGGCCGTTTCTCCCCCACTTTTACGAAGAAGAATCGGTTCTTTCAATTCTTCAATGAGTCGTGAATGGCTTTATTAATCTTTATTCCAGTACGTGGAGAGAGCGATATCCACTCATTCCCTTGATTCACTTTGAACAAAACCCTAACACCCGACATTTTAAATCTTTGGCCAAGTTTTCGAGCAAAAATACACAGAGTGCAGAGATACCTCATGGCGTTGGCGTGAAGCTGGGCGATGAGAACTCGCAGAGCCTTCATGATTGACTCTACTTCTGCTGGCAACGGCAGGCGGAGACCGCTCCTCAGATGGACCTCGTAAACGATAATATACCCCTCCGATGGGGCAAAGGCCTTGTCATCCTTGCCCGGAATCCTCCAGGAAGTCTCCTTGGGGATATTGAACTCAACGCACAATGTCTTAATGTCGTTCTCTCTCAAAACGGATGAGAAGTCTGTAACGAAGGCCATGATCGGGCAAAAGTTAGGGTTCTTTAGAAAGGTTTGTCTGAGAAATGAGAAGGAAGAAGACAAGGATCTAATGACACGAACAGTTTTGAAGTTTGGAAAGAAAGACTTAAGCGCCAAGCACAAAACCCCTCATTAAAGACGCCGTCAGAACCACCACGTGTCGCTTCTCTACTTCGCCCTATAAAGGGCGGATCTCCGGCGCATTAATGGCCAGGATATCCACCCAACCAAAGGGAGACACGTGTCGCACTTTGCTGTAAACTTGCCAAAGACCGACAGAAAACGCTCGAATTGACTAAGACGCCAACAATTCCGTGTGCTCCTAATCGGGAAGACGGTCAATAATTCCTGTCTCAAATCGACCAGACGGCCAACAATTCGTGCTCCTAATTGACCAAGACGGCCAACAATTAAGTGTTCAAATCGACCAAGACGGGTTAATAATTCCTGCACCGGAATTGATCAAGATGGTCAACAATTCGCACTGAATCACTAAGACGGCCAACAATTCGTGTTCAAATCGACCAAAACGGTCAACAATTCGACATTCTAATCGACCAAAACGGCCAACAATTCGGTACTTGGAATTGACCAAGGCGGTCAACAATTCTGAAATTAACGAGGATGGACAATAATCTCGACCAAACTCCCTTCCACACCTCTCACGAAATTCCACGGGATCCCCAGAACACCCAAGAAAGTAATAAGGGGCATCCCATCATAAACATATTGGAGGCCAGAAATCTGACCACCAGTATGGGAAGCTAGTGATGGGTATACCAAAAACGGGCTGGCCCAAAAGACCAACGGAAGCCCAAGAAGGACGGTCAGCTCTTTGACGGCCCAGTTAACGGGCCCAAACCGAAAGGCCTAGCACGGGCCAACGCCAAGGCGTTGACCGACCGCTAACTTGGTCGTGACGGTCAACTCAAAGTTGACCGTCCACACATGACACAATTGGGCCCAAGAGGCTTTTCTAACAGTGATGGGCCTATTCCATTCTAGCCCACGGCCCATAAGATGACTAACAACAACTCTCTCATCGTTCTTATGAAGGCGGTTAACACACACGCAGACGGCCAACCTGGACGTTGACCGTCCACGCCTACGACCTGGCCCGGAGAAACTTTTCTGATCGCGGGAATTCGCCCGGGTCTGCATGGGGCCCCACGACTCATCGTACGGCCAACCACTTTCCAAGCACCTTCCACGATCCTGGGCCTTGGCACTCAAAAAGACATTGGCAAAATCGCACTCTTCACATAAGGAAGGCGCCAGATTTTTTTCAATTCCTTGCCAACCGAGGCACTCCAACCTATCACGCACGAAGAAAGCGTCCCGGTTTGAAAAGTTCTGCGCCGCCTGGAAACTATCATGCATGATTTGGTAACTGGGCGCCACTTCTCCCAAAGGAAAGCCACCAATGATCACGGAGGCAATCCCCTTCCAAAGAAGGAGGATCGCCTCTCCCACCATAAAAAAGAAACCCCGATCCACCATCCAGTATGCTTTTAATTACCGAATTAATTGCAAAGGCTTTCAATCATCCTCTCCGCCTTGCATACACTTTCGTAATTCGAACAATTGCTTCTCGCAGATCCGCTTTATCCGCCATCAACATTCTCCAACAACCCTAAGGCAACAAGCGAGCCCTCACGGCCAAGCATCGCCTTCCCACCTTCCATTCAAGAAGACTTCACGCCTCTTACGTTTGGAAAAAAACACTCTCTTTGCCTCTCTTTTTCTCTCGATTTTAGTTTTTTTCTTTCGAAGACTGTTTGATTCACTTGAGCGTCGGAGTATTTTCGATTGGACTACTTCCCGCCGACACACTGACCTCCTATTTAGTTTAATGGTGTGCAGGATCCAACTCAGGGAACGGAGCCAGAATCACATTAAGAGGATCAACCGAATCTGTTTGAAGTTCGAGTTCAGAGACGCATCAAGAATAAATAAAAGAAATTATTTAAAAATAAGATTTTAAAAAGGTAATACTATAACTAAAAAATAGTTTATATGAAATTCGTATAAATAAAATACCTTCATGGGGATAGAATAAGCTATTGATTTTTCAGTAGAAAATAAAATAAAATAAAATAAAAATAAAATCAACAAAAGGCGGCCCATGTTTATTTGATTTTGGCATAACCAGTTCACCCACTTCCTTATTTGAATGATAACCACTTCAAAGATATTTTGATAAAAAATATTTATATATGTGTGATGCTTGGTTTAGATCCCTAAGTCAAGGCTCTAATTATATACCATAAATTAGAAATATTAAATTTGAAAGATCCAAACAAATAAAAAATTTATAAAATTTTGTGTAATTATAATTAATATTAATAGCAGGAGATTAGTTTTTTATTATTAATTTACTTTTATATTTGATCTTTTATTAATAAAATTTTAACATGAAAGATTGATCTTAGTTTAATATTTGGCATCAGAGATATGTATATTCTTACCTTAAATAGTTTTACGATTTTTTTCTACTTACCCAATTTTTACGAAATTTGTAAAAGTTTGAGTTTTTGTAAAATTTGATGATTTTCATATTAAAAATTATTAGAAAATTAAATTTCTAATAATTTATAATTTTTTCGTTAATTTTTGTATAAAAATGAAGTAGTTTTTATCAAGTTTTGAAATCGGATTTAATGGGTTGAAATAAACCCAGTTGGAGGTTGAAGATAAACGACGTCATTTTATCCGTTACTATAGTAACACATAAAAAAAATTGGGCTGATCCTCACTTGGGCTGCATTTCGAGCCTATTTGCTTCTCATTCGGGCATCTGGGCCTTGTATCTGAAGCCTATTGTCTTGGGCCTGTCATGGCCCACTTCAGTGAAATCCGAACACTTACATCGTGTTTGGTTACTGGAATTAAGGGGAAATGAAATTTCTATTTTAGCAGGAATAGAAATTCTCTCGTTTGGTTAGTAGTGGGATGGAAATTATTATTCCTACGTATTATTATTATTATTATTATTATTATTATTATTATTAGGTATTATTTTTATTTTATTATATTATTATATATTATTATTAGGTATTATTATTATTTTATTTTATTTTATTATTAGATATTATTATTACGTATTATTATATTATTATTATTATTAGGTATTATTATTACATATTATTATTATTATTATATTTATTATTATTATTATTTATTAGATATTATTATTATTTTATTACTACTATTATCATTATTACTATTTCCACCTTATTCCTCATACTATTCTACAAACCAAATAATGGAATACTAATTTCTACCTTCTTTTATTCTAACAACTAAATATAAGAATAACAATTCCAATTCTATTCCTATCTTTTTCTATTCCATGAAATAACTATTATATTTTCACTTATTCTATTCTAATAATTAAATGTACCGTTAAGACACAATAGTAGATATATAGACACGATCCCGTGCCAAGAAGGACGGTGGATAGAGTAGCTACCGCTACTTTGCCTCGCGTGTGTGTGTGTTCTTTCTATAAAGCATGATTTATTCTTTTATCCAATTGCTAGAATATTATTTATATAATTTGCGTGAATTTGTATATATTATATATAATTATATTTATTATATATAATATTTATTGTATGATGTATATAAATATAATTGTATGTATATATATGAACATCTAGTATTCAATATAATTTGATAAATTAGGAATTAGTTGAAGTATCTTTAATTAATAAAATTATATGATTATGTATGATATGAAGATATTAAATATGATTAATCATATTTAATAGAATAAAATTTATCATACAAAAATATTTATTATATTAAATTGACTAATTATGGTAAAATATTAAATTATTCTTTTTAATTTACTCATAGAAATTAAAAATTAAAATATAATTTGATAAATTTATCAAAAAAATTTTATATAAATCTACTTAAATTAAAATTTTAACCCATAAATAATTTTTATGTCATTTAATTCATGATACATGTTTTATAGTAGTAAAAGATATCTGTATTTATTAGTCTTAATTTTTGTATGTTAAGCATGTAATTTTATTTGTGAAGTTGTACAATATATAATTTTTTTAATATAAGATGTGAAATTTTTAATTAAAAAGTAATAATTATAAAATTTAGATGAATTTTTTTTTTCATTTAGGACAGATGGATATTGATTATGATATACAGAAAGACAAAACATATACTCATATTGAAACCAACACTCAAGTTGATATTACTCTTTACGAATAATAAGAGCGATCTAATTTCTTTAATTTGCTAATCATAAAAATCAAAATTTTTATTGATATTTGTAATTCTATTGATCAGTATAATAATGTGTAGAATTTATTGAAGGTTATTGATGAATAATTTAAAATTTCAGATAAAGTGCTAGCTAATATTCTAACTATAAAGTTTTTATCTTTGAGACTCACCATTATTAGAATTGTTTATGAGTACAATATGTTGATGACAGATATAACGACTTAGTTAAAAAGTTTGAGGTGGATATGTTTGAATCTTTTCTTATACATTATATTTCGAACACACTTCTATTGTAATATGGATAATTTAAAATCTCTCACAATATATATAATAATAAATGGTCAATAAATAAATTTATGACCATGTATATTCAATATGAAGGAAGACTCGTGATGAAATTAGGTAAAAGTATATTTATAGTAAAATAAGAAAATAATAAAGCTCAAACTAATCAAAAAAAAAATGTAAGATACCTCCACAAGTTGACATTAAAAAAGAATTTAAATACTTCAGCTGTAAAAGGAAGAGATAATGAAGAAGGATTATATCAAATTTTAAAATTGGCTTAAAAAAGATAATTCATTATTATTTGTCTGTTATAAATCTACTATGGTCAATATTTTTCATGACACACGGTGAATTGATTCTAACCATATAATCTACATTAGAAATTTTTTTATAAGATTTGCAAAACAAATAGAGGCAATCGGGATACATAATTTAATTTTAAGTAGTATTTTACTTTGACATTAGAAAAGACTTTTTATATTCTAAATTTCTATAAAAATTTAATTTTAGTATTAATACTTGTACCTTTTGGATATTCTATTATATTTTTAAATTCACCATATAATATATTTTATAAATCTGATATTGTTAAAAATTATACATTATCTGGTAATCTTTATTATAAGGATTTATAAAATAATACCTATTATAATATTATACATATTGACATTGACATTGAACAATATGTTGTGAATAAATATTCCTTTATAATGGTATCGGAGATTAAGATATATCTCCATAGAAAGAACTAAAAGATTAATAAATGATAAAATTTTTAGTATTTTAAATTTTACTGATTTTAAGATTTATATGTGATGTATAAAAGAATTATAAACTAACAAGATAAAGAAAGATACCAAAAGCAGTTTGAATATATTAAAAATCATATATATAGATATTTATAATTTAAATATTGACTAACATGCTTTAAGGTATTTTATCACATTTATTGATAATTATATACAATATATAGATATCTACTATTTCATAATAAGAATAAAGTATCAGATACTTTTAAAATATTTAAAATTAAAGTAAAAAAATAATATAAAAAATAAATTAAAATTATAAAATCAGATAGAGGTAAAAAAATATTATGGTAGATATACTTGAGATAAACTAATGCGTGATCCCTTTGTAAAGTTTTTTTTCAAGAGAATAAGATAGTTGCTTAATATACTATATCTAATTCTTCAGACTTAATAAATAGATAAATAAAAGAAAAAAATCAAACATTATCGGATACTTACGAAAAGATACTTTTTACAATTTTAATCTTTCAAAATTATTGTAAACTGATACTTTTAAAATAGTATATATATTAAACTATGTTCCAACAAAAATTATTCCAAATTTTTTTTAAGTTATGAAAAATTTAAAAATTAAGTTTGTAACGTATATGTATTTGGTGATATTTGTCTGAAGTAAGAGTTTATAATCCATAAGAAAAGAAATTAAATTTAAGAATTATAAGTGAGTATTTTATTAGATATACTGAACGATTTAAAAGATACATATTTTACTATTTATATCATGGTATTAGAATTGTAGAATTAAAAATAAAAATTTTTTTAATAATGATTTAATAAATTGGAGTAATCGATGCAGAAATATAATTTCTGATAATGATTATTTAGATTCTTAATATTTTATTTTAACTAATAGATTGATTGTTATACACAACATACCTCAAATTTAAATTAATATTGAATAATCAATCAATGTGGCTTCACCATCTATTGATATCATTCCAATGGATCATGATGTTAGGATTTGCTTGAAATAATTAAATAGTATATTCCAGTTAAAAATATTGATACAATATTAAGATCTATTAGAATAATAAAATTACTAATTCCTAATAATTATATAATATATTTATAAGAGTTTGATTATAATATTAGAGATAAAAATAATTTTAAAATTTTTTATAAGTTATGAGTAGTAATGAATTAAATTTACAATACAATGCCATAAAAAAAGATGTAAATTTTATAAGATACAATAGAGTTCATGCACTGATTAAGTTACCTGAATGAGTAAAAGTTATAGGGTATAAATAGATTTTTAAGATAAAAAAGACTCATTCAGTAATATTAAAAGATATAAAATAAGACTCGTTATTTAATAATTTATTCAAAAAAAGAAATTTATTACACAGAGACCTTTTCTCCTAACTACGAAAGATTCTATTCGTATTATTTTGACATTAATTATCCATTTTAATATAAAATTATAATAAATGGATGTAAAATGACATTCCTAAATGGTGACTTAGAGGAGGAGATTTATATAAAATAATTAAAAGGATTCTCCTTTAATATTGGTGAGCAATTAGTATATAAATTTAAGAAATTCATATATGAATTAAAATAAGCCTCCCATCAATAGTATTTAAAATCTGATGATATTATTTCTTTATTTAGATTTAAAAAGAATATTTTAGATTAATGTATATACTAAAAGGTCAGTAAAAATAAGATCTATTTTCTTATTTTATATGTAAATAATATTTTACTTGTATCTAATGATAAAGATTTGTTACATGATGTGAAATAATTTTTCTCTGATAAATTTAAAATGAAAGATATGAGTGATACATCTTATATAATTTAAATTAATATTTATCGAGACAGATTATAAGGTATTTTGGATTTATCTCAGAAGACTTATATCAATAAAATTTTAGAGAGATTTTAAATGAAGGATTATTCACAAAGTGTAACACACACTGTGAAGAGTAATAGGTTCAATTTGAACCA
Organism: Nepenthes gracilis; assembly: GCA_033239525.1. Classification (NCBI taxonomy): domain Eukaryota; kingdom Viridiplantae; phylum Streptophyta; class Magnoliopsida; order Caryophyllales; family Nepenthaceae; genus Nepenthes; species Nepenthes gracilis. Next base: position 4,392,152 of record BSYO01000010.1, read on the forward strand.
ATATTTAAAAAATAATTAAAAAAAATAAATAAAAAATATTTTGTATACTCAGGTATGTATAAAATCTGATATCACTTTTACTATGAAAATATTAGAAAGATATCAGAGCAATTCAGGTATAAATTATTAGAGAACTATTAAGAAAGTGATGAGCTATTTTCAAGTTGCTAAGGACTACATACTTATGTATAGATGAATTGACAATCTAAAAGTATTAAGTTACTCCGATTTAGATTTCATTGAATGTATTAATTTACAAAAATTAATATTTAGATACATATTTGTATTCGTCGGTAGAATTATATCTTGAAAGTGTGTAAAGTAAACCCTAATTACTACTTTCACTATAGAAGTTGAATTCGTTTTTTATTTTGAGATTACAAAGTATAATATATAGATGAGAAATTTTATATCTAGACTTAGAGTAGTATATTCAATCTTAAAGCCGTTGAAGATATATTGTGATAATTCAACTGCTATTTTTTGACTAAAAATAATAAAAATAATAATTATAATAAACATATTAATTTTAAATTTTTAGTCATAAATAAATCCATTAAAGGAAAGAAAATGGTCATTGAGCACATTAGTATTAAGTAGATGATCGCTAATCCTTTGATAAAAAGTATGCCACTATTAAGATTCAAGAATCATGTAATCAGAATGAGATTAAATTTTATTATGTGATTTTTATTATATGGATAATGATATTTCTAATAAAATTTTTATTTGTCTGTGATATTTTTTAAAAAAATTTATGTACATATTAGTTAATTATTTTAAAAAATATCAACTGTTGGATTTAAAATAAATATAATGTTTATTCATTAAGTGGTGTTACTATATTTAGTTAATTCTTAAGAAATATAATAAATTGTGATATATATAATATATTATTCATTTATAGAGGGCCTATCGCTATTATTCGTGTATTTATTTTTTAAGAATGTGAAAAGATTAGTTTTGACTATCATATTAAGTGAAATATAGACCAAGTGGGAGAATATTAATTTTTTAACACAAAAAAATAAAAAAATTAAATTAAATTAAAATCAACAAGAAGTGGCCCATATTTCTTTAATTTTGGGTAACCACTCTCCCCCACTTTCTTCTTGAATGGTAACCACCTAAAGATATTTTGATAAGAAATATTGATGTGTGGTGCTTGGTTTGGATTTCTAAATCTAATATTCTAATTATATACAATAATTGAGGAATATTAATATTTGGAATAACCAAATAAGTAAAAATTTTATAGAAATTTGAATAATTACAATTAATATTAATAACGGGAGGTTAGTTTATAATTATTAATTTAATTCCATATTCCATTTTCAATTGATAAAATTTTAGTATAGAAGATCGATTTCAATTTAACATGAACATCGCTTATACGCAATCAGGAGATGCACAAGCACAGAAAATAAAGGGGTTGTACATGTGAGCAGTACATACTATTTTATGCGCATTATGCATGCATGATAGCCGCACATGCGTGACGCTATTTTAAAAGTTTTGCACAATTCTTAGGTCATTCATTATACAACTTTTGTAACTCTATGAAGGCCGACTCAGGAGAGAAAAATGAGGGAAGAAGTAGAAAATTTTTACCATCCTTTTGAGTTCCTATCTTGTTCTGACTTTCCTATGTGTGAATATGTTATCCTCCATTGTTATTTTGTATATTTTTACTTGTGATCATCTTCTATTTTTATCTCTTATTATATTTATCTTAATTTATTAATATTGTAATTATACCAAAGAAAATATTTATAGTCGTCATAGTTAAACTCATAATTTATAATTGAGTTATATGGACCTTCGGTCATGTGATTTTACCATTCGTTTAAAGAGTTTTCACAAGTAATCTGGTGTGCTCATTTTTGCTAGTTACTATTATAATTATTATAATATAATTATTTCATTTCTTCACGTTTTCAACCAACTAACACAGTTTTTTTTTTTCTTTTTTTTCTTTAATCTTTGGAGACATTAATTCTTGGCTTATTTGTGAAGTTTTGGTGTAACCTAGGCTCAACAATGTTTTCCAAATGTTATATAGCTAGAACCTGAAATTGTATTCATTCACCCCATAATCACCTAAACCAACTCAATGCTAGTGTCATTTTGGCCATTCAATTAAATGCTGGTGTAAGTTTGGATGGCGCTTACAAAATGTGCAATATCCGGTTTCTATTTGATTTAATATGTTATTTTGAATAAATTGTATATATCAGAAAATAATTGTGCATGTGGAATTTTGAAGGTGTTTGGAGCAAGAAGCAACATGGCGCACTTGTGTATGGGGTAAATTCATTCACTCCATATTCACCCCAACATGCGCTTGAGCGGGGAAAGCAATGTAGGCCACACTCAAGGAGCGCCCGGGGCAACACTCATGTTAGGGTCGGAAGACCCCGATCCACCAGATCCAGTAGCAGTGAAAAATCCGAACTCCCCGTCATCGTCAGCCACCATTTAGTAGGAATAAGAAACAAAGAGATAAACAATATTTTTACGTGGAAACCCCTTTTCAAATCGAAGAGAAAAAAATCACAGGACACATAATCCACCAATAAATTCACTATGTAAAATGGTTACAAACCCCCGAGATGGAGTATCCGTTACACACTCTTGAATAACAAAGAAAAACCTCTCCGGAGTAAACAGGAAACACTCATCTCTTTTACTCTCTGTTTTTCTTTCTTCTTTCTCTCACTGATGGTACACACATTTTTCATTTTACAAGTGTTGGTAAAACGGCAACCCACCGTTTCACCCCCGCACACAGCGGCCGATGTACAATGCCCCTGGTGTTGTCTCCCACACCAGCCCGGTCACCACTCTAGGCCACCTTTGGACCATCTCCTCCGGAAGCTCCTGGTACTCATATATAGACGTCCTGACTCCACCTAATCTCATCTGCCCAATTGGTCATCTTGTAGAAAATAAGTGCCACGTCTTCACACCATTCCGAGCCTCCAGCCCACGCCTCGCAGACGGCGCATGCTCTATATCAGACAGACGCGTGCTCGGCGCCCAATCGCCACTGTCGACCAATCACGAAAGACATCTCTGGCCCATCGCCACCGCCACCTTCCATTGTCTCCAAGGCCCGGGGCGATCAAACTCCGGTTAACTTCTCATTGTCTGTCTTCAGCATTCATCTGGTCAACCTCCGTTGACCATCCTATGCTTTCATCCGGCCGGGCTTGCACTGCCTTCGTGCCATCCAAATAACCTCCTTGTTGACCGCCTTCACGCCTGGCCCGCCATCCAATAGTGTTTTTACAAAATTTTCTTTGATAGCTAACCTCCTATTAACCGGATTTAGCTGGCCGTCTGCCAGTCAATCTCCATTGACCGTCCACTGTTCTTCTCCGGTCAACGTCCCATTGACTAGAAACAGTTCTCCAAATTTGTTCTCCACAAATCTTTCGATGACAAACCAGTTTATTGGGTTATCCACAAGGGAGTGACCAAACCCAACAGCTCAAGTACTGATTTTCGTAGGGGATGCGCCCAAAGCACGCTCGTACACTGATTATCTATATAAGGTACAACACACCACTGTTTAACCATTTGTGCCAGAAAGAAAGAGAAGGACAGCAAGAGAATAGGAAGAAGACAGAGGAAAAAGAGAAGAAGTAATTCGAAATATCTTTTTATCAGATTTACTTAGTTAAAAATTGAAACAAGTATCATTACACCTTATCCTTAGTCTATTTTCGTATATGATAAACTTTATTTACATTTAGATATTTAATATACATGTATGTTATTTTTACCTACCCTATTTGCATCCCGCGTACATGTATGCCTTTTAACTGATTATTTTTGGGTTTTATTAATATTTAAGGATTTTATTTATTTTATAGAAAAATGGGTAAATATTTGAGATCTTAAATTCGTATATCAGTATATTTGTATGAAAAAAGTCATAAAAAATCTACATATGGACTGTGTATGTGGTATCCATATATTGTTGCCTGAGGTTTAGACTCTACCTTTGTGATATGATTCGATATGTGATACTTTTTCGATAGAAAAAGCTTTGTGATTTTGACCTTATTGAATAGAAGTTTTGACTCCCTTTTTCATCAGTAGGAAAATGTATTGTAATATGTGCATTACAAACTCACTCTATTTGTATTTTATGAGAACCATCATAAGATAATTGAATGAAACTAATATATTTAGACATTCTAATATATCAAATAGAGTTGATGATTACACCTATCATCCATAGGTGGTAAAAAAAAGTGGTATTTAGTCCCATTTATAGAAAAATATGTAATCAACTCACCTATGAGTCTAAATAGTAGTAATTTGGTCTCAGGTTATGAGGAGTACATGTAACTATTTCTCAAGTTTAGTCTCTTGATTTTTGGATCTTCGATTTGTGAATGTTTTGAATTTTAATGTGTTTTCTGTATAAATTTGTATTGGGATTTCATTTAAGTTTTGCAGGTTTTGCCCACAATTGGAATTTGATCAATATTGTACATTTGGATATCTGATTTTGATTTAGATTATATGATTTTATTTCAGATTGTGTTTCGTTCAGAATATTTTCCGTTAGGATCATATTTCGATTGGATTATGCTTAGAGTATGAGACCATCTTTGGATTTTTGTTGACGGGCATTTGGAATTGTAATTTTATGCATTTTGCATGTATTTATTGACCCTCTTCCCCTGTCAAAGGGAACATTTTATTCTATAATTTGTTTTTAATATCTTGGAATAGAAGATTGAAGAAGAACAAATTATTGGTTTTTCAAATAAAAAGCACTTGTTTTTCGTTAATATATTGATTGTTGTACATTTGTAGATATGATAATTTTCTTGATAGCCTTACCACATGTTTAGTTGGAGAAAATAGAAATTTTATTTTCACCTTATTTTTCTAAAAATATTTATTTTTCTATTTGATTGCATTTTAATAGAGAATAAATATTTTTGAGGAATAGTTATTCTCAAATTTTTAAAAATAATTATTACTAGCTGGGAAGTGGTAATAGTTATTTTTTAAAATATGAGAATAATTATTCCCACACTAATATTTAAAAATATAATTATATTTATATAATAATTATGTATTTTAAAAATATTTTAGATATATAATAATTTTAAGTATTTAAAAATATAATAATAAAAATATATAATCATATTTAATAATTATATATTTAAAAATATATTATATAATATAGAATTATATTTTATATGATTATATGTATTTATATATATAGTTATTTAAATATTTATTAAATATATATTTTATACATATTTAATATATATAATAAATATGTATTTGATATAATTACTATATATTATAATAATTATAATAATAATTAATTATATTTTATATGTATTTTATTTAAATATGTATTTTATTTATATATGATAAGGAATAAATATGTATTTTATATTTTATAATAATTATTTCATATTTCACATATATATATTATATATTATATAATAAAAATATATATAATTATTAAATATATAATTATTTATAAAATATATTATATAAGATATAATTATATTTTATATGATTATATAATTTATACATATAATTATTTAAATATTTATTAAATATGTATTTTATATGATAAAAATATATATTATATTAAATAATAATTAAGAAATATATATATATATATATAAGAAAAATTAATTTCATTTTCCTTCAATAGGGCAAAAAAGTTATTATGATAAATTACCACCTTATTTCTCTTACTATTTTACAGACCAAACTGATGGGTTTGGTAAGCTCGGCTCGTAAAGAAAAATCGTTCAACCGCTTCGTCTTATGCATAGGCAGTTGTCACAAGTGGTTCCACGGTTATCAATTGGAGACAGTTCAGCAGCTGATTAAAATCGTCTGTCTATTCTATAAATATTATTTTGATTCCAACAAAAGAAAGAAGCCTTGAGAAAAGGAAGGAGAGAGGTTCCGGAGAAAAAAGGAAAAGAGGCCAAAGAAGAAAGAGAAGACAAAATGATAATAGACTTTATCCTGTCCTCTAACTATCTCTCCTACCAAGTGGTCAAATTCCTCAGGAATCCATCCAAGGGATATCCATTTAGGAAAATTCTCATTCAAATGCCCAACCATTTTTCAAGAATACTCTAACCATTTAAGACGCCCCTCTATAGGAAGCACACCTAAGACGCCCCATGAAGGGCGCACCTCTAAGCCATTCATCTTTCGGACAATCCAAATGTTCAATCTAGCGATACATGTATCTACGTATCCTCCTTACATATTTCTATTTTCTTAAAAATACATCTGATTTGAACATCAAAGAATTTATGATTGGAGTAATTTTTGCTATTTTCTAATTTATTGTTTTTAGTTGGGTTACGCAGAGTTCAGATTTGAGACTATGGAGATTGGATCCACATCAGATTGACTCAGCGCGAAAATCCGATTTGCGACCTCCAATCCGTAGAATAACCCAAATTTATGGAACGCAATATTGGCACCGTTTGTGAGAAGTGACCAAAAGGCCAGTTTTATCGCCAAAATCATAAGAATAAAACTGATTAATACTAAGACTCATATGAGTGTTCTTGCCGAGGAGACCACCGCTCTCTTCATGAAAGAGATGAATAGTTGAATGTACAATACATCCACCCCAGGATCTTTGCACACGACGTAGTCATTGATGACTAGGGGCTCTTTTTTCAATCGCCTACACTGCGACTTCAAGAAGAAGGAAAAAGAAAAGAGAGAATGGAGAAAAGGGAAAAATGCCGAACGCTGATCATACTGGCATTTCCTCTCTCAAAATGTTGGCTGAAAAAAGCATTATGGTACCTTCTCTCATAAAAAGCCGGACGCAGCCGCATACTGGCACCTTCTCTCACAAGAAGTCAGACGCAGTTGTATTCTGACACTTTCTCTCTCAAAGTAGTTGGTCCCTTCCATACCGACATTTCTTCCCTGAAAATGCCGGACGCTCGTTCAATCCGGCATTTCCTCTTTGAAAATGCCAGACACTCATGCAAACTGGCATTTTCTTTCTGAAAATGTCGGACGATTATTCAAACTTACATTTTCTCTCTGAAAATGTTGGACAATCATTCAAATCGGCATTTCCTCACTAAAAATGCCGGACACTCATGCAAACCAGAATTTCCTTTCTGAAAATGCCGGACAACAATTCAAACCAGCATTTCCTCTTTGAAAATGCCGGATGCTAATTCAAAACGGCATTTCCTCTCTGCTGGACAATCATTCAAACCAACATTTCCTCTCTGAAAATGCTAGACACTCATTCAAACCAGCATTCCTCTTTAAAAATGCCCGACGTTCATGCAAACCGGCATTTTCTCTCTGAAAATGCCAGACAATAATTCAAACCAGCATTTTCTCTCTAAAAATGCCAGATGCTAATTCAAATCGGCATTTCTTCTCTACCGAACGATCATTTAAATCGGCATTTTCTGTCTAAAAATGCAGGACGCTCATTCAAAGCAGCATTTTCTCACTGAAAATGCCAAACGTTGATCTATACTGACATTTTCTCTCTAAAAATGCCAAATGGGGATACATTTCGGTTCTTCCTCTCACAAGTAGTCGGACACGGATACATTTCGATTCTCCCTCTCACAAGCAACCGCTATTTCCTATTTGTCTAACTGGCACCTACAGTGCCATTCCGGCATTTCTTGGCACCCATAATACCACTTTCACGTAAAATCGAAACTGGCTGAAGGGAGATCCATTCCGAAATAAAATCCAAACAGGTTGAAGTGAAATCCATTCCGGAATAAAATCAAAATTGGTTGTTGCAAATGCATTCCAGTTTAAATTCAAACCGGCTGAAGAATTCATTCTGGCAAAAATTCAAATCGGCAAATGCGAAAACTCACTCCGAAAGTTTGTTTACTCCAGAATTATAACTCATTCTGGAAGTCTGGTTACTCCGAAAGTTTTGTCATTCTGAAAGTTTGTTAATTTCGAAATTGAAATCCATTTTGAAAATTTGATCACTCTTGATTGATAGGTCATGTTCTACTCAAGAAGATCGACTACAGACTGATACTGTTACGAAGTATTAACCCAGATTTGCTTCTTCAAAATCTAGAGTAGTTGGTCATGATCTATCGCAATATCATTTCATTTGACTAATGAAGGCCACCTTCTCTAGAAGGATCGAACACGTCCGATGACGAAAATGAAAAATTTTGTCCAAAATATGTCCGAGCGCAAAATGAAGCTTCCCTTCCAAAATATTTTAAACATATAATAATTTTAAGTATTTAAAAATATAATAAAATATATATATAATTATATTTAATAATTATATATTTAATATATATATAATTATTTAAAAAATATATTATATAATGTATAATTATATTTTATATGATTATATGTATTTTATATGATTATATATATTTATACATGTAATCATTCAAATATTTATTAAATATGTATTTTATTCATATTTAATATATATAATAAATATGTATTTTATATAATGATTATATATTATAATAATTATTACTTAACATATATATTATATATTATATTTTATATGATAAAAATATATATAATTATTAAATATATAATTATTTATAAAATATATTATATAAGATATAATTATATTTTATATGATAAAATATATATTATATTAAATAATAATTAAAAATAATATATATATCTATATCTATAAAAAAATAATATTTTTTCCTTGAATAGGGGCAAACATGTCATTATGATAAATTACTATATTATTTCTCATACTATTCTACAAATCAAACTGATAGGTTCGGTAAACCTGGCTCGGAAAGAAAAATCGTTCAACCGTTTCGTCTTATGCATGGGTGGTTCCGCGGTTGTTCGTCGAAGACAGTTCAACGAACAAGAAGGAGGCCTTGGGAAAAATGAGGGAGATTCCAGAGAAGAAAAGAGAAGAGGCCAAAGAAGAAGGAGACAAAAGGATGATAGATTTTATCTTATCCCCTAGCCATCTCTCCTACAAAGTGGTCAAACCCCTTAAGAGTCCATCCATTGGATTTCTATTTAGGGGAACTTTTATTCAAGTGCTCGACTATCCTTTAAGAACACCCCGACCATTTAAGACGTTTCTCTATAGGAAGCACATCTAAAACACCCTATGATGGGTGAACCTCCAAGCCGTTCATCTTTCGGGCGCACCCAAACACTCAATCTATTGATACATGTATCTACGCATCCTCCTTACATCTTTCTATTCTCTTGGAAACATATTTGACTTGAGCGTCGGATGATGTACGGTGAGAGCAATTCCGTCCGTCCTTTGATTTCTTGTTTCCAGTTGTATTATGCAGGTTTCAAGTTTGAGGTTATAGAGATTGGATCCACATCAGATTAACCCAGTGCGAAGATCCTATTTGCGGCCCCTAATCCATAGGACAATCCGAATTCGTAAAAAGTAACATAAATATTGAAATATTAATTTTTAACTTATTCTATTTCAACAATCAAATATGTAAATAATAATTTCAAACTTTATTTTCATTCTATTCTATTATCTGAGATAACTATTCTATTTTTATCTTATTCCATTCCAACAACCAAACGTAATATTAAGGTTTAGTGGGTGATTGGTACTTTTTTTTTTTCAAGGGAAAAAGTTTTTCTTTTTTAAAGAAAAGTGGTTTATTGTTATTCTTTGACGATTTTCATTTAATTGAGTGAATTATGCGTATCAACATCAACTTAATGTTTCCTATTTTTTTTTTTTATTACCGACCTATTTAATTGGCCAATGTAATTCTCAATATAATAATAAAGCTACTCTATTTTGATGTAGTAGCCATAAGTTCAAACGATGAAAACAACCCTTTGCAATGTAGGGTATCAAGGGTAAAAATAGGATACATTTTGAACCTCGAATCTTATAATAACAATTCCCTAGTTGTCTATCGTTAAAAGACTCTCAAATTTTCAAACTTCATCTATCAAAACTTTTCATCCGGTAAGCCTATATGCGCATGCGCAAATGTAAATTTGTTTTAGTAAACTGCAGAGCTCTCACATTTCCTAAGTAGTGCATTAGTGCTTTCCTTTCACATGGTAAAACCACCTCAAATGTATTATTCGCATTGTCTTTTATAGGTGCCACTCTGTCTTATTCCCGCATCATAACATTTTGGATTTTATATTTTCTTCCATGACCACACTTCTATTTCAACCATCATTGCATTTTTAATATGTTGGTACTTAATTGTCCAATATCCTGATATGTACACCTCAAATACATTACTCGCATTATCTTCTATAGGTGCTACTTTGGCTTACACCCACATCATAGTATTTTTTATTCTGTATTTCCTTACATGACCATACATCTATTTCAATTGTCATTGTATTTTTTTTAATATGTTGGTGCTTAATTGTCTAATACCCTACTATGTACAGTATCGTTGGCTTGATATCCACATTGTAATATTTTCCTTTAAAGTTTCAGTGACATGTCAATCACATAGGATGCCCATCTCTTATCTTTTCATACAACCTATTTTGATCATATATAATGTGTACATCGATCATTTCATCTTTATTAATCATTGTCCTAAGGTATCTAAAAATCCCATCTTGATAGGCTTTTTAGTCTCTATACTTACATCTCCACTTTTGTTGTTACTGAATGTGCATTCCATATGTTCATCTGTCAAGTCTAGAACATTTTACTTCCAATTTCCTAAGTCTCCTATGAAACTTCTAACTTAGCATTAATCTCATCCGCTAAAATCATACCAACCACCAAAAACCATGCTTGATTTTGGTATATCATCTTGAGTTTGCCTAGTATATGGCTTATCCCTAGCCAAGGCAGAATGTTATGAACTTAACTTTAGCCAACAATAATAGGAAGAACTTTAGTCTCTGCTGTGTGTCATCACACTAGTCAATAAGGTTGAAGCAGAATGCTATTTTATTTTAATATTTCAGCAAGTTAAGTCATCATTAGGGCTAATAGTTTCCCATGATAGACATGCCTTGCATGGACCCAATTTGGTTCTTACTTTAGCCTCGTTTTGATCACCATTTTCAATTACTTCATCATATAACTCATCAACCAGATACATCTATAACTAGCACAACTTTGTATGTCTTCTTTACTCCTGTAAGCAGGACCCAATGTGATCTTCCTTCACTAATCTGACATTTTCCTTCTGTATAAGATTTTGTTAAGCATTCTAATAAACAATGTAAGTGACTTCTCACCCTATCCAAACCTTTGAGTTATGATTTTTGTACAGCTGGTTTTCCAATCTTTATCATCTTAAATGCCTCTCTGACTTGCTCACTTCTTATATAATAAATTGGTGATAATATAAGTGATTTGAATTAATATCTGGGTCCATTAATTTAATAACTATATGATAATCTCCCTACCTCAATCAATAAAGATTATAGAAATAGCTCCTTCTCTTTTTGATATCATTATCTATAACAAGTACTCCTTCCTTGCCCATTTTGACATGCACAAATTGGTTCAGGTCACTTGTCTAATCTCTTGATTTATCTAGTTTAAAAAGGTATTATTTTCTCCCTCATTTATGTTAAGTTGACTATACAAGTTCTTATACAGATAACATATCGTCTCAATTACCATCTTCTTTATTTCTTTATGAACATTATAACTCTATAAAGTCTTATCATATTTGTACTTGTACATTACCTTATAACAATTTCTTTTAATTTTTACTTTCTTGTGGACCTTCTTGCACCACACCAGGCTTCCTTTTCATATGGTATACTTCCTTTTAATTTGCCATAACCTCTTTGCATGTTTTTCAAACACAACTAGCAATAGAATCTTGCATTTTGTTGCTACTCTTTTTGAGATCCCAATTGCCTTTCAAGTAGACTTTACTTGGGACCCTTGGTTGATTGTGCTTTACCCTCTCTCTTTTCCATTTCTTTAAGATGCATGGCCAGAACTAACAAGTTCTGTTGTGTAGTTAAGTTTTCCTCCAGAATGGCCTTGCCATCCAATTAAGTTAAGAATGAGGAAGTGATATTTTCAATGCTGTATTAATATTCTACCTACAGATAATCTATTTGCCAAATATTATTCTGAATATGTAAAAGTAATTTAGGAAAATCAGAAAATATTTTATACTAGTTAAGGAAATATTATATATATATTTTTGACAGATCTTCAAATTCAAGATGAATGATAGGCACTAGCTTGCGTTTGGAAATTTAATCATGAAACTGGCAAGTAAATGTCCGATGATAAGCAAATGATAATGTTTAACATTCTTCTCACTTGAAAAGTGGAAAAATTATCCGTAAATAGAAATAAGAATCAAGTAGAGCACCTCATTGGAACAGAGCAAATTGAATGAACAATCATAATTATCGACAAATGGAAATAAGTATTGGGTTTCAGTTATTAAAATTGTATTCCCAAAGTTAAGAACTAATTATTATAAAGATCATTTTTAAACCCTTTGTTTGAATTCACGATAAGTTAATACGATAACACACAATAATAAAAATGATGATAATCTTAATGGGAAATAATTTTTTAAGTAAAAAACCCTTTAAAAATAAGAAAAAATTATAAAATTATAAGTACAAAAAAATATTCATTATTAAAAAACTTTAAATAATACGAAGATATAATACCTTATAATGATAAATCTGATAAATAGATAATACAATAACAAATGAGAAGAAAATAATTGGTAAAATATTCTTCTCAATAACAAGAATAATATGCATAAAATTGATAAAAAATATAATATGATTTGAAACCCAGACGAATAAGTAAATCTTTCACTTCTTCTATTTTCTTTCTTCATTCTCTTTCTTTGTCTGTGTTAGAGCTCAAAAGGATCTTAAAAATCCTGCATTAAATACCTAAAATCACGTATTTGTATTTATGTTATTGTGAGCAAACAAATGCTCCTCAGATGCAAACTTACTGGACAAATGGTATACGTACGCCCCTTAAACATACATCAAGTATAAACCCACTAGACAAATGGTGTATGTGCAGTCCTCACATACAAACTCACCGAACAAATAGTGCATGTGCTTTCTTTAGATGCCCATCATACGATACTTTAAAATTTTCTCTACTTGAGCTAATTATCGTACAATATCAAGTGTGTCACTTGATGACATGTTAATAGGTATGGGATCCATAATAGAGTGACTGAAAACCTAACACCAAAATGCAACATAGCATAACACTAGGAAATAACAGACTAAAACCTACGAGCATAAATCCAAACTCAATAGAGCAGGACACTAAACAGACAAAGGGAAAACTGTTTATAAATGAAAAAAAAAAATTCAAGCCACGAAGAAATGAGCCTGATAGAAAACGAGGTTTGCATAGGAATGCTAGGCCACGAGACAGGAGTTTGCTCGACCATGGAACAAGAGTAAGGTGAGCATGTAGAGGAAATAAAACTAGGTGAATGATTATGCCGAGGAGGATTGCTAGACCAGAATGGCAATCGATGGAAAAAATTATCTAGCAATTTCCGGCGAACATTGCCAAAAGGTTAGCAGCTTGCTGGCAGCGGAGAATTTCTCTGTGCTGTAGATCAGGCATAGATTATCAATGGTTCTAATACCATATTAAGAATGTGGGAAATTTTTTCAATGTTGGATTGATATTCCACCTATCAAAACAGGAGATATTACTCGAGATATCTAAAAATATCAGGAAATAATTTAAACTAATTACAGAATCATAATATTTTATAAACAAAATACAGAAGTATCTCTTTCTTGTGAGTGTTCAATGAGCCACCTTATGCATGAGCAAGTGCTCCACCCACTTCATAGAAGAGTGTTAGCTGTCGTAGGATCATAAGCCACAACAAACTCTAAATATACTTTTCTTCATTCTTGCCTCATAACCATAGCCTTCATTCATGCTTGTATAGGCTGGATATTCACCTTATCAATATCTCAAATCAATAATGCAGTTATCTTTGCACCAAGCCTTCTGTTTCTTTCAAATATATGTCATATTATTTTCAATAATCATACTTATAGCAACAAAATACTATTATTCCTACGATCATTGGAGAAACAATACCTAGCCCTGAGGATGCTCCAAAACCTTTTTGATTGATCCTTTAATCTAATTTGAGAAATAAATGAACTCGAGTGCAAAGGCAAAAGGAAGCTTGATTGTGAAACCCACTTATCAAGTAGAGATGAAGAATTGACGTAATTTTTTAGAGTTATTCAATCTGAATACTAGATGAAGAATCTTTTAGAATTTTGAAGAAGTTTTTCAATTTCTTCTTGAAGCAGATGATGAGGACACATGGATAGCCACCCTGCATGGTTAAAAGTAAGCCAAAAAAGAAAGAGCACTTTCTCCTTTTTGTTTGAAAGAAGATCCATTTGCCTTGCCACCATTCGAACTTGACCATTAGATCCATTTAACAGCTGTTATATCCTCACTGCATTCTGTATCAACTCTTTACTCAGGTTATGCCTGACCCAGTTCGTAGCTCTAACATTTTCAGAGTATAATTTGTGGCCGGCCATTCAATTTCTTTGACTTTCCTTCATACCCACTTGGTGCTATAATTATATTGATCATCCTTATAATCATATTATTTACAACCACCATAAGATTCTATTCAAAGTACCAATATTTCAAATTTTTTGTTGAAGTTTAATGGCCACATGACCGTTGTTGATAGAGGGGGGAAGCGGGAGGAGGCGCCCGGGAGGAAAAATCAGTTGACTGTTGCCCCCAAGTTATTTTTTAAAAAATTAAATTAAAAAATTAAATGTCATAAATATACATCATTTCCCACACATTCACAGCACTCAACATGCTCTCTCTCTATTGTCTACTATCTTGTAATATAATAAGTGATATTAGTATGATATTTGTTGATATATTATATAATTTTTATTAATTTTTATCTATAATTTATATATTAGTATTATTATTTATAAATTAATTATTAATTATTGAACATAATTTTTTTAATTTTTATAGTAAAAAAATATAAAAAAATTATTTCGATATTCTCATATTGGTTATATTACAAACATACATTGATAGTGATTCTGAAATATTAGAATAAAAACTTATCCCAAATACTACTGTTGCTCCTTCTAGTTCTAGTGCATCATAGAAAACATTTTATTAGTATATGGTAATATTTAGAAATTAAATTAGTTAACGATTCAGAATATGACCATTTATTAAAAAAATAGTTATACTTACAAAAATTCTTAGGGTACCAAACACTTGAAGGGATATATAAAAAAAATATAAGAGATAATAATTATTCTCAACTCAAATTAAACTAAAAGTTTTTAATGGTGTAGAGTTAGAAAATTTTTAATATAACCAGATGTTGAATTAGGAAGGATTGCAAAATATATAGCTTAGTTGGAGATTCCTTTTCTCAAGGTGAAAGATTATGAGTTTAAAAAATATATGCAGAAGTATTTGCAACCCTGATACATAAAAATGTCTTGACATACTATTAAAGATAAAATTATTCTTTTTTTCTATAATTTATATAAAAATTAATTTTAAAATTAATACACGTAAAATTTAATATTTTATTAACTAGTAATATATAGTTATTATGTAATAATTTATATTATATTTGTGTTATAATACATTAGATTTTAAAAAAATTAAGAATTATAAAAAAATTATTTATTTTAAAATTTTTAAATATCCACACATTACTTTTGTAATTTTTAAAATAATTAATCATATTATAAATTAATAGGAACGGCTGAAGTGAGCCGGCCCAAGGAAGTATGCAGCCCAAAAAGTATCGTAACCTACTGGCCAAAAGGGCGGTCAATATCCAAATTGACTGGAGAAGGTCCTCAGGCAGCCGAATGCAACCCAAAAGCAGCTCATAAGCTCTTTCATACACGCAGCGGTCATTTATCCTAAATGGCCACGATACTGAGGATCTCCCTAAATGGAAACTTCCTTTGTAACGGAAGCCCCCTAAATCAACGCACATCTTGGAAGGGAAGCCTGCAAATCAGCACATGACCAATAATGAAAGTTTCTGCATTCAAGTCATGCGACGTCCCCGTGAAAGTATAAATCCTCCCTCTCGACCGTTGTAATCTTGAATAGCGCTTGCATCCTCTTGTTTGAAGAAAAGAATCCCCTTAGACGGTTAACAGACTACCGTGCCGCCCAAGGAAGGTGACGAGGTCCGATGGCTATAAAAAGCCCTAAGGACATACTTTAAAGACATGCTTTCTCCGGTATTCAAACTAGCCAAGTTATCCAACTTTCGAAACAACCAATTGTTATTCTCTTCCCATTGCTCGTTTCCGACGAACACAGTGATCTGAAAAGTCACTCTCTACTAGTGCACAACGACCCAAAACCACTCCACACTGAGCGCACCTTCGAACTAAACTCACAAATTCCCTTTCCAACTACAACTCTTGTTTACTCTATTTTTACCTTCTTCATTTTTGAAGATAAATTATTGATTTAAACGTCAGAGAATAAATCGGAGAGTGAATCCCGCTGTTTTTCTTTGACTTCTCGTTTTTTGTTATGGTGTATAGGATCCAAGTTGTGCAGGATAGAGACCGGACCCGACTCTAACATGAGCCCAAAGAGTAGCTGAACCCAAATCTGTCCAAAACTCAGATCCTAGATGCATTATAAATAAATTTAAAATATTAAATAATATTTTTTACTATTAATTTTGGCAATATTTTAAATAATAACTTTACTACTTATTTATTTAAATCATAATTTTTTTAATTTAAAATGGTAAATTATTTTATATAAAATATGTATGTTATATTATTAATTTTTATATTAAAATATTTATAATTTATTTTTTCTTTATGTAAAAATAATAATCAATTTTTATTTATTAAAATATCTTCTTTTGGAGAGTAGTTATTCAAAATGTTATGGCGACAAAACAAGTTAAGTTATAAGAAAATAAAGATCGATTATCCAATAAGATAGAGCTCACCATACTAGATGTTGAAAATTGCATATTATTTTTATCCTATTTTAACTATCTTTTATAATAAAAATATTTTAATGATCGAGTCAATTATAAATATTAATTAAAAAATAATTAGAATAATTAAATATTTTTTAGAAATATTTTATTTTACTATTAATGAATTTATAAATATTCATTATACTAAGCCAATCATTTACTGACATCATTCCGTTTCTTCAAAATGATTATGTTTTTTGTCAAATAAAACCAATATTAAAGGTAAATATATTGTATAAACTTTAAATAAATAATTTTAAATAATTATTTAAATTATTAAAAGTAGTCAATTTATTTATATTATATTATATATTTTTTAAAAAAAATTTAAAATATTAGAGAATTTCCACGATACTAGCCTACTTCGTTATAATTATGAACCTCAGTGTGAATTCATGTAGGATTATATATATTTTGAAGAATCTTATACTAACATAAGGATAATGATAGTACAAAAGAAATAAAGACTTATGTCTATCAGTATCTATATACAATGTATAACTTGTATGTATTACAGTTAATACCGTAATCATCCCCTCAAGCAAAAAAAGCAAGTAGTAATAAAGTTAGTTGACGAGTTTGATTTATTTGGTATGGGTTTGACGAGAAATACAATCGATTTGTAAAAATATAATACTGGTTGAACTTTTTTACTACTTATAATCAGATAATTCTTCTAGTATTGCAAGTAGTAGCTAAGAGTTTTAGATTTTATATTGATAAAATGTTAACGAGTACATATTTTCATGCACGCATCAATCGTATAAGACTTATTAGTCCCACTAACAAGTACGGTGCCATTGCGTTAGTCTCTAATGTTGAGAGTCGAGCACTTATCGACAAAAGAAATAGGATGATATCATAATTGTAGAAATATATATCTTTTTTTAAATATTAATTAGACACAGAAAATCATATCAGAAATCTAATAATTTTGAGTTTTAATGACGAAAATAATTCTATAAATAGAGTGGTGAAAATATAAGCAGATTATAAAAATAAGTAAATTATTATTAAATGTATTTTTATTTTTATAAAGGATAATATAATAATTATGTGATAAAATAAATAAAATGTTATATATTTTTATAATATTTTATAATATTTTATTTTATAATATTTTTATATTAAAATTATATTTAGCTTGGCAAGCGCCGGATGGCCATACGTTATATTGGGCTAGGACAAACATATCCCATATCGTGTCAAGTCCAAAGGCGTATTGCCCGCGCATTTGTGTATTACCGGCGCATTTATATCTTGACTTCCTGCAGTCTGAGGATGGTCAATTTTTATTTTTCTTGTTTTTTTTAACAAATGGCTTCTCTTTTTCTTTTTCTGTGACGCACTTCTTCTTTTTCGCTGAGTTTCGGGATGGGTTATGCCCACCACCGGTTGGAAACCAGGAATTGGTTGAAAACGAAAAAAAATAAAAAATTAAAATCAGGCTTTTATGTGATAAGCGAAAAATGTGTTAAAGAACCGATTCAAAATCAAATTGCAAAATACCATCCATCAATATACTTAATTTGTTTGCTATAATTTGCAAAGCAAAACAACAGTTTCCAGCTATTTCACAGTAATCCAAGGTAACTTGCAAACCGCATCAATATTCGATATCGTAACATAATCTGCAAATCAACCAAGGAGGTGAAAGATGGAGCTGTCATGATCAAGCCGAGGAGGGCTACTCGTCGATTTCGCCGGCGTAAACAATCTGATAAGAACCCATAAATTGATTTTTTAGCATCAAAATCACGGGATTGACCAATACTATGGTTTTCGATCATAAGCGCCTGATTTTAAAAATCGAAAGCACGCAAAGGGACTCACCGGCAGGGTTCCTTCTGGACCCGTGACAACTAGATGATGACATAGAGGCGGAAATCGCAGACGAAATATTTTGGTGTTTGAGTTGTTCAAATCCGTTGCCTTCAAATTTGGTTCTGAAGCTTCGTGCCCACAAGAGAGGTTGAATGGCGGGAAAGGAGAGACGAGGGAGGGATGCGAAAGAGATGGAGACGGCGCGTGGGGCAGGGAGAGGGAGCCAATAATTAGTGAAGAGACGCTCGATAATAAAGCTTACCAACTAAAATTATTTAATATTAATTAAATAGCTATACTAATTTAAAAATAAAATAAGACTATTTATTTATTTTTAAATTTTTAACTATTTAATATTAATAAAATAGCAATTATTAAAAAGAATTATAATAATTTTTTCCATTGAAAATCAGATCAATTTCGTCAATAAATACTTTCTTATAAAAATATAATTTGATTTTACATAACAAGCAATGTCAAAATTTAATGGTAAAACACATTAATTAGTATTATAAATATATCAAAACATTATATCGGCGCTAAAATTAACTTGATTTCATCAATATAAAATGAAAATAGCTGAAAATAAAAAGAAATAATTAATAATTTCAAGGTAAATAAAAATAAGCATTGTGGGCATACATATATAAATATTGTGGACAGATGCCGTGAAGAAAGTTAATTTTTTAAGTAACAATTCTTCACTTAAAATATTTACTTAATATTTTAATCTAAATATTACATTTTTAGATATTTTCATATAACAATGATTTTTAATAAAATACTTAACAGATCTAAACTGAACCACTGTTGATTATGTGTAGACACAATTACGTGACCAAATCAATTCGGACCGACCCAGCATAGCAGTCACGCAATTTTCATCTAACCTCGGTCCACGTCCTTTCTAGGTCTGGCTTTGACCATGTCTATCGTGTATAAATGAATAATATATCTAATTATTAAAAATATCAGCTATCACTAATAAGTGAATATCTGCTCATAGAAATTGTACTCAAAACTACACTGCATGAAATGATAGCCTTCAATCGTTCCAATTCACGGACTTAGCATAATCCACACTCCCTGTACAAAAACGTTGCTTACAATCCTTGGGATGCAGCAGCTACACATTACTTAATTACCTTTCCTTTGTGTGTGTGTGTGTGTGTGTGTGTGTGTAATTCTTCCTTTTTCACTGGCTCGTAAAAAAATAATAATATTATTATTTACTATCGCTCATTCCAGCCAATAACGAAGATTATTATTTACACTTGAAAGCTCAAGGAGTAGAATTTACAGAGATCTGTTGGGGCATTGGAGAGCTTTGCGGGTTGATGCTCGAAGGGATCACGAGGTGCTGCAGCGGCTTCAGGGCTTCACACAGCTGTGCGAATGAAGGGCGCAGGTTCGGATCTCTGAAGACAGGAAGAGGAGAAAAGATAAGAAATAAAACAGGAAGAATGTTGGATAAAGTAAGATTCATTCATCTATCTAATCTTACGATTGACCCGCAAACACGGATGCATAAATGGGAAGTCATGCCAATCTGAGATCCACCCTAACATCACTCTAGGTTTATATACGGGCCGCAGCAGTGCCACTTCCGACTCTTATGCTTATGAAAATACGCTAGTGACATTTGGAATAAATGATGCTCAGGACATCATCAAATGGCATGGCATTCAATCAACTATCTGTTCTTGTGTAGCCGCTAGTGTGGACAGATTAATAGCTGGGATGTCACGTCATTCGACAGCCCCAATAACATCACCTTGATTTAAAACCATGTTATGGGTGAAAAGTCGAGATGGAATTTAGTACTTACGTCTGCCAACATTCCCAAATTATCCTTGCGGCCAACGGATCAACTTCCTTGGGAATCTCGAGGCGTCGATTTTGGAAGCCTACTGCCCCAACAACCTGCATAGGGTTCATTCCACTCCAAGGCAGTCTTAGTGTTGCAAGTTCCCATAAGATCACCCCAAAGCTATAAACATCACATCTGTTCATGCAACGGATTTGAATTTTAGGAACTTCAGTAAGGCAGTGATCATCTGGGTGAAAATAACTATGGATATGGGTGTTACAAACAGCACACACAAGTTATAGAGAAACTCAGGAAACGTGTTTCCGGAGACAATTTTTATCCACCTTTAATACACTCTTGAGTGATGTGACACCCATTCATCCATTTATTTTTGTGCAAACACATTAATATACATTAATAGATAAGATATCACGTTATTGAGAGCCTCCAAAAGATGGCTAATGGGCATCCCCTTAACATCATTCAAAGCTAAAACCTGATCCTAAATTACAAGTAAATGATCTGTTACAAATTTTCTGATAGTTTCTTTAGCGGTGATCCAGCATTTTGATACAGTACTTATTTTTGATATTCTTTTCAAGTCTTAGCAAAAGATAATATAGGAGTAAGTTATTAAAGAAGTGAATTAAGAGATGAAAACATGGATAACCTGCTCTCATCTGTGTGTTTTCGGCACAGTAACATGGTAAATGGAGGGTCAGCAAAGGGACTATAAATTGAAGAGCTTTTTCCTTACTACTAGTTTTATTGTCTTTATAGGAGTAGCATTTGTTGAGTAATCTTTTTGACTTTATTGTCTTTTCAGTTGACTGGGCCCCATAATAAATAATATACCATCATTTTCAGTAAAATTATAGTAAACTTATACTACAAGTAACGATCATGGATGAAAACAAAGGCTGATATACACTGATACTTCCTAATACCAAGGCAAAATTGCGATATCTTGTCATGTCGGTGACAATTGGCCAATATTTAAAATATCAGCCGATATATTAATATTTGTCTATTAGCTTACAATTATCAGATTCTTTCTCTTTTACTGTATCCGATACCAATATTGGCCTTAACTAATACAAATATTTTTATCCATGGTAGTGACATTCTGCTAGAAGAGTATTGTGCAGGTAAATTACAATGATCCTACAAAAGTGCAAACGAACAGTTAGGTGGAATACCGCAGTGCTGAGAATTAAAAGAAAAATGGCAAGGAGAAGCTCAAGTTATCGACTCACTTCTCATTGGATGGTTCATTGCGAAGTACTTCAGGTGCCATCCATTCAGGCTATCCACAAAAAATATATATATAATTAAGAATAAAATGCCATGAAGCTTTGATAAATTGAGAGAAGATTTCTTAACTCAACAATAATGGATATTCTCACCGTTCCAGCAGTTGATTTAGATGACAAAAACGTGTTATGCTTCAGCCTCGATAACCCAAAATCACCGACCTACATTAAACACAACACCCATGGAGGTGACATATATGTTGGCATATATTTACAACACCGACCGGTATGGATCAGTATTTATGTATTAGTATTGGGCTCCCCGATATCAATATTTCCTAATACTGCGGCAATACTGCAATGTATCGTATTGATGACATATCACGATATAATATTGGCCAATATACTCGATATTTGACTGATATATTGACCAATACGGCTCTATCAACTTACCGACTCTTAAAATTTTTTTTCTTATGACATATCTGATATAAATACGTAACATGTGATATATCTAATATCAATACTAATTATATCATCCATGCTGCCAAGCATGTTACCCCTATTCAGATACCTAATGATGGGAACTTTACCACTTTATAACTTCAGCTCAAAGTGGGCCTAACATC
Source organism: Nepenthes gracilis (assembly GCA_033239525.1). Taxonomy (NCBI): domain Eukaryota; kingdom Viridiplantae; phylum Streptophyta; class Magnoliopsida; order Caryophyllales; family Nepenthaceae; genus Nepenthes; species Nepenthes gracilis. The sequence continues at coordinate 4,414,680 of BSYO01000010.1, forward strand.
CACAAGGAGCACAACTGAATGAAGGTATGAAATTTTAATGAAAAAGAATAACAGATGCCTTTCTTCATTCAATTTCCTCTTTTGAATTGAATTAATTCAGACCAACAGCAGCCAGTCAGGGCTTGTTCACCAGTGTAAAGAATTTTCAAATTACTGTAGAGGAAGGTTACCGTATAAATGTAAATATCAGCCAATATACATCAGTCTTGGCCCTCTAGTACCAATATTTCATGATACCATAACAATATTACGGCATATTATATCGGTAATACATTGGCTGATACAACTTTGCCAAGTTATAATTTTTAAAAATTTTTTGCTTCCAATATTATCTAATATAAGTACATGTGGTCTTATATATTCCATAATGGCATGGTCGTCGCCAATACCAATACCGATATTTTCATACATTCCAACTAAAGCTAATTAAAAGAACCCCACCCACTCCCCTAAAGAAACAAATCATGTTTACTAGTACAGATTCTTGCAGAATTGTTACTTTTGTCAATTGCTTAATATAAAGGTCACCCTGTCTCGCTGCAGAGACGTGAACACTGCAATTTTAGTTTCAAGGATCTAAGTATATTTACCACTAGCAATACAAGGTCTACACTTTTCTTAACAAGGAGCATTAGTGGGCTTGGCATCTTGGTTGGTCAACCAGTAACCTACTTGGGTAGTCACATATGGTATCAGAGGTGATTTGAAACCATAACCGGGACGTTGTTGTGTGGGTTTGTAAGGTTTGTGGCTCTGCTAATGGGTAATTATAGTTGGAATGCAACTAAAAAGTCTTGCCATTAACAACAAGAAAATTTCCCCTTTTCTAGTGTTTGAGTGAGAATAAATGGCTCAAGGAAGCTTGATTTTTTGGCTAGCAATCTACTTAGGGCATTACAGAGATACATATTATGTAAGAGGCAAGGGAACTAACAAGCCCACCCTTAAGGCTTACTCAGGATGTAGTAAGAAGAGCATAATTTGGCACCAACATATAAAAATAAACAGAGAGGGGACCAAAAATACTATGTCAATAGGCAAACAGCAAATATTATATGAAATCTACAACTGACAAGAGTGGTTATTATACCTTTACATTCCAGTTCTTGTCCACAAGTAAATTTGGCGACTTCAGATCACGGTGCACGATGGTTGGTGCGCTTGTGTGCAGGCAATTCATACCCCTTGCCTACACAAGAACAGAGGTTCCGCAGAACACATCAACGTGCAAAAATTACATAGCACAAGAAAGAGACAAATCTTTCGTACCACATCAAGTGCCATTTTTATTCTACGCTTCTCATCGATTTGACAATTAGGACGATGAAGAATCCGGTACAAGCTCCCTCTACAAAACCAACACAACTTAGACAAGCCATTCCTCTGGTACTGATGAAAGCTTATAAAGTAGATGATTTTGCCCTCAACAGTGACAAGAAGACGACATGACTACTGAACAAGCTTTCAGAATCACTTCATGGGAATAAAATAATATCAATTGACAATACACTTGTATGAAACAGTTTTCAGTTAAAACTGCAAGCTGAGGATGATACAATTCAGCTATTTCAAGCACGTACTGAATAAAGACAAACTACATTCGTTGTTTGGGTTCATATCACCACTACAAAGTTGATGAAATTGGAAATGGCCACGGGCATTGTGATGCATCAAGTGCTTAAATACATCACCAATAGCATGTATAATGCACACTGGTCGGCAATTACACACAAAACAAGTACACATATAATGGTCCGTCTACACTGAATGAAGGCGAGTCAGTCCTATCATCTCAATCTGGGGATTGCAGGTCCACAATCTCTTACTTTCACCTTTTAAACCAAACAAAACCAGGGCAATCATATGTAGACATCAACGTTCAAAACATAACAGAAAGTACCGCCCATTCAGTATCAGTAAACAAAGGCTATATTCTAGGTCTAAAAGACCAAGATAAACACTACTTGTGGTACAAGTACGCAGTCTAGAGCTCACTTGTTCAAAGCTTTGAAACAACACTGGCCATCCAACTACCACATTTCTTATTCTATAAAGGACAAAAAGAGATGTTCCATCCAAAATCTTCAGAAGCACTGGTGCATTCAAGCCAATCAGCCACTGCTCTCTCAAAGTTAATTCTCGCCTAAGCTGAGAAGACAGGTTCAAGATGCTGGTGGCAGCATCCGACCAACCACTCCTTACCAATTGAAAGGAGTAAAATGATTAGAGAACTTGCATTAGTGTTCTACTCAAAACTCAATCCAAGGCCCATGCTAAGAGGCATTTACTATACTCCAGGCCTAAAAAATGCATAACGCCACCCAATTCACCGGATTTTTAAGTAAAAAATGTATTCACCTACTTTTCAAACTCCAATGCAAAGCATGTATAAGACGATACATTTCCACAGCAACAATGAGAAATTCTCACATGATAAACAATGTGCAAATTCTTTCGCTCTTCAGAGTCTCATTGCTTCAGAAGATGAAACCAAGATAACAGAGAAATTATATGTAGAACCATAGAACTGTGAAGGATACCTTGGAAGAAACTCAGTTATGATGGAGAGATTTGGAGGGCGAGTAACAGCACCCATAAACAGAACAACATTTGGATGTCGCAATCTCTGCATAATGCGCATCTATAAAGAAAAAAGAAGAAATCAATCATGTGCAGAAAATATTATAGAATTTACCATCGGTTATCTTTTCTTAAACAAAGGCACCACATCATTTTGCTTTGCTGTGGAATTCAACCATGTTTAATGAATCCTGTCGGCACCTGAGTGCCACATGGTAATATTGTATATTGAATTCCTTCATGCTTACTTCTCTTCTGAACTCAGCCAAAGCAGGTCCTGAGAAATCCTGGTCTAAGAATTTCTTGACGGCAACCTCCTGCAGTACATAAACAATATGCCAAGAAAACAACTTTTAAGTCATCGACATTTGAGTTACAGAATTGTTGAAATAAGCAGCAGTGGAAGTTTATATATAGAAATGGCTCATAGATAAAAACATACAGGACTAAAGAGCTCACTCTAACTCTCTATTTTCCTCCCCTCCCCCCCCCCCTCACGCAAAGCAAAGTCCAACAAGTGAAGTCACAGCTGCATTCTACTATCATTAAAAAAGCTTGAAAAGCTCCCAGTCACATGGACATGTGCTCATAGATCACATGCTACAAACCGGGAAAAGAACTACAGATTGTCTATTTTGCATTTGGAAAGAACTTACAGTGCCATTCCAGTCTGCATGGTAGACCTCCCCATATGAACCTGCTCACAAAATTTCCGTTAATCAGAAGCATATAGAGGGAAAAGGGTTTCCAGCAGTAAAAGACTGAAGCAAACTGTACCCTTTTGATTGCAGAGAAGTTAGATAATTACGATATGGTTATACTGTTATAGTGATTGAGAAAAACCATCACAATGGTAGTCCATTCTCATCTTAACCAATTGAAAGTTTGTGGAATGGAAAGAGGACTCATGCCTCCAGCCAAGAATGGGAAATCAAAATGCCCTGTGTAAATTACAATTGCAACCGATGGTATTTAAGAAAGCAACTGATGCACACATAAAAGAACATACATCTCACTGTAATGGATACAGTGCAAGTGTACATAAACCATGGCAACTTGGATTAATCAAAAAATTATTATATTTATTTGATACTAACATCATAGGCCAGAAAAGTTTTACCTAATCCAATCCTTTCGCCGATGACAAGATCTTCCCAGCGAGTTTCACATTTGCCTACATCATCTAGAACTGGATCGACTGTATTTCCACCAGAATCAATTGACGTCGATGAGCTTAGACTTCCAGAATCATTCAGCAGCATGCTAGTCCCCACAAATCTGTCAGGTATCCACTTTCCATGATCCTGCACAGCAATGAAGCTTTCTCCATGTCCTTTTTCCCCGCCAAACATGTGATGTGATGATATTGCTTCATCCTTCTGGCTTTTTTTCTCTTGAATATTATTTCCATCATCCTTCTGGCTTTCTTTCTCTTGAATAATATTTCCACTATCAGTTGAAGAAAGCTTAACCATTTGACCTCGTCTTGGGGCTGCCATTGGGGGAATGCCTTGAGGATTTCCACCATCCTTACCTAAACTGGAAATAGACGAGATCCCAGACAAATTTGAAGAGTTGAAATAGACATTTTCAGGCAACGAAGAACCTGATGAAGCTGATGATGGCATTTTGCGATCGTTAGCCTCATGATTGTATCTTGGAAATGAACCTTCAACAAAATCTTTTTCTTTTTTCATGGGGATCTCATTGATAGCATGATGGTTCTTGCCCATCATTGGCAGAGGGGGCCGACCAGAGACCAGGTCATTTCTGTATTCCATGGGTTTGTTCTGTACTGATGTTCTGCCAGCTCCTCGTATCTGGAAAGGATTAAGATCTGCGAAAAGCTTTTTCGAGTCACCAACATTATTTGGATTATGTGGTACCACATTTACATTCATCCTCAAGCCATCACCAACTGCAAGACCCCCACGATTTGCTTTATATAGAGATGCCCCAACAGCAGATGTAGAAGGGAAATCCAACGGATTAGAGGTAGATCTATTGGAGATTCTGGAAGGGCCAGCACCACTATCCATTAAGGAACTGGATGATGAAGGAAATGGTTCTGCCTTTTCAATGCTTAAATTCCTGTCAATGTTCCAAGCGTTTTCAACTATCGAACCCCTACTAGCACCTGCATTATTACCCAGAAACTGTTCTGGCCTTGATTGAACAATTTCAGAATCATTAGATGACAGAGACGCATTTTTATTTAGTTTTTGGTTAAAAGATTTAGAAGACTCCTTTGCACTAAATACGTCTGCAGGTAACAATGTCCCAGGCGCTGCCATGAGATCAACCAAAAACTCCCTGTATTCAAGATTAAAATTATTAAACATTTGAAGTAGATAAATGATAGAATGACTATCCAGTACCAAGATATATACACACATTAATACAGTCAAAACTGTACTAAGAAACAGGTCATGAGATGGATTCAAAAGTCCAACAGAACATATGAATCAGCCTTAATGGTGCTGAAGCAATACTCTCAAACTAGTCCAAGGTAAGATATAGGAAAGGCATAAAAGAAGGGATTTACATATAAATGGATGTGCTTATGCATTGGGGGAGGGGATATATGTTCCAAATTCATAACCAACAAAAAATATTGACCCAACCCCATCCCCAGAGGAAAAAACAGAAGGAAGTGAATGTTGCCTATTTTGAGGCAAAAAACATATTGCACAATCATACTGCTGCAGCAATTGAAAAGAATTAGCATTACAAAATCTCCATTTATAGCAAGTTTTAACTTCACCGTCATCCACAATTCTCGGAATCAGATTCATTGCTTTGAATTTGGCCAACTTCAGCAAGAAGAAAGTATTTCAATTCAGTCCATTCACACACCTAACAAGCAAGTTGTTTAGTGCAAGGTCGCCTTGGTAGTCTTCTCCTTGTCTTTCTCCCTCTATTTCACTATTTTTAAAGCGTATATAGCTTCTTAGGATCTCCTTAAGTTTATGAAGTCAGATCTGTATGCACAAGGCAATCCACTTTGAGAACAAGTTATTTATGCTGAGGTTCATTCAGTTTGATCTCTATCCTTTCTTGCGCACTCAATCTCTCCCCTCCCTCTGTTTTCCAATTTGTCTACGTCCTGTAAATCTTTCTAGTGAGAAAACCAACTTCAATCAGATATTGTCCAATATCTCTTGCAAGTGCTCATCACCATTTCTAATTACCTTTCCTCCCTCATCAAATGAAGACCCCAAACTAGAGCCTGCTTCCAACATTACTAGGTTGGGAATAAATAATCACCCTTTACGTCCCTGCAATCATTCCCTCTCGCCTGTGCTCTTCCATCATCAAGAACTCATCCATTTACATTTCACAAACATATCAACACCTTCCCCATTAATCACTAATGTTTCTAAAACAAGTGAAACTCCCCAGGAAAAGAGTTCTTACCATATGCACGTTGACTTTTGCACTTCACCAACAATCCCGTTGCAATGTAAACCTCTCCCCTCCCCCGGCCCCAACCCCCAAAAAAAAAAAATGCTTATCAATTACACTAAATAGTAGTTTAAGTAGTAGAAGCTTTGATTGAAGTCAACAATGCATTTCTCTAACTGCAATTGGAAAAGACCACCTTTGAAGGGAGGTAGCAACAGCTAACCGAGGTATGTTTAGGTCCTCTAGGACTAGGTGATGTCTCCTCTGAAAGCTTGCACGAGAGTTGCTCTCTGGAATCTGGATGCATATCGTCAAGGGTCCAAAAGATGAAAAGATTTACAATTTTTTTATAAACTTTGGAACAAGGATAATAACAATAACTCTGGCAAGATGTATATGAGATAAAAGCTTCTCTCAGGGATTTCTACTCATGATAAAAGAACAGAGACAGCTTACTAAAAAAACACAAGAACAATAAATTCATAAACAATCTTGAAATATTGTTCTCAATATACTCATAATAAAGAGTAAGTTTATCACCATCATTAAACAAAAATTCATTATCTTCTTCTTTCTAATCTTATATATTTGAATTACTTCTTCACATTTATATCTATTTAAATTAGAATATTCACTATTTAAAAACTCCAACGGAGCAATGCTAGAGGTGCATACCATTCAATATTTGCACTATTTAAATTTAGAGTGATATGTAATCTCACTCCAAAAATTTTAGCTATAAAACCTTTATCAAAGAATAATTCTTAAATGAAAATTCATTATTCTCGTGATAGTCTTCAAGTATTTTTATAATCAATCACTCGTTTCTTTATCAATCACAATATCACAAACATAAATAAGTATTAAAATTAACAATTAAATATAATAAAAATTTTCAAAAAAAAAAAAAACAATTTAGTTTTTTAAAAAATCTATGAAGTGCTTAAGGCACCCACCTTGAGCCTCCACAAAAGGCGCATGCCTTAGAGCCTAGGCACACGTTACTTGGAATGAGCCTCGCCTAAATATGTTGAGGCGCTAGACTTTGAGGCCTAAGCCTAGGCACACCTAGGATAATTTACAATAATATAAAGACTAAAATGCCTTACAAAGTAATACAAACATAAGCATATTCTACCACAAATTATAGTATATTCTAACACACTCCAACAAACTGGAATATAAATGTTGATGATTTCCAACTTGTTATAGCTATATGCACCTCGAACTCCTATTAAAGACTTAGTGAAAATATCTGCAAGCTAATATTGAATCCTTACATGACCAACATAAATTAAGTACTGGTTGAAGTTTTTTATTACATTTTGTTTCTTACTAGTTGAAGTTTTTTACAAACAAAATGGCACTCGACTACTATATGTTGTGTGCTCATAAAATATTAAATTTGTTGCAATGTGAAATACTGCTTGATTATTGTACTATAGCTGCAAAGGTCTAGAAATCTTACAACCAAGACAATGAACTAATTGCACAAGCACTTCATAAGTAACATTTGTCAATGTACAATATTCTAGTTTCACACTTGACTTAACTACTACATTTTGTTTCTTACTAGTTGAAGTTTTTCACGAACAAAATGGCAATCAACCACTACATGTTGTGTGCTCATAAAATATTAACTTTGTTGCAATGTGAATAACTGCTTGAATATTGTACTATAGCTGCGAAGGTCTAGAAATCTTACAACCAAGACAATGAAGTAATTGCAGAAGCACTTTACAAGTAACATTTATCAATGCACGATATTTTGGTTTCACACTTGACCTAACTACTACATTTTGTTTCTTACTCTTTTACAACACAAAATTACCTCTAACAAAAACATAACAGCCGATGATAGACTTCTGATCATACGACAATCGAACCCAATCAATATCAAAACAATCCTTGAACTGAGTATGAAAATGATCACTGTAACGTAAGTCGTATAATGGTATTCGTTTGAGATATAAAATAGCCTCCCAATCAAGAACACAATGAGAAAAAAAATTGGCACACAGCATAAGTCGAGAAGACAATACATAGATAAGTCATGATAAGGTAATTAAGCTTAACAACTAGTTTTATATACCTTTTCGGTTTAGCAGAGACATCCTAGTCATCTGAAGATAACTTGATTCCGGCATCCATTAGATCATCAGGGTTTTAAATCTAACATGCCAATATCTCAAAGTACAATGCACTCCCTCTTGCAAAAGAAATATGGCACAACAACACCTACAACCTTAATGCTAAGAAAATAACACAAAATCCTAATATCTTTGATCTTAAATCGACTTTGAAAAAATAATTTCATATTTGCAATTGTAATACTATCACTATCGATAATCACAACATCAACTTCATATAGAATAAGAAGAACACATCTAAAACTAAAATGATGATAAAATACATAGTGATTGATATCACGTTGAAAGAACCCAAACTGAAACACAACTTTACTAAATTAGCTAAACTAAGCCCATGAGGACTATTTCAAACCATGAAAAACACTTTCTCAACCAATAAACAGATCCAGACTACCCCTAAGCAACAAATCCTAGTAGTTGCTCAAAATAAGCCTTATCTTGACTATCACTATAAAAGAAGGCATTATTAACCTCTAATTGATATAATGACTAGTGATTAGCAGAAGCTAACAAAATGACATGACTAAGAAATGTCAACTTGGTAACGGGGAAAAAGATAATGGCGTAGTCCACCCCATATATTCGAGCATATCTTTTAGCTAGACGGGTTTTCTACTGAGCTAATGAACCATTAGGATTAACTTTCATTGTGTAAACTAATGTACAACCCATGGGTTCCTTTCCAAGAGGCAAAGAGACCAGATCCCACAAGTTCAAGTAAAGACATCTCTTTTGTCATAATTGCCACAGACTAGAATTAAAAATAGTCTCGGATATAGGTCAAGCCACACTAATAAGTCCAATGTGGGCACAAAAGCTCCTTAAGAAGGTAAAACACCATCATATGATTACGTAACAGATAAAGGATCTTGAACACAGCAATGACGACCCTTCCAAATAATCACAACATCTAAATCAATCCCTTGATTAGGAAAAATAATACCTATAGACAGAAGAACCAGCTTGATAGGGCAGGCTCAAGATCTGCTCCAAGAGAAAAATCAAACAACTAAAGAGGACCACAAGCATAAATCCTCCCTCTCCAATTCTTTCTGTTTTGAGAGAGATTTACAAGGATATTCTCTCCTTAAATTGTGGAATTTAACCCCTTTTAATAAGGTTATTATTTTTGTATAAAGTATGTACATATCATATGTGAATATACAACAAGAAATTATCCTTCTTTCATGTTAATTTGCTGATTGCTTACTCTAGTTTCTCTAGAGTGCCTGCAATGTTAAAGTGTTTGTTGGTTGGGAAATTGAGGTCACAGTCATAGCAATTCTTTAGTTTTATTTGGCATGGGAAGCATATGGGGAAGGTTAATGACCTCAAATGGTTTGCACATGCGTTTAAGGCCTTGAAAACCAATCTTTATATGGTCAGAAGTACATGCTATTAAGACCAAGGAAGATGACCTTGGAACTGTGAGCAACTAAGAACTAGGACATGAGAACCTGCAGGCAATTGAGAACAATTCAAACAATGGCCGGAGGAGTTTGTTTTTCAATTGATTTGTGTAACATCTTTGATTTTTAGTGAGAGCTCTTGTATTTATCCTCAAAGATTTCTTAAATTAACTAGCCTGAACAGGCCTTGGTTGATCATGAGATGAATGCAACCAATATATCTTATTTTTAGTTTGAACTAAAAATACTCTCACATGACTGAAGAGAAACAAGGAACTGGTTACATTGGGACTGATCCTAATTATGGAAGGTTCTTGGTTTCTAGGTATCTGTAAACGAGGGATTGGTCCCTTAAGAATTTAAGCATTCTGTCAGCTACTTCAGCAGTGTTGCAACTAGTCCTGCTGCTGTACAGCCTTCTTCCATTAGCCTACTTATAAAATAGGACTGATCCCAACACATTTGTTTGATCTACGGCATACTTGCTGACAGTGGAGCAATGAACAGACACTAGACAAAGGCTTAATTGCTCATGAACCCAAACCATGATCTTCTCCTATCAGAAATCTAAGTACAACAAAAGGAAATAACCCAGACTAATTCTCCAAGAAGCTTTGAGGTCTGTAAGCTTGTGGCACAATACACTTGGGTATGATACTTGTTCTCATTTATTCAAACATTTGCACATGCACAACTTAGACTGGCACAATTAGTTCCCTCAACTGGCCTAACTGGTATTTGTGATTGCCCAAACTTTTTGAATGACCTTTTCAGCAATAAAGCTATATGGCTTACTATGTGAGGTTCGTTATATGAATTCTTTTTAGTTGATCAGCTCGGTTCAAGACAATATCTTTTGAAAGTTATAGGAATTTTAACACTTTTTTATCACCACATTCCAAGTGAAGAAATTACATGCCATTAATCATTTCGTAGCTTATGCTCAACCAACCATGATATATTTTGAGATGATGCTATTTCCATGTCTTTCTTTTTTTGTTTAGCTGGATATGATGTATTTGTTTTTTTTCCCTCAGCTTGCTCATTCCTGCTTGACCTCAAAGCTTGCACGGGACAAGGAAATCAAAAGATAAGGGTTATAGAAGGGATAACAGCCGAGTGCAGAACCATGATTATTAGGAATAGAAAAAGGCTTAGAGCAATTATAGGGATTGCAATTTTCTCTTGTTTCTTTAAAAGCTCTATTTTGTGGAGTGCAAACACCTTTTTTCCCAAAAGCTGGTTCAATTAGTGGAGAAGTTGAAATATGGCCAGATGCATAGCTTTATGTTATTTTTTAAACTATTTTAGGCATCTCAATTCCACAGATTGCATTTCCTGCCTCCCCTCTGCGGAATCTCACGATCTCCTTAGATTACAACTTATAAAAGAATCGGCCCTTCACATGACGTTCCACACTCGCTATCTACTAGTTGTATGTATGCCCTTTGTATATATTGCTTACACAAAAGCTGACCTACATAGGAGGCTTCACAAGCAACTAAAATTAATTGTTAAGGCAAAGTCACTAATGAATACTGAAGAGAGTCTGTTCCGCAACAAAAAAACAATTAATTACCACCTATAAGATAAAGAATGAAGAAACTGTTAAAAAAAATAAGCTGCTCAAGGTAATACCTTTCATCCAACTTAATTATGTTGACTGCATCATCCTCAACACCCGTGTAATGACTTCCCTTTACAAGTCTACACTGTAGACCAACAATTTTTGCTAATACCTGCAATGAAGGAAACAATAAATAACAAGATAGATAAATAACGGTATGAATACACAAACGAAATCAAATGAAAGCTTTCAAGGCCCCCGCACTGCATTTACAAAACTCATAGAAGTTTGAGCTTCAATAATATATTTATATGCATTTGAAAACTCAGTTTCTTGATTCAATTTCTAAATTTTGCCAACCAATGTTAAATATGAAAACAGAAGAAAAACATAAAGATAATTCCTGGTAAAGAGATAAGAGGTATGAGACATCAAAATCTTTGCCAAGAAAATTATCCAAACAACACACTTATTCAAATATCCGCAGGAATGTTACATTAGTTTTCCAATAAATAGTATAGAATTTACAAATACTAGCAAGCATTCAGGCATAAGCAGATTGGTTCTCACTTTATTTTTTCAACAAAGAAAAGGAAATTTGGTCGAGGTACCAAAATAGGGTGAATAATTATATGATAAACATAAAACATATAAATAGTAAATGTTTGCCATATATTCCTCCTTTCTTCCCCCCTTTTTTTGTTTGCCATATACTTCTTCCTCTTTTTTTTTGTCATCTGTGGACTCAAATTGTCATATCCAGATTTTTCGGAATTTGTTACTAGGGCTAAAGGAATGATGAAGGTTGCAATATCTTATTCTCATCGTGAATTTAATCTTTGATCAGGATGTGTTCGAACATGATTATGATTGATTTTTCCTAACAATAGATTTTATTTTGAGTTAATTGGGATTACGTATTTCATGTCTACGCCTGGGATTGTATATGATTGGGATTCATATGTTATGGGTTATGTGGATTTAAATTAAAATTGTGGATAATCAAATTAATATTTCTAGATCATACGGGTCAAGGTTGTGGTACGGTAGAATGCAATGGGATTTATTAAGAAAACACATATAGCCTAGAGCACTCTTCACGAGAGGGGCAAGTGAAGGCTGGACCTTCATTTGTGCTTGGGAAGGGAGAGAGAGAGAGAGAGAGATAGTGTCCATCCAAGCGAAAGAGAAACAAAAAGGAGTACAAAAAGAAAGCTTGGGAAGCCAAATCAAGTGAGTATTTCCATAATCTATACTTCCTTCATTTCAACCTTTGAATATTTCGACCGTAACTTTCAATTTTGGTGGAAAAATCTGGGTAGGCTTCGGATTTTGTTGAAAAAGGAAAAACCAAGAGATAAATATTTTAAATATATAGTTTCATGTTGAAATTTATTGTTGCATGTTGAAAAAATTGTTATTGCATGATAGAAATTTTGGTGGAATGTGGAAATGGATGTAGGCTGACGGGTTGGGGAGGGATATTTCAAAGTGGGGTGATGGATTCTTGACTAATTGGATAGTAATTCAATTATAGGCTTGTGTAATTGATGTTGAGCATGTTAGTTTGTGAAATTTTGTGAAAATACATGAAGAAATATTGTATTTAAATGTTAAGAAATTTATAGTATATAAAGAGAATATTAAATGGTTGTGGTGAGTATAAAATTATTGCATTTAAATTTTGGGGTAATAATCGGAGAATTGTCTCATTTGGGCAATGGAATTGATTAAATAAGTTAAGGAATTTTGGGCCGTGGGGTTCAATTCTTGTAGATGTAGGACATTTGTCAAGTGGATAAATGTTGTTTAATTTGATTAGAGGGTTGTAGAGTTAAATAATGTTGTTCAGTGGGTGTTTGATGCAAACATTGTTGACAAATGATAATGTTACTGTTGGTTCAAAGATCATAAATTCTTAAGGATGTTAAGTTGATATTTTGATGCAATTATTATTAAATATTAAAAAATTTAAGTTAACAATATGTTGATTTGAAGGTTTGGAGTTAGCCAAGTGGATATTGGATGGTTTGAATGGTGTAGATTATGGCAATGGTGATTCAATGATTAATTGGTTTGATATGGTAGGAATTTTAGTTGATGGCAAATATTCTACATGTTTATTTGAGTCTATTGAGGTTAGCTGTGTGGTTGTGCGATTGATTTTGTAGAATATCTGTGTCCATTTGATCTTAAAGTATATATTTGAAAGTTCAACTTGGAAGACGTGAGTTTTAGAATCATGGTTGGATTATTTTCCTTGTTAAACCTTCCTTTTTGTTAGACATCCATATCATTGATCATCCCTTTGGATACGCCGTGGTGTCATTGGATTTTCATGCTTTGATCATCACTTTGAACACTTTGTGGTGTTCTTGAACTTTCAACATTTGATCATCCCTTTGGACACGATGTGTTGATTAGGCTCGTTGGTATACACTTTATTTGTCCTTTGTATGTTATTCATTGATAAGAATGGGCTAAGGACAATGTATATACTAGCATATCCAGAAATATAGATCATGGGGATCCCGAGTGTAATCAATGTTAGACGAAACCTAATTTATTCCCAGTGTTGTGACGGAACGGATTTTTTTTTTTTTTGCAATCCGCCATCGATCTCCGGGAACTGACACCAAGTTTCGGTGGCCGGATCCGGGCCAATCGTGCCTTCCAAATCACAGGATCATAGATGCCGTCTAGGACTCATACACAAAGCGGAAGTCAATCTATTATCCAACAGAAGCATTTACATTCATTCCTATAAAAATTCATTTCCGAATACATATAGCCATGAACGTCTAATCATAAAAGTTTATCGAGTCTAACAAATCATTACACTAATTGCTTCTTCGTGGTGATCGTCCAAAAGGTGCTTCTGAATCCTTACAAACCCTTCAGATAGGCTCTAATCACTCCGTCTCGTCAGGCACAAGTTCTAAATTTCTATCTGAAGAGGGGGGAAAAACAGAAAATAGTGAGCCGGAGCTCAACAAGGTACATGTAGATTTTCTATAAAACGTTCGTGCTGTCAACAGTTACAGATACATATACAGAATATCATTTGCCGGAATCATACAGAACACTTACAACGGTAAAATGCAGGAAAATCATGCATCATATATATCATACGGTAGTATTTGGCCGAACAAAAGCTAATCAGAAAGTCGGAACAGATAATATTTGAACATAAAACAAGGCCGGTCACAATTTAGCTTCTTTTATTTATTGCTTAACGGAAGGGGGCTTTAATCGATGATAGATTGTATACATCTCCTCACAATCACGACAATACCTCCTTGTACAAAGCCCCGAGAACGGCTCTCACTTCCTCCTTATACAAAGCCCCGAGGACGGCTATCACTACCTCCTTGTACAAAGCCCCGAGGATGGCTATCACTTTGGTTATCCTCGATTATCACCTTAAGGTCCTAATGCATGCCGGAGCACCTTATCTCCCAATACTAAGGTCCGAACTTATTTGTTTTATCATAAAGTCGATTCACATTTTCTTTGTTCATCATAAGCCGGTTTCAAAATTTCAGTATAGATGCCGGTTTCAAATCATAATACAAGGCCGGTTTCAAAATCACGATACAAGGCCGGTTTCGAAATCACACTGTAAATGCCGGTTTCAAAATATGATACAAGGGACGGTTTCAAAATCTCAGTGCAAATGCCGGTTTCAAAATTACGATACAAGGCCGGTTTCGAAATCACAGTGTAAATGCCGGTTTCAAAATACGATATAAGGGCCGGTTTCGAAATCTCAGTGCAAATGCCGGTTTCAAATTAATGTGCAAGGCCAATTTCAAATTAACGTGCAAGGCCAATTTTGATATTTACTTAAGCAGATTTCAAATTATACTATAAGGCCGGTTTCAAGTTTGAGTAATACAAGTGTTATACAAGCCGGTCTACTTTTTCATTTTCATATACTCCAATTTAAACATGAGTTTAGCAGAAGGCAGAAAGCATGCATTCGAACTAGAATACAACTTATCAAACAGTAATTAAAACAGTATGCATTTAATCTAAATGGGAAGGGAAAACTGGCAGTTTCGTTTAAAGCTGGAACTTTGGAGACGGAAATATAAGTGCTTAAGTATGAACTTTAAAATCTAGACACGCAAACTTAAAAGAATGATCGTCCGATACACTTGCAATATTCTGAAGTTAAAACAAAGTATTAAATCATGAACTTAAAAATAGAGGGGGTACAATTGCCTGACAGTCATTCGCCCACCCTTACAGACTGGAAGCTTTCTCTCATTCTCTACTCCTTACTATTCTTCTTGTTGGTTGCTCGTGCCAGCTTTATTGATTGAAGCTGAGTATATATAGAGGAGGAGTTAGGTGGAGTAAGTGGGGATAAGCTACCTACCTCGTACTTCTTCTCAGACGGCCAACGAGGTGGTTCACCTAATTCATTTAGTTAGGGTCTAGTTGGGTTCTAACTAATTAGTAATGTTGGTCCTTATCTTTAGTTGCCCTTAATTTATTCCGATCAAGTCTTTGGTCAGTGCTCAGGGTCGGCCATCGTTTCGCTTCTTTTATTCAAGACCGGTCAACCTTTCTCAAGGCCAGTCAACATTTTGACGCTGGTCAACATCCGGTCAACATCGCAATTTCTGGTCCACCCTTACTCAAGCCGGTCAATATTCTAAAGCCGGTCAACCTTGCAAGTTCCGGTCAACTTTATCTATTCCGGACTTCAAGCAGTCCGGCCTTCTGTGGCACAAACTACTCCGGTTTAATACTTTATTCCAATTTTAAGTTTTCTTTTGAAGTTGGGATGTCACAAGTGTGCTGTGAGCATTATGTTTTTATTTGAGTTGTTGCGTATGCTGCCATGAATCATCGTATTAGAATTGATGGATGATCATGATGGTTATAAGTTGAATTGAGACATGTCCAACTATGAACATATCCTGGTGATGGTATATGATTTTAATCCCCAACTATGGGGAAGTGGAAATATATTGGCTGATGGTAGAGGAATATAGTTCAGTTTTGTTGAATCCTTATCTTGAAGGGCAGATGGTTCATATTATTGCCTCTTCTGAATGATTGAGGTTGATTTATTTATCATTTATGTTATTGCGACATTTGGACTATGAATTACTTGATGGGCCCTCAGGTCATCCTTTGTATTCTCTTTATCCTTTCAGAGTAGACTATAGGTTGCTATTTTGGAGACCCTTGCTAGAGTGGGGGATTGCTAGCTCAGAATTTAGTCACTAAGGTCTCTCTTGGGGATGTTTATTTAAGGATTTTTTAGCATTATGTATTTAGTTTAGATTATGGACACTTCCATTCCTTTGTATAATTGGACTCCAGACTGAGAACTTTGGAGATTAGTATTTATTCTCCATTGCTTCCTAGAGATGGATATTATTGAAATTAATGTCTTCAGCAGTTTATTTTGAATGGATGATTTTAAATTATTGGGATTCAAGCATCATTATCCAGACAATTTGTGGTTTACCTATCCAGGTCATGACATAAATCCATTCAGATTTGGTAGAACAAGTGGACCAGCATAAAACTAGAGGCAATAGAACTTGACTAATTGAAACCCTACTCTTCACTTGGTGATTAATTCAAGACTACAGGACAATAAATGAGCATCAAAGATAGAACTTTTTTCTCCTGATACAATGACTCTGAAATAATGGAAAAAAAAAAAGAAAATAAAAAGGTTCTAATTAATGAAATGGCATACATGGAGTAACTCCCAGCATAGCAGTAAAAACAAGACAGGTAGGCAGATCGACTGATCAAGTCTCAAATCAATGAATTTTACAACATCAGCTAGTCTCTTTTTTGGGGAAAATAACATTTCTCTTCTGCATGTCCATGGAGCTTTAAAAAGTCCATTTTTGTATTTTGGAATCCAGAAAATGGTCATCTGAAGGTTCTTAGACGTAAAGCCAACTAATTCACTGAATATTTTACCACATACAATCACTCTATATTAGATGACGACAAAGAATTCAATAAAATAATGTTGAATCCTTTTACCAAAAGTAGCATAGAAGTGCTACATTCAGGATTAACAAGAGAATTGTCATTTAAAAATTCTTATTTACTTAAAGAAAAACTGCCATCTAATTAGTCACACAAAAAACGCAAAGCATGTTAAATAATCCACAGCTCACCTTGAAAAGCAAAGCACGGTGCCGTGACAGGCCAACTTTTAATGAGCCTATGGGAAACACACTTGTACGAAGAGATGTTCTCAATTTTGAGCTTCTCTCTATCCACTTTGCCAACATAATATTCGCATCCTTCACTGGTCCACCCATATGATCTGTTACAACTTCAGCCAGCCTCTGGACCAAGACACCAATCTCAGCAGCACGGCAGTCCAAAGCAACACATTGTGCAACTTGCTCCAACTCTGCAAGCACGGGATCAATTTTTCTGTTAACTATTACAGCTTCAAAGCCAGAATCACCTGCACTTGTTTCAAGATCTGCAAGAGGTGGCATCTTCCCTTGGGCAGCTGGATCCATTGCGAGGCCAAACACATCATAAAACCCATCAACCACATTCTCATCATAGTCTAGAACATTATACTCCTGGTCGAAGAAGTAAAAGAAAAGCAAAAACATCAGATCACAGCATAATTAAACGTAGAATAATATCTCTTCAAATTGACAGCAAGTAAAATTAAGCAAAAGCCAACACTGAGAGCAGCTAGTTGAGTACACTATCGTCAACACCAAAGACCAGATAATATTTCATACACACGGCGATGTTAACAACAATATGACAGCACTAACAAGAAAGTGCTAATAGAATGGTTCTCTGCAACCATCGTCAGAATGAAAGAATCATTCATACTTGATATACGCATAATCCATGCGGTAGTAAAAATGGCTAACTCTTGTATTTCTCCGCAACTAAACTCTATGCGGTTACATTTCAACATCACCAGTTATGACAAAGCAACAGTGACCAATGGACGGTCACTCGAGGAGAACACTGAACCTACTTCCCATAATCCAGCTCAACTTTCACAGGGGACACAATTCAGTATTTCATCTACCAATTCAAGACAAAACAGTCACAATCAATCCAATAAACCAAACAAAACCCTCTGCATCAACCGAACATAAAGTATTAAACTACTAGCAACAACTCAAGATTCACGTCCAACAAACTGACCCAATACCGCCGGGACATCGACTCGCTGGAAACCTCCTTGTCTCGACCATTATCGATGGAATTCAACCTTCCTAAGCTCAGCAGAGTCGCCGCACGGATCTGATCGTTCTCCGGATCATCACGAAACTCCGAATTGGAGGCGCTAATTGCCAGCGCTAGCTGCATCTGAAACTCCTCCTCGGACGAGAAGTAGTCCGAAGTATTCCCCAGATCACCACCTCCGGGGGAAACCGGGACACCGGCAGTCAACGGCGACGACGAAGACGGACTCGCCGGAGGATGGCCAGATGATTGGACGGGCGACGGATTACCTTGATCGGGAGCACATGATTGCGAATGCGATTGTAATGGAGAAGAAGTAGAAGCGGATGTTAGGGTTTCGTTGATGCGATTTTGTTCGTGATTTTTGTGAAGCTTCTTGAAAATGTTCTTCATCCTCTTCTCTCTCCTCAGTCGGCTAGCTAGTGCTTCTGAACTGTACTTCCTTCTTCGCTCTCCCTCTCCCTCGCTCTCTGATCCTAAATCTTCCGCGCGTTGTTTTCTTCCTATTTACAGTCAGAGGAGGAGGAGAGAAAGGGCGCGGAAAGCAGGAGGAAGTTGCAGCTGATATGTTCTGTTCTGTTGGGACGTCAGGGAGTAAATCCGGCGACTAAATGGGCAAGCTGTTGACAGAAATTACGATGTTCGCCCATTTAGATTTGATTTTTATACCACGCGGTGGTCCAGTTTCCGACGTTTCATTTTCCAATCCTATTAACTTTAACTCCAATTTTTTTAAAAAAATTAACTCAAAATTAAATCTTCAAATAAATCATACATCAAAATTAAATTAATAAATATTAATATTATAAAAATATAATTTAATTTTTTTAAATTTTTATGGTTTAATTTCAATCATAAGATTTATTTTATAGGCTAATTTTTTTAGATTAAGTTAATAATTTTTTCTATTTTTTATGAAAATTTGGTCACAATATAATGTTCTTATAATTTATTTTTAAATAAATAATTATAATTTAATTATTTTAAATGATTAATTTTAAGTAAAGTTTATTATTTAAAAATGTAATTTGATCGTTACTATTGATCTTTAGGATGTGAAGGTGATAAGGTGACTCCTTTTTCTCTTTTACATTTGCTAATTTCATAGCTACTATATAACTATTTCATATGACTTAATTTAAAATATATATATATTTATAATAAATATAAATTTTAGTATACTATTTATAAAGAAATAATATATATACATACCTAAAAAATACTAAGTTAAATATAATATAAAATTTATACTTTAAAAATAAATAATATATATATCTTACTTTATCTTCCATAAATATTATTTTAAGTACTGTATTTATAATAAATGTAATTTTTTTCATAAAAATTTTAGAATATTGCTAATAACTAAAGGTGATGCGTCCTGAATTTGAATTGTTAACAGATTAGAGTACTACTTGATCTTTAAATCGAATTGAAGTGGATCTGATCTCTATATTATATAACCTGAATTTTGCATACTACAATTTAAAAACAAGAGATTAGAGGATTGACGTAACTAACTCTTAAATTTATCCTCTAATATTCAAGTTAGCAATCTTCCTCAAAATATAAAAACATGTAGGGATGAGGGGTATGCATGATGATACAATAATGTGAATTTTTTGACCTCGACTTAGAGATTGCACGTGAGGTGGAGCGGTTTTGGTATTGCGATGTGCTCGTAGGGAGTGACTTTGGTATCGAGGAACCAAGAATTTTGTAAGAACTCTTAAGAGGCTCTTTGGGCTGAGAGTGGTCTATTGAGAACTCTTGAATGTTGGTGTTTGTAGGCGTGCTTCGGCGAGAATGTAATCATGTCCATTGAAGTTTGTTTCTAGAGTTTCTTATAACCGTTGGACTAATTCAACTTTACTTGGGCGTCAAGACTAGACCATTTGACCGTGTAAATTTTGGCAAGCTAGCACGAGGATAGTGAACGCTAACTAGGGCAACCGTGATCAATCAAGAGGATTCGTTCATTCTTTAGAGATATTGAATGCGGTGGATATTGTAGTTGTCATTATTTGAGATCCGTTGAATTAAAAGTTGTCATTAAGAGTGATTCACTGAATTGGAGTTGTCATTCTTAGAGAAATCGTGATTAGAGATAATATTTTGGGTGCTGGGTTGGCTGAGATAAGCAATCTCTAACACCAAGGAAAAGCTCTGTGGGCTCATTGGATTGGGCTAAAGCCATTTTGGGCCATCCGGCTGGCTGGGACACTATTTTGGATCAACTAAAATATTGACAGGCCCCTGGTTTAGTGAGCCGGATGCTTTTTGGGCTCACTATTGATTATATGGGTTTTTGTGTTAGGTCAATCCATTCTTGATGTCCCATCAAAAGGATATATAATGTTATATTTTAAATATATATTAATTTTAATTAATTATTAAGATTTCTTATAATATTGTAAAATAATATATTATTTTTAATATTGTATTATTTTTTATATTGGAGAATTAACGGAGGAGGAGCTCGCCTTTGTAGAGTGAGAAAGATAGCCTAATTTTTTAAATTATAATTATTTATTTTTATCTAATAATTATAATTAATTTTTTAAAAAAAAGTCATAGACTTAGGTGGCGAGAAATCAAGGAAGAAGTTCGAGATCAAAATTTGTAGTTCGGTACTCTATGTAGAAAATACAGTGAAAATATTAAAAATAATAATAAAATTTTATTTTTCCCTAATTATAGTTAACAATATAAATTTATTTTTTATTTAAATTTATAAAATATAATATTATTATGATAGGTCCGTGTTAGGGTCATTTTTATGATTGGCATATTCCGTGACAATATGTAATCTTATGTCGAAGTCAAGTTGTGTTTCGTCGAAATATTGCACCAACATATTTCCGTATATATCCGTTCCGACTTCCAGGAGTACCGTACTTGTCGTGAGCTCTCCACCCGCTCAAACCCAAAATCCTGAAGCCCCGTGCTCGTCATGAGCTTTCCACGCGCTCGGGCACAAATTTTCGAAACACCCTACTCGCTGCTCGCCTCCTTCTCATTTGAGCGTCGCAATAACGGGTAGATTTTTTAAAATTGTTTTTCGAGCCCTCTATATATATGCACATTATTTTATTTGCCCTAAGGACTTGATTGATGCATTTGGAGCTGTCCCACTTGAGAGAAAATCACTTTTCACTCTTTAATCTTGCTCCAAATTGAGAAAATTGATCTTTTATCATTGTGTTTCATGTGCTAGCGGTTTTCTCACCACTTTTTCTTTATCGATTCATCACGTCTACCCTTCTACATTCGTTGGTGACGTCGGTGCGTTGAAGAAAGGGATTCGGTCGTGTTTGGCAATTCAAGTGACTCGAGAGGGAATATTAACGTGAAAATTGGATAGCATTTGGTTCCGTTGCCGTAGACAAATTCAATAAGTTCCTTAGTAGGGATCACAAGATGGAAGTAAGTCGGCTAGGTTAGTACGTCATTACTACCTGATTTGTAAGTTGATTTTCATAGTACATTTCTTCTCTAACCGTTAAAACCCGGAGGATTTTTTTCTATTACCCTAGGTATCAAGTTTTTCATTCGTTACCAAAAGGTTTGTCTTTTTATTATTATTGTTGCTTTATTTTTATACTCATATTGTTCATATCATCTAAACACAAATATTCTTTACGTATATTGAATATTTAATTTTACACTACTTCTGCTAATTTGTTGTGGGGGTCACAACATTATTGTGCTATTTGGGACGAAACGCCATTTTCAATTAGTATCAAAGACTTATTCCGATCTGCGACCCCCGATCTAGATGTATGTGAGTGGATCGCTCTCTGTATCTCCTTTTTTTGATGGGAGCAACTATACCAAATCCACAATTAAACACTGCCCATCTACTTCCACTACGCATTCAGGATATACAACATCAATAATTATAGGGAATTCAGTAGTGGTACACACAGATAATTCATAATCCAATATGTAAAGAATAATGACAATAAGGCACGCAAATCGTGGAGAAATAAAAGAGTGGGTAGATCCTAAGTCAAATAAGATAGAGGCAGGGACTCCACAAACAGAAAGAGTACTTTCCATGACATTTGGCGATACCTTCGGTTCCTAAATAGTCACTGCAAAGGCCTTAGCCGGAATAGTAGGCTTTTTTCCCTCTAGTCTCGGACAATCCTTGATCAGGTGGTTGTGCTGTCCGCAATTAAAATAAGCTCCTATCATCCGACGGCACGCCTGCCCTGGATGCATCTTTCCACAAGTGGTGCAGTGCGTAGCCGACGTCCTTGAATCAGCTATCGACTGAGCCGGCACAATACCCTTCCTTTATCAGTCGTCCTTGTCTTCTTGGATGATCCAGAAGACCCCCCAGCAGTTCCGCCACTAACGCCTACCCGGCTAACTGCCATCTTCAAGTAGAATTTCTCTATCTCCACCTCTTTTTCGAAAATGACTGTCCTATCCAGTATATCAGCATACTTTAAAACTTTAATGTGGACAGTTATTTTCGGATATCATCTCGCAGTCCTTGTTGAAATTTTTTCACTTTTCTTAATTCGTTTTCTATATAATAAGGCGAGAATAGAGACAGATCGGTAATTTAGCATCGTACTCAGTCACCGACATACTCCCTTACCTTAATCTCATGAACTCTATCTCCTTTTGATTCCGGAGATTGGGTGAAAAGTATTTTTTCAGAAAAGTTTCTTCAAACATATCCCAAGTGATCATCTCGTCGGGCACTCCTAACGCTCTCTTCCTCATGCCCCACCAACTGTCTGTTTCGCCCTCCAACTCAAACACGGCGAAAATGACCTTCTCTTGATCCGTACATCCAATTACTGTAAATATTTTCTTCATCCTCTTTAGCCATATATCAGCTTCTGTCGGATCGAGTTTCCCAAAAAAGCCCGACGCTTACTCCGCCATGAACCGATCATACGTGGTTGGAGCCAGGACGGCCGGAGCTGGCTCAGTTGTAGAGACCGGAGCCATATGTCTGTGCTCGACAGACTCCACTATATTGGTTATTCTTTCTAATAAATCTATATAGACAGTCTCCCGATCATGGGGTGTATTATGGCCATTCCTTCTTCCTCTTCCACTAGCCATCCTAAAATCAAAATAGGTACGATATTATAATCCCAAAAAGTATCCATCAGCTCATTAAAATTGAACTTAGGCTAGGTTTCAAGCTTCCTTAGGACTCTAGTTGCCTAAGTTACCTTGGCCTACTTCTTACAGAAATTCAGTACGAAGATTCAAATCTATACTTCCGTACTTTTGATCGATCAATTCCTAAGGCATCTCATCTCTCTGATGCCAATTATGGCGGAATGGATTTTTTTTTGTATTCTGTGACCTTCCGGGACTGACACCAAGGTGTCGGTGATCTAGTCCGGGCCGATTATGCCTACCGATCACAGGATCACAGATGTCATCTAGAACCCATACACGATATCTATAAAATATGTAACAGAAGCCAATCTATTACCCTGCTGAAACGTTTACATTCATACCCATAAAACTCATTCTTTTGCATACATAATTATAAAAGTCCAATTACAAAAATGCATATATTTCGACCGGATCATTACAATAAAACTGTTTCGTCTGGGTAACTCTAAATTATACTTTCCAGTCCTTAGAATCATTTAGATGGAGCTCTAGTCACTCAATCTCATCAAACACAAGCTCTATAGTTTCATTTGGAGGGAAAAAAAAAAAAAAAACAGTGAGCCGGAACTCAACAAGGTACATGCAGATCTTTCGTGAAACATTTATACTGTAAGGCGGATATAGATACATATGAAGCATGAATATTATAAAATAACAGTTGACCGAACAAATACATATGCAGTATAAATATTATAAAATAACAGTTAACCAGATCATGGCAAGTATATAATGCAAGAGGTCAGGAAGGTCGGAGAAGTCAAATTTTAAAAATCGGAACAGAAAACAGAGTCGGTTATATTATAAAAATTTCTCTTCTCTTTCATTTTTATCAGTAGAGGATATCGCTAGCGGAGGAGGTAATAATCGAGGATAGATTGTGTACAACTCATCACAATCACGGCAATACCTCCTTATATAAAACCCTGAGGATGGCTCTCACTTCCTCCTTGTACAAATCCCCAATGACGGCTCTCATTTCTGCTTGTACAAAGCCTCGAGGACGGCTCCTTTTTGTTATCCTCGATTACCACCATAATGTTCTAAGGCATGCTGGAGAACTTTATCTCCCAGTACTAAAGTTCGATCTTATTTATCTTTTTATAAGGCTAGTTCACTTTTTCTTTAGTTCACATTCCGGACGGGCACAAAATTTTCGATCGTCATATCACAGGGCCGATTTCAAATGCATTTTTCTTATTCCGATCAAGTAAAAGGACTTTCAGTTGTCATGAAACCGATTTTAAATCCATAAATCTCATTCCGGTCAATACTTCTTTATTATATCATTATGACTCAAAGCCGGTCTACTTCTCCATTTTTATATAATTCAAATTTAATCATAAGTTAAATAGAAAACGGAAGCAGAAAGCAGCAAGCATGAGTTAACCTTGAAGTTAAAATCATATTTTCAGTCCGATCGTAAAGAAAGCATAACGTTAAAAAGAATATACTATGTCCCATTTTAAATCTGAAAGGAACACTTGTAATTTTTCTTAAAGTTGGGACTTGAAAACAAGAGTAAAATTTGAATTTAAAAAGAAGGTACCCTTGCATTATTACAATTTAAGCTTAAAAACGGTGGTACACTTGCCTGACTGTTGACCACCTACTCCGACTAACTTGAAACTTTTCTCCTTCTGCACTCCTTACCCTCCTTCCTTGCCAGAAAATCCACATCCGTCCCTCAATTAGAGCTCAATATATAAAACGTATGGATTAGGTGGAGTAAGAGGAGCGGGTTACCTACTTAGTACTTCCCTTTAGAGGTTAGGTGAAAGTGAATGGGGTAAGTTACCTACTTTGTACTTTTATTTAGAAGGTCAATGGGGTAGTTCACTTACTCTGATTAGATTGGGATCTAGTTGCGATCTAATAACAAAGTTGGCCCTTGTCTTCTGACTTCGGTAGTCAATTCTAGTTGGTCAACATTTTCTTCAAAGTCGGTCAACTTTTCTATTGGTCAACTTTTTCGAACAACGCTTCTTACTCTAACTCGACCAGCTTTCACTCAAAGCCGGTCAATGCTTCTTTTCTCTTATTCAAGGTCGGTCAATATTTTTAAAAATAGGTCAACCTTCCGATCAACATCTTGACGACGGTCAACATCTTGACAATGGTCAACATTTCGACGTTGGTCAACATTTTGACGCCGGTCAATATCATGACACCGATCAACATTTTGATTATCATTAGTTCCGATCTTCCAGTGTTGTAAGGCCACTCCGATTCAAGTCGAATTCAAAACACTCTGATTTTTAAGTAGCAATATTTTACTTTGATTTTAAGTTTCTTTGATTTCGGGATCTCACAAGGTATCTAAATACCTACCAAAGTACAAAGAGCTGCCTATACCAACTGCTAAGATGACTATCCTATGGCCAGGGGCCCCTAGTGTGTGTGGTGCAAGAACCCCTCTTATCTCTAGGTAGTCCACCAAGTTGAAACTCTCCTTCAAGTCGGGCGTTCTCATTCTAAAGAGCGGTGAGTTGTTGTTGTGTCTCATGAATCTTGTCCTCTAGTAGAGCAATTTGATCCATAGCTTGAGCGCTTACCTCTGAGACCTATTGGGATCTTGCTTTAGACTCGGATAACTTTTGATTGAGATAAGTCACTTGCTCTTCCCTCCACAAATCCTCAGCGACAGCAGCATTCATCTAGCGCCCTCTCTACCACTCGAAAAGCCTCTTGAACCTGCCAAATAACAAGTGGTAGTCAATTAGAAAACGGCAGCAAGAAGGGTCCTTCTAAAGAATGCAGTGCTGCCTACACCTATAGCTCGAATAGTTGACTATCCCGAGGTGGGAAGCCCCCCGACAGGTGTGGTGAAGGCCTCCCTTCTATCTTCTGGAGATCAACTAAGTTAGATAAGCATTGAGTACTGGCACTCCTCAAGTCAAAGGTGCCAATAGAAAAGTCTAGATCGACAAATTTTCTCGAGGCAAAGTCGAGTCCTCAGCCCTCTGCCTCTTTGGGCACAGTTGCTCTAGAAATCAGCTACTCACTGCTCAACCTCTCAAAGTGTGTTCTCGCAGCGAGGCAATCCAATACAGAGCTCGAGATCTTTCCCCTGTGAGCTATTGGATCTTACCTAAGATTTGGACAGCTCACGATCAATGCCAGCGTTTCGCTCATCACCCTGGAGCATGGGCGACAGCAGCGCTCACTCAGCTCTTTATTTCTCTTGTCGCATGGCCTCCTGAAGTGCGTCCTCGTAGTGAGGCTATTTGATCCAAAGCTCGAGATCTTCCCTTGGTGAGCACTTGAATCTCGCTTGAGACTCGGACAGCTTACGATCGAAGTTGGTGGCTCAGTCTTGACTCTACGGAACCCGAGCTTTCAAAAATGGGTCAACCAAGAACAACCAACTCACAAACTTTACGCATCTCACACAATAACTCCGCCTCTCTTCCAGCAAACGCGGGTAGACTCGCAGCAATACCTTAAGAAGCCATGGAAGTAAGGAAATGGGAAGAATAAATAGGGGTCGAGCGATTCATAGAATGAAGGAATACAAATGTGGCCGGATGCCAACACTTAAATAGCCAATGTCCCAACCCAACAATGGTCGCTTCAAGATATCGAAAAAGAACGTCTCCATAGTGACCATGACACGTGCTCTCACCACAGAGTACTACAAGGCGTCTGTTCATTGGCCTTGTTATGATCATCGACACAGCACCTCCTCATGCAGTCTGCTAAAAGTTGGTAGCTCTGATACTTAGATCAGTGAGTTAGCAATGTAGTGTAGGTAATAATGACCTAACACATCACTTTCTAAGACTGTAAACTAGTGGTATATAACCATAATAGGTTCGAGACTAATCTGACCGGCTCATCCCAAACAAGCGTTTTAGATAAACCGCTACAAGTCAGGATCTCCAGAAGATCGAGTTGCCGGTGGTTCAGATTGTCTGATTGCCAGACGTCAAGCGACGAAAAGCAACATTTAGCAATTTAATGATTCACACCATGCAAAAGCATGGGAGAAGAGTCTTCATCAATCCGGGCTTGTGGTCGTGTAGGTTTCATGTCAACTTCGAATTCTCACAACACTTGGCAGGTGAAGATGATTCGTGATCTGAGGGGTAGAGAGCCCCTCCATTAATAGCTGGAGGAGGAGATCAACTAGCATTTAGCCGAGGAGACTGTGCTGATACCAGAAGACCACCCTCGCCAAAGGATCGCCAATGGCAAAGAACTGAATCGGCGCCAAATCTTTCTGACCAGAGCAAAAATCTGCAAGATATATGGGAAAGGAATACGCGTATGGACCTACGCAGCGATATCCCATCATTTTATGCCGAGGGTTGAAATTTCAAAACTTCCAGTATGGGGGCTAGTGATTGGTCCGATATTGTGAGTCGGCCTAGAGTCTAGATTGTAACAGATTAGTGACCTAATAGAGTTTCTTCTAAGCTCAAGGCCCAGCAAGCATCATGGATGGCCAAGGTGGGTCAACCCGAAGCTATTCAATAAGGAGTGGGAGATTAGAGTTATGTATCGCCACACCTGTGGTTACCCCTCCTACATAGCCATAACACCTCGACAACGCAGCCATGATAGTTATCCTAACATCTCAACAAATATTTTCAAAAAAAAAAAGTCCAAGATTGTGCATCTCCCTAGGACGACAGTTATCATATACTAATCTCCATAATCGTCCTGAAAAAGGAAAGAATACACGCAGACAGTTGTGGTTGACATAGCAAGTACCTGCGATCAACGGAATAGCCCAACAAATTGGTTTAAATAGCTGTTACCAACCGTGAGGCACAAAGAAGGCTAAATCGACTCCAACGCTATAAATATCACTTTATCCCAGTAGGAAAAGGGGGGCTTCTCTTCCTCCATCCAATGAGCTAATTCCACAAAAACAGCGAGAACCACGTCCAAATATCCAGAGTATACTTTGTCACTCTTTTTTCATTTCACTTGAGGCTATTCCAGGACAAATGCATCCCCGACTTTCAAAGTAACACTCTGATCCAAGCTCGTGTCTGCGCAAGGGCCGTGTCGGCTTTGAACTCTTACATCGCTTGGCCGATGAGGTTGATTCGCGTAGTATGGCAAAGGAAGCCCCTCCACTAGCATCCAGAAAAGAGTTTAACGAGCGCCATTATCAGAGCTCCATCCTCCATCTTTCAAAGCCGCTCCCTAACTGAACGCTCTTATCAGAACTCAATTCTCCATCTTTCAAAGCTTAGTCCTTTACCTAAAAGCCGCTCCCCAATCAAGTGCACCCACCGAAACCCAATCCTTCACTTCTAAGCCGCTTCCCAACCAAACACACCCATCGAAATTCAACCCTTCGGAAATACTCAATCCCCTGAACATACATCTATGCATTGTTTTTTACATCATCATATCTTTCTATCTGTCTGAAAAAATTCCTAACTTGAGTATTGGATGATATACCAGGAAGCGAGTCCCGCCGCTCTCTGACATCTAATTTGTTAGTTGTGTTGTACAGATTCCAAGTTTAAAATAATGAGGACCGGACTTGTTTCAGTTCGACCTCCAGAGAAGACTAAGTGGTTCCCTAACTCGTTTGATAATTCGGATCCAATGACACATCACATTTGATAGTATAAGTAATTTTATATTATTTTTTATCATATCATTTTAAATTTATAGATGTACATATTTTTTCTTTCATTCAATTATAACTAATTCATAATTTCTTATTGATACTTTCGTTGATCTATATTTTAAGCAGTTAAATTATCCTAAATGTTATTTACTCATTTTATTTTTATTTAGTATAACTTACAAGCTTACATGTAAAAAAAATATACCAACCAATAATTTTTTCTTTATTTTCAAAATAATAAATTATTTTTTAGAACTCATTCGCTGCTTATCAATACAGAAAGAGCCTCTAATTCCTCGGCGCTTTATTTCGTTATTCACCGAAAGCCTTTTAAGCTTTCTAACACATCATCCACTAAAAATAATTTTGTATTAAACTAAAAGTCATTTTCGATAGAGTAAAATTTTAGTTTCCTTTTAATTTTATTTTTAATAGAATAATAGTTTATTTATTTGATCAATATACATGTAGGAAATTAACTACTATAAAGGAGTAATAATTTATTATAATAAAAAAAAATTATTCCTTGTTCTAAGGAATGTCAATTCCAAAATACCTTGACATTTTGACCCCAAAAAAACGTACAATTTATATCATCTGCTAGAAGTGCCGGGGTGTTATAAGGTGGTGGGGCAATGGCAGCGTCGACAGGAGGATGGCAACGTGATGGAAGATGGCAGTGGCAATGAGGAGTGTTGGGGACAGAGAAGTGGTAGGGTGGTGGTCATCAGATGTTATGTGATGGTGCCACGGTGGTGGCAAGATGAGTGCCTGGGTGTTACAGCAGTAGTAAGGTGGTGAGGCAACGGCAGCGTCGACGGGAGGATGGCAACGCGATGGAAGATGGCAGTGGCAATGAGGAGTATTGTGTTGCAACCTGTTTCTAATATCATTTGTTGAGATTCGATACCGGAATTTGTACACAATTCGACGCAACGAAAAATCCGAACCCCCGTGAGTTGATAATCACTAATTTAGTGGGTATAATGAATAAAAAAAATACATAACGTTATTAAAGTGGAAACCCTTCAAGACAATGGAAAAAATTACGAGACAAACTCCGAAAAAGTTTCTATTATGTAAAATCGGTTACAAAAATTTTGAAACAAAATACTAGCAATATACTCGAGATAAAATAAGAAAAGCAATCTCCAGAGTTAGGAAACTCTTATACCCTCTTATCTCTCAATTTTGCTTCTCTCCTTTTTTTCACCACTGATGCACTCCGCTCACTTTGATTTTACAAGTGTGACGGTAGATTGCGAACGATCAGAGCTCCCTTCCGCACTCCTGCTTCGTTCCACTCCCCTTCCACGTTCCACCGCAGCTATTACCGTTACTGCTTCCGTCTACTGTTGCCACTGCCGCTACAGCTTTCACCTGCAGCCCTCACTTTGTCGCTTGTCTCTTGTCTATCATCTGCCTAAAACGCCTGGTGCGCCCTTATAAAGACTTTTGGCTCCAAATCTCATCTGTTTACCTGGTCTAATTCTTGCAAATGCTTTGTCACACCAACCTTGTATTTTCCTACAACTTCACCAGTCCCGCGCTTTTCCAGACACGCATGCTCTACAGGTTAATCACTCTGCGCAAACGCGCATGCTCTGCAGGTTACCTACCTAATCTACAAAACTTACCAACTTTAAAAAGTTAACTGCTCTACAAATCAACTACCTACTCTACAAAACATACCAACCCTGGCCCTTAGCATCGCCCCTACAAAAGCACTCCGGAAATCAACTCTGAATTTCCACTCCGCCAAATGAAAACCCACTTAGAAAATCTACTCCGAATTTTCACTCCGAGATTTGCCACTTCGACAAATGGTCAGTCTGAAAATCCACTCCGACATTTGCCATTTTGGCAAAAGGTCACTCCGGAAATCCACTACGGATTTCCACTCTGAGATTCGCTACTTCGACAAATGGTCACTCCGAAAATCCACTTCGAATTTTCATTTCGAGATTTGCCACTCCAGCAAATGGCCACCCTGAATTTTCACTCTAAAAATTTACTCCGGATTTTCACTCCAATAAAGGCTGCTCAGACATTTGCACTGCAAAAATCTACTCCAAATTTCTACTCCGAGATTTGCCCACCTTGGTAAATAGACACTCCGAGATTTTCCCACCTAACAAATGGTCACTCTAAGGTTTGCCTATTCTTGGCAAATGGTTTTCTTCGAGGTTTGCCTTATCCGGCAAAAGGTTTTCTTCCAGGTTTTCCTATTTTAGACAAATGGTCTTCTTCGATATTTGCCTTCTCTAACAAATGGTCTTTTGGTCATCGTTGCAACTAGTTTGCAACACTCCGAATATCGCACAAAACCCTTATAATCCGATGACATCTTCGTTTATTGTGCTACCCACAAGAGAGTGACTAAACCCAATAAACTTTCCCTCACAACCATGTGGAGAAACCTTCGCCTTTTTCCAACGACCATCATCGTCTACCTTTAGGCAACTTCCCCCGTAAGCCTGAATGACACCTTCTTCCGCTTTATTGAACCTGGAGTAGTTTAACTCCCATTCAGCTTCTTTTTCGCGGTCAAATTATTCTTCCTTGCATTTCACCTTGGCCACCTTACCTCCGCCCTTGGCCTTGCTGACTCCGCCCCTTGACTCTACTCAGCTTCGCCCTTGGGCCTACTGGCTCCAAAGTACTTTTACCGTTCCTTCTTACGCCATACTAAATGGTAAGCTCCTCGACGACGACACCATCAAATCCCAAGAGACTTGATGTAACCTGTCTCTGTACTACTTGTTGATATTAGAAGAGGGTACGACGCAACCTGTCGCTCTGATCCACTTGTTAGGGTTCGACACTTGGATTCGCACACAACTCAGCATAGTGAAAAATCCAAACCCTTTGTCAGTTGACAATCACCAATTTAGTCGGCATAAGGAATAAAAAGATACAAATATTTTTAATATGGAAACTCTTCAAGCCGAAGAAAAAATCACGTGGCAAACTCTAAAGAAGCTTCCACTATGTAAAATCAATTATAAAAATCCCGAAATAAAATACCAGTAACACACTCAAGACAGAACAAGAAAAATAATCTCCAGAGATAGAAAACTCTTCTACCCTCTTATCTCTCTGTTTTTCTTCTCTCCTTCTCACCGGTAGTGTACTCCACTCTCTTTGATTTTACAAGTGTGGCGGTAAACTGGAGAACGATGAGAGCTCCCTTCCGCACTCTTGCTTTGTTCCACTCTCCTTCCACGTTCCATCGTAGCTATTACTAATGCTGCTTTCGTCTACTGCTCCCACGGCGGCTGCCGCGGCTTCTACAGCTTTTGTCTGTAGCTCTCACTTTGCCGCGTGACTTTTGTCTATAATCTGTTTGAAGCGCTTGGTGCACATTTATGAAGACTTTGACTCCAAATCCCATCTACTCACCTGGCCCAATTCTTGCAGATGATTTGTCATACCAACCCTGTCTTTTCCTGTGACTTTACCAGTCCTGTGCTTCCCCAAACACGCATATTCTGTAGGTCAACCACTCTGCTCAAATGCATATGCCCGGCAGGTTAGCTACCTGTTCTATAAAATTTACCAACTCTAAAAAGTCAATTGCTCTACAAGTCAACTACCTGCTCTGTAAAACTTACCAATTTTGACCCTTGGCATCACCTCTACAAAAGCATTCTGAAAATCCACTCCGGATTTTCACGCCACCAAATGCCACTCCGATTCTTGCACTCTGAAAATTTACTCCAGATTTCCACTCTAGCAAATGCCACTTTGAAAATTCTCTCTGGATTTCTACTCCAAGGTTTGCCACACTGACAAATGGTCACTTCAGAAATCCACTCCGAATTTCTACTCCGAGATTTGCCATTCCGGCAAATGTTCACTCCGATTTTTCACTCCAAAAATGGTCAGTCTAAAAATCCATTCTAAATTTTCACTCCGAGATTTGCCACTTTGGCAAATGGTCACTCCGGAAGTCCACTCCAGATTTTTGCTCCGAGATTTGTCATTCCGGCAAATGGTCACTCCGAATTTTCACTCCGAAAACCCACTTTGGATTTCCACTCCAACAAATGCCACACCGGCATTTACACTCCGAAAATTCACTCTAGATTTTCACTCTGAGATTTTACCACCTTGGCAAATGGACATTTCAAAATTTGCCACTTTGGCAAATAGTCACTCCGAAGTTTACCTATTCCAGCAAATAGTCTTCTTCGATGTTTGCCTATTCGAGAAAAATGAATCTTCTCGAGGTTTGTCTTCTCCGATAAATGGTCTTCTCTAAAGTTTGTCTATTCCAGGAAAATGGACTTTTTTGAGGTTTCCTTCTCCAGCAAATGGTCTTCTAGTTATTGTTGTAACCAATTTGCAACACTCCGAATATCGTACAAAACTTGTGCGATTCAATGATGTGTTCATTTATGGAGCTAGCCACAACGGAGTGACCAAACCCAACAAATTTTTCTTCACAACCATGTGAGGAATCCTTCGCCTTTTCCCGAAGATTGTCATCGCCTGCGTTTCAGTAGCTTTTCCTTAATTGGAATCCTGACGTTGGCTTCGCGCAAGCCTGAATGATACCTTCTTTTACTCCACTGAATTTGGAGTAGTCTAACTTCCCTTCAGCATTTTTTCCATGGTTAAATCATTCTTTCTTACATTCCGCCCTGGCCACCTTAGCTCCGCCCTTGGCCCTGCTAAACTCTACCCTTGACTGTACTTAGCTCCGCCCCTGGCCTTACTGGCTCCAAAATGCTTTTACCGTTCATTCCTGCACCACACTAAATGACAAGCTCCTTGACGATGACACCATCAAGCCCTAAAGACTTGATGCAACATATCTCAAATACCACCTGTTGGTATCAGAAGAGAGTTTGACGTAACCTGTCACTCTGATATTACTTGTTGGGGCTTGACATTGGGATTTGCACATAACCCGGCGCAGCAAAAAACTCGAACCCCTCGTCAGTCGACAATCACCAATTTAGTTGGTATAATGAATAAAAAGATGCACAATATTTTTTACGTGAAAACCCTTCAAGCCAAAGGGAAAACCCCCGGGATAAACTCCGAAAAAGCTCCCACTATATAAAATCGGTTACAAAAATCTCGAGATAGAATATCAGCAATACACTCGAGACAGAATAAGAAAAATAATCTTCAGAGCTAGAAAACTCTCCTATCCTCTTATCTCTATATTTTTTTTCTCTCCTTCTTTTCATTGGTGGTGCACTTCGCTCTCTTTGATTTTACAAGTGTGGCGATAGTCGACAAACGATGAGAGCTCCCTTCCACACTCCTACTCTGTTCCATTCTACTTCCACGTTCTACTGCAGTTATTACCGCGGCTGCTTCCATCTATCGCTCTTGCGGCGCTACCGCAAGAGCGCCTGCAACCCTTACTTTGCCACTTATCTCTTGTCTATCATCTGCCTGAAGCGCCTAGTACGCCCTTACAAAAATTTTGACTCCAAATTTTATTTATTCACCTGACCTGATTCTTGCAGATGATTTGTCACACCAACCCTATCTTTTCCTGTGATTTTGCCGGTCCCGTACTTCCCAGACACGCATGCTCTGCAAGTCAACCACTTTGCGCAGACGCGCATATCCTGCAGGTTAGCTACCTACCCTGCAGATTAACTACCTACTTTGTAAAATTTATAAATTCTGAAGAGTTAACTGTTCTGTAAATTAGTTACCTACTCTACAAAACTTACCAACTCTGGCCCTTGGCATTACTCATACAAAAACACTCCGAAAATCCACTCCAGATTCCCACACCGCCAAATGCCACTCCAGCATTTGCACTCCGAATTTCCACTCCACAAATGCTACTCCGGTATTTATACTCCAGACTTTCACCCCGAGATTTGCCACTCCGGTAAATGGTTAGTCCAGAAATCCACTCCAGATTTTCACTCATAGATTTGCCACTTTGAAAAATGGTCACTCTGAAAATTCACTCTAGATTTTCACTCCGAAATTTTCCACTTTGACAAAAGGTCACTCCGAAAATCCACTCCAAATTTTCACTCTAACAAATACAACTCCAGCATTTGCACTCCGAAAATCCATTTTGAATTTTCACTCCTAGATTTGTCCACATTGGCAAATGGACACTCCGAGATTTGCCCACCTTACAAATGGTCACTTTGAGATTTACTATTTTGGCAAATGATCACTCTGAAGTTTGCCTATTCCAGCAAATGGTCTTCTCTAAGGTTTACTTATTCTAGGCAAATGGTTTTCTCTGAGGTTTACCTTCTCCGATAAATGATTTTCTTCGAGATTTGCCTAGTCTTCTCTGAGGTTTGCCTTATCCAGCAAATGGTTTTCTAGTCATTACTGTAGCCAATTTGCAGCACTCTGAATATCGCACAAAGCTTATGTGATCCGATGACGTATCCGTTTGTTGAGCCATCTATAAGGGAGTGACGTATCTGTTTGGTAGCGGAGAGGTGGTAGGGTGGTGGTCATCAGATGTTGTGTGACGGCACCGCAATGGTGGCAAGATGACAGCACACTAAAAATCTATTTTTATAAAAAAGACAAAATACATTAACTTTTTATTTATTCTCTTATTATTTATACATATCAAGCACTATGAATGTTCAACCCAATTTTAATTTATTTGAAATGGCTAACCACACATAAAAATATCAATTTTTTAGTTCTGTTGTCACCTTATTTTATTCTTTAAATATAATTACTTTATTCTTAATTTATAGTCACGTAGCTAAAATTCAAGTAACTTTACAATCACGACACACATACTTGTTTACTTAATCCTCACCCAAATTCCAGAACTTGGTACACCTGCATGAAGCACAAACAGCAAGTAGTATCCGGGAGGAGCAATCTCCGCCGCCGAGGGACCAACCGCCACAACATTATATGTATTATGTGTCGCCGGAGAAACGTCACTCATTCTCAAGATCACCATCCTTTGATTCATGCCATAGGAATGCGTTGTAAAAGATGGGGCGATGATATTCACCGACAAAACTGCAGCTGTCAAGTATTGTTGCACTGTAAAAGTGACAGAAAACGGCAGTCCATACCCCATGACTGGGTCGCTGTGCACTATTCTCGGCCTCACCGGCTCATACTCGGTCGACAAATAAGGTGGCGAATAGGCCTCCAGGCTCAGGTCCGTCGGAAATTCTGCATCAAAGTTATAGCCGATGTGGGGATTGCTACCCCCGACTAGAACTCGTCCGTCGGCCAACAAAATGGCCGCTGAATGGTACATTCTAGGTCTTGATGATGGAGACATGACCGCAAATCTCTCATTATTCACGTTTATCGGCCGGTATATCACGGGTCGTGTAACGGGACTTCGTGCACTTTCCCAGCCTGCAGTGCCCATGTCTGCGCCGTTTATTATCATAACGTCGCCATTGGGAAGCAACAACATATCCCCCATAACACGTGTAAGTGGCATAGACTCCATAACCCAGCTCGGGTTTGAATCCGTGACTCGTAAGCGCCCACAGGAGGCCAATGCACGTGTGAAAATCCCGTTCCTCACAACTCGAGCGAAGGCACCGGGCGGAGCGCCACCACATATCAAGACTTCTGCTTGGATGGGTCCTTTGTTCTCATCCAAGGGTAGCAAAACTGAGGAGCCGCTGCTAGGGTAATTCCGTGGGTCACCGCCGGCAATTGGAGGGAACTCTTTGACTATGCGGTTTGTATGGTAATCCAACGATATGGCTCTCGTGTTAGCAAAGATGAACAAGTTCCCATCTGTTAATAAATGAACAAACGGGTATAAGTTGTCCTCAACATCGTCCCTCGTTCCAAATAGGAAATCAAGCCGGAAAGTCGAGGGGCTATTGTAACCTCGCGGATAGAATTCATAGTTGTATTGATTCCTACCGCCGATGATGATAATACGGCCATCGGGCAGTATCTGATTGGATGCATACCATCTACGTTCTGATAACAGATTAGGATGCTCGACCCAATCGCAACTATCATCTTCACATGGCGTAAATGTACGCACCACACGGTCTCCGTCATTGAAGCCGCCAGTCTGAACTAGGGTCCCATTGGGGAGGACAGCGCCTGAGGAGCACCAAGTATCAGTGTGGACCATCAGCGGCCGAAAAGAGTTGGCAACGACGTCGTACAGCACAGAATGAGCCGTGCAGTCAACTCGAAGGGCCATATCGCCCGGGTCATGGCGACAATGACAGCCCGGAAGAGAGATATTTGACGAGCCAAAATCAGTTCTATCGTATATCACGACCTTATCGTTATGAAGAAGTTGCATGTGCATGGCAGAAATGCCTATGCTTTGCTGCAAGAAATGCCAGCTGCCTTGGCCGGCGGAGGCTGCAAACATACCCTCGCATGTTGCTTGTGGGAGAGGGATGATGAATGAGAACAGGACAATGAAGAAAGCTCTCATGTTCATGGTCAATCTGTAAGACAATAAGCAAGATGTTTGGTGATCGGTTTTTCAAGTTTAGTAAGAGGAAAGTTGAAGATTTGGCAGTCTGATGTTCATAAAACGCGAAACATATGATAGGCATATGCAAGATACTGCTTCTCTCAAGAAGAGTGATTCAAGGCTACAGATAAGGCAGCACACAAAGATTGCATTTAAGCACAAAGATGGCTTTCAGCATTCTAAGGAGTAGGTTTTTCCTAAGATTCATAGTTCTCTAAGAGCAAATTTGTCACGGGCATCATCAAAACATCCTCAAAAGTATTTCTACTGCATCAACTGATTACTACCAAATGAAGAAGTACTCGGACAACCTCCCCTATATTTGGAGATTACATTTTATTTAGAGATTACACTTGAATTTTGTTATACTTTTTCTACACATACTTTCCTTTATTTTCTATTTTTTGTTTTGTCTTTCCCCTTCCTATCTATTATACTTGTTTTTAGTTGCATGTGCATAATACTATTGGGCCATGTGTGACTGCCCAACACTAGATATGTAGCCGTTCCTGGGTATTGAGAAGTAAGGAGATATTTGCCTTCTATTTATGCCTTCTTCACTCTCTGCTTTTCTCTCT
This sequence comes from Nepenthes gracilis, assembly GCA_033239525.1. Classification (NCBI taxonomy): domain Eukaryota; kingdom Viridiplantae; phylum Streptophyta; class Magnoliopsida; order Caryophyllales; family Nepenthaceae; genus Nepenthes; species Nepenthes gracilis. The sequence continues at coordinate 4,452,768 of BSYO01000010.1, forward strand.
CACTGTCTTCTCCTTCTGCCCCTTCAGCCTCTTTACCTCTCTCGACTATCCCCTCTCTTTTCCCTCTATTTTTCCTCTGCTGAACTCCCCCTCCCCTGTTGTCTTCTCTGTTTCCATTGCTGTCCTTCGCTCGCCGATGCCGTTGTCGACTGTGCATGCAACATTAGTGATTTCATTGAGACGCAGTAGAGGAGATGATGACCGAAGAACAAATACTCGACGCACTTGAAACCTCCACTGCAAGGCTGTCAAAGGAGATGACGGACGTCGCGGCAACTATCTAGCAATATGCAGGAAGAATCGCCGTCCTTACTTCCATAACCAAGTATCTTCAACACTCCATTGCCGACATCCTTCCATCGCTCAACAAAATCAAGCAAAACCCTAGCTTACCAGCGCACCCTTCACCACTTGTGGCTTCTTCCACCATTACTTTCCATCCTCCAACTCTACCCGACACTCAAATCGCCACCATTGCTTCTACTAAGGCACAAATTCCACAATCCCTTAGTGAAACCTGACTCTCACTAAACTAAATCGAAGGACAAACGGTGTCATCCACAAATCCCCCTGTTCTTCCACCTCCGTCATCATTCATGACTTCCACCTCCGATATTTTACCCCAAACTGCTCAAACCCTCTCCTCACATCTCTACCGCCTACCGCCCTCTGAGCACCCAATACACACCCTGGTGGGATCACCGAGCCATGAGCTCCTATTGTTGAAGCCTATGATAATACCGAAAGCCTTCAGTTTGAAAAAATTGGTGAAGAAAAACGTGGATGCCAGTCGAGTAAGTTCTCATCACCTACTACTTTCCACGCTCTCTGGTAATCCTATGTCAACTTTGGCCAAATGCCCTTCCCCCGAATTGCCTATGCAGAAATTCACACCTACTAAAAAAGCTCTTTGTCCAGGATGAGACTTGTGCCTTACGTGGGATTAACGGTTCACACCGAGTTATTCATGTAAGGCCCCACACTTTTTATGTATGACGGGTGCAGACGACTCTATTCCAATTGTAGTCCCAAACTCAGGGCCCCAAATTTACAGTGCAATTGGAGTTTGTATCACCACAATCCAATTCCTAGAAGAGAAATGAATTCCTCAATTGCAGGACAAATTTAGTTGGTGTATTTGGGTTGCATTGTACTATACTATTGATCCTATTGATGTGTGGTATGGAGCATTCTGGTTGCTCAAAATTTTGAACGTCTGCCATGCTCCCCTACTCAACATATGTCATGATGATCCACCTTCTCAGCCTATTGCTTTGTTAACCGAATTCTGGAGCCCGCAGTTGTTCCTGCTTTTCTGTCAGCTACTTGGGTTTTGGAAAGCACTCCTCAACGGAAGGATAACTTCCCTAATACTTGTTCCATGGCAGTCTCATTCTGCGGAGGAAGCTACGTGGGAGTCCATAGTTGAAATCCACTGGGATTTCCCCTCCTTCAACCTTGCGAACCAAATCACCCTATTTCTATTTAATGTGCACGATTCAGATTTTGAGTCTAAAGTTGGATTGTGATTGGCAAGTTTTCGCGGTGGACTTTCCTAAAAGGCATGTTGCCATGGGATATGGAGTCATCACATGTATGATGGCTGGAAATGATGTAATTGCATTAGGAACTAGCAAGGGATGAATTATCCGACATGACTTTAGAATTGGGGATTCCTATGATGCCGATCTCTCTATGGGTCGAATTGGGGATCAATCTATCCATAGAGTTTTTGTTGACTCTGGAGACAACCATTTCTTTGTCACAATTGTCAGTGGTGGCACTGAAACCTTCTACATACATGCAAAGTGGAGCAAACCTTGTGTCCTTAGTAAATTGAAAGGCCTAGTTGTGAATGTTGTTGCTTGGAATAAGGAGCAGATGTGAGGTTCCAAATTAAGACTATAATAATTAGAATGTAATTAAGTTAACATAGGTGTATTGTAGTCAAAAGGTGTGGGAGGAATCGAATTAAAAAAAAGCTCAAAGAGCCAGAATCGGTAAATCGGGAACGAAAACTGTAAACCATGAAATGTTACTTTATAAATAAGATTTTGGGATTTAAATTATAATAATCATGACTTATTAAGGTTATATAATCAAAAATAAGATCTAAGGATGTAAAAGATTGGGTTAGAATGGTCAAAACGGATCCCAAACGGCGAAAACGCGATGTAGGCTTGCTGCAGGCTTGTCGCGGGCCAGACCCGTGCCCTCCGTGCACTCGAGCCCACCGGTAGAGCCCAAAATCCAAATTTGCCCGCGCTCGCCGCGCGCTCAAGTCGACCATGGCCGAATGCTTGCGCTCGCCACGCGCTCGAGCGTAAGTCCGTTTTAAAGCCACGTCGTGCTTCTTTTTCCTCATTTTCCCACGAGTCCAGAAGCTTCTAGGGAGAGAGAGCGCCAATTCTAGTGAGAGAAGGGAGGAGATCGAGGCCGTGGAGTCCAAATCCGTCTGAGAGCTAGTTATAAAGGTGAAAGTGCGCGTCAAGGCAAGTGTTCTCATACTCACTTCTCGTTCCCTTTCGATGTTTTGCTTGATTTTATTGGGTATTCTTATGTCGATACCCACTATGAATATTAGAATCATGAAACCCAAGATTAATGACCAAGGAATATGTAGTTATTTGTCCGAATCGTGTCCGATCCACTAGTTTGGTTTCACCGAAACCCTAACCCACGAAATTGGGGATTTTTCGTTTCCCTTCTGTGTATCATGAAATTATTCTCAAAATGTGAATCCCCACGTCCCAATGACGTACATATGTCGGCTGCGGGTTCAATTTCATATGTTTCGACCCGTTTATGGTGTCTGAGCCCTCTAAACGGGCGCTGACACTGTTCACCCGAGACCCAATGGGAAATTTGCATGCTTTTACCTTCATAAAATGTTAAAATGACTCTAGAATATGAATCCCCGCATTCCAATTGTATGTATATATCGACCAGACGTCCGATTCCGCAAGATTCAACCCATTTGCGGCATTCGGGAGCTTTAAAAGTCCCCTGTTACTGTTCATCCAAAAATGAATGGGAAAATTGCATGCTTCTATCATCGTATTATGTTAAATCGAGCACAAAATATGAAATATCGTGTTCCAATTGTGCATACGTATTCACCGGACGTCCGATTTCACAAGTATCAAACCGTTTGTGGCGTCCGGATGCTCTAAAAGAAGCCTGACACTGTTCACTCTAAATGAAATGGGAAATGTACATGTTTTGCCCTCATTTAACTGTTATGAAAGTGATATCTAATTGTTTCAATGTAATGTAAGCTTCGAAATGTGTATCCATGTGCCGGAAGCAAGGAAATAATTTTCGGAGGCTTCTAAATGATATGTGATCATCAGAGGTAAGAAATCCTAATCTTCCTCGTGAACTTGGAATGACTTGTTAAGAATAAGGGGATTGAATCCCACAGAAAGTTGTGAATCGAGCGAGTAAATGGAAAGGAATCCACATTGTGCAATGTGATGGAATGATCTTCCGGATGGAGATGTGTGTGATGGAATGATCTTCTGGATGGAGATGTATGTGATGGAAATGAGACTTCCCGAATTGTAAATGTGCATGGCAAATGTGGATTTTCCTCTCCAAGTGTTGGAACTAATCTCAAAACTAGGACCATGATTTATAGGGGTAGTAGTATTTGGCTTACCATGTCCATCGCGGTGTAAACTCAAGAAATACTTAGCCACATATTCTGGCAGCTCGTGGAAGCGGGTGACGTTTGTGGTATGCTTTAGGATACTACTGTGGAAAAAACGAGGAATTGCCTGGTCCCTGGGGGATATGGGGTGATTGAGATGGTCGAGTGCTGCAGGCCTAAAATGTAGCCGATGGTCGAGTGTCAGAACCTAAAATGTAGCCGGCCTTGGAATATGTGGCAGACACATTCCTTTCCTCGTCCTTTCCTCATCCTCTCATTGTTGGTTAGTACGGCCTACTAGCCCAAGTCCGCAAAGATGATGTAAAATGAAAATAATTAATGTATAACCGATATAACCGTGAAAATCTAATGATCCCAGATCTCCCCTGTTTCCCTCTCAAGATTCATGATTGTTGATATTACATGTGTTCCCCCCTTTTAGTTGTTACTTCTATTGCTTTTTACTATGAGATGTAACTTATGATTACATTTGTTGAGCTATATGCTCACTCTTACTGTTTATCTTTTCAGATGAGAATACTTAGCCGGCGCCAAACTAGTTAGAGTAAGGAGAGAAACTTACTTGAAGAGGTTAGCTGGACGTCAAGTGCATTAAAAATTTTGTCATATTGTTGTAATGGAATGTAACAGCCATTCATTGATGAAGGTGGCTTGTTATTATATTATGATTTTGTTATGCTTCCGCATGTTTTAAGGATTTAGTTACACTTTCACATTTATGTTGATGTTTTGAGCTTTGTTTATTTTAGATGGCATCTCTCTAGATCTAATATGGTAGATAGGAATACTGTGTTGGAGCCATGGAAGATATAGCAGATGTTGTAATCCTGTGTATTGTGTTGTAGGCTTTGTGTTAATTATTTTAGTTAGATGTGTGCTTGAACAGGATGTATTTGAGCAAGTTGTATTTTTTGTTTTCGTCCAATTGCAAAGGGAACTCTATCGAAATTTCTATAGAATCCATAAATATTAATTATGGACTTTGGTTTATGTTATCAATGACAGAGATTATTCGATGGAGAATAATTTGGTTCGTCACAATAGATCACATAAACTTTAACAAAGGAAATCACTCTTGCTACTGACAATAGACAAATTCATGAGATGACTATGGATGGGAAAGATAAAAGGGAGAAACATATAAAATTTCTATTTGAACTAACAGAAGTTCCAGAAGCTTTTATGGGATTGCAGATGAGAACAACTAACATAGGCAATGCAGGAACTAGATACTGTGTGATAGCTATTACTCCTAGACGACTTTATTCTTTCATTGGAATTGGATCACTAGAGACTGTCTTTGCCAGTTATTTTGATCGAGCAATACACTTCATGGAACTTCCTGGCAAAAATCCACACAGTGAATTGCATTTTTTTCTAAATCAAAGAAGAGTAGTGCATTTTGCATGGCTTTCTAGAGCAGGAATCTACCATGGTGGCTTCAATTTTGGAGCAAGTCATATTTCGCAGGATGGTGATGACAATTTTGTGGAGAACAAGGCCTTACTGAACTATTCAAAGTTATCCGAAGCTCTAAAGCAGTCAAACCTAGTTCTCTAGCAATTTTTGAATTTCATTTTTTACTTCTCATCGGGAATAAAGTTAAGGTTGTGAATAGAATTAGTGAGAAGACCATAGAGGAACTTCATTTTGAATTGGCTTCAGAGTCAATCTCAAAGGGTATTCTAGGATTGTCAAGTGATGCATCTGTAGGGCCTTTTTATGCAGATGACCAACGCTCTATCTTTCAGGTATCTGTTAATGATGACGGCCTAGATATGTGGAAAATATACCTGGACATGGAAGATTATGCTGCAGCTTTAGCAAATTGTCGTACTGCTTTGCAAGGAGACCCAATCTATCTGGCACAGGCTGAAGCTACTTTCTTTGGAAAGAACTTCTACAGAGCCGCATCTTTCTATGCCAAGATCAACTATATACTATCATTTGAGGAGATCACCTTGAAGTTCATGTGTGTAAACGAGCAGGATGCTTGCGGACATTTTTTATTGCAAAAACTTGATAATCTCTCACATGATGATAAATGCCAAATCACAATGATTTCCACATGGGCAACTGAGTTGTATTTGGATGAGATCAACTGGCTACTCTTGGAGGATGATTTTACTTCAAGTGACCGTAGATTGGAGTATCAACCCATTATCAAAGAGCTCCATGCTTTTCTAAGTGAACTCTTAATTGTGAGCAAGGCTCGATGTGCCGCTAAGCACTCAAAGGGGGAAACTGCTTCTCTGATTGCAAGGAAGTCTAGTGGGGAAGAAGCTACGTCGAATACGTGATTTTGGACGAGTTTTCGCTGCAGTTGGTATTCGACAGTTTAACAGCGGCAACCCTTCATCAAGTCTTTTCCTCGTTCAACTTTGACGGTAAGGTTCTTTTGATAGAGACGGTAATATTATAGGCATCATTTAGACATCCTCGAAAGCATCGCCGCCGCATCAACCGATTACTACCCTGAAAAAGTGCTCGAGCAACCTCCCTCATCTTTGCAAATTACATTTAATTTAGAGATTGTACCTGAATTCTGTTATACTTTTTCCACACGTGCTTTCCTTTATTTTATATTTTCTGTTTTATTTTCCCCCTTCCTATCTATTATGCTTGTTTTTAGTTGTATGTGCATAGTGCTATTGGGCCACATGTGGCTACCTAGCACTGTATATGTAGCCATTCTTGGATATTGAGAAACAAGGAGATATTTGCCTTCTACTCACGCTTTCTTCCCTCTCTGCTTTTCTCTCTCACTGTCTTCTCCTTCTACCCCTTTTGCCTCTCTACCTCTCTCGACTGTCCCCCCTCTTTTCCCTCTATTTTTCCTCTATTGAACTTGCCCTTTCCTATCATCTTCTCTGTTTTCGTCGTCGTGCCGATGCCGTTGCTAACCATGCATGCAACATAATTCCCACAAAAATACTTTCCCCAAAAACCTCCCCCAAAATACAACCACATACATATAAAATAGATATAAATAGTAGCCGATATACATCACAATATTAATATTTCTCAATACATTAACAACATTATGATATATTGATTGATATAAGTCCGTCTACTTACAATTTTATTGATATTTTTTTCTTCTTATATATCTGATATTGATATATCTACAATAGGCATCTTCTTCCATGATTTACTTTTATATATATATATATATATTGATGTGGGATGATAAAGAGTCAATCTACCATTTCCATTTTCTTTCCGTGCGGATTCCATCTATTTTTTCCTGCTCTTGCTCTTTCTCAAGGGAACTGACACCCACCGATCTGCTTCTTCCATCATTTGGGTCTTGGGATCATCTCTCAAAGCCTGAGTTGGATTTGAATTTGTTGGCAGTTCTGGTCCATCTAGCATCAAGACCGATATATCTTCATTTCAAATGTCCTCATCGTTTCAACCTGGGAAATAATATAAAGAACAACATGATTAATACAATGGGCATAATGTCATTGATTAAATCATGTATCCTAAAAGGAAGAAAACTAAGAATATCTAGTAAACGTATTGTGATATTTTAAATCTCATTTTTCATCAGTAATTAATTATTTGTAAATAATCAAAATTGAAATGCACAAACAACACAAACACTAGTCAACAAAAAGTGGGATCAGAAGCAACAAAAACCTACCTTAGAAGAGCCAAAAATCAAAGGAGACAAAAACACAAAATACAACAGTAAAAAACAAAACCCATGGACCCTCATTCATGCAAAAAGGGTCAATATCGTTATGCACATTAGAAAGTTCTTGATGATACGAACCATATTGTTTCTATCAAAGAAACCAATTGAATCAAATAGATATGCATTCTAGTCCATCTAGATATACTGTCCCTAAAAGGACAAGTCTTGTTGCATAGTGGGAGGGACATCTCATTTTTCATTTAATTGTAATTCACTCAATCACTTCATTCCAATTTTCTTATGAGAATTTCATCTTATACAATTCAAGTAAAAATATTCAAATATTGGTTGCAACGGATATGTAATAGATAGGTCTTTCTCCTATGATTGTACAGCCACGTGCACGAGATTCTACAGCGAATCACCCTCCAAATACAGTTAGTAACCCCATACTGGAAAAATAAGTTGTGAATAGACTCCTCCACCTTCCTGCAAAACAACGATCTCTTTAACCTCACTGCTCCCAACATCTCTATATGTTGATATACAAGGTTGCATCCAGTGGAGCCCATAAGTGGGACGATAGTCCAGCTGTGTACAGTGTAATACACCGTCAGCACAAAATTCAGCTAGGAGACGGAGGAAGCTTGGCTTAACCCAACTTGAACTCAGCTCAGTTTTTTTGTTAGCCAGCTGGAGGTGGCATATTGGTGTCCAACACTCACTAAACACTCCTTTGCATGTGTTGGAATTTTTTTTGATGCTGTGATGGACAAGCTGGGGGGCAAGGTCAGACACGTTTCAGACACAGCTTAAGATACATCGGGCTAGTTTCTTATTTTTCAAACAAGAAAATAGACCAGTTAAGGAAAATTATGAGAGCACCAGGGCCACTTACTAATTAACACAAGAAATGTTCAAAACATAAAATGTGAGAAAAAAATGAACACTGGTAGTTTCCATTCACAACAATTGAAGACAGACAGGAGTGCTTAGCAGTGAAGAAAATGAACTGACATTGAGGCAAAGGTTGTTAGCTCCTGAGATGCTCGCAACAGTGGCCGAAGACAGAGTATTTGTACCTGTCCAGCTCTCTATTCCTTCTTTGAAGATAAATTTACTCCCATCGTGTTCCAAACATAGCCCCAGCTTTGTTTTCATGTTTTTGGCTTTTTCTTCTTGTATTTTGCTGTGGATATTCTTGTTTATGCCTTAGCTCAGTGGATGTTGAAACATTGCTATTTTGTCTATGCCTTAAATTCCGTTGTCGAACTACATTTTCTAGTTTTTGGCCTAGCTCTCTGTCACTGGCAGTAAAGGGGGGAGGCTCTAATAGACTATTTAAGAAAAATAAACAACACAACATCCAATCAATCAATGCTGAGAAAGCAACTTAAAAATTCAAAATGATGAGAAGAACCAATAACCATTCTCCTGAATACCTCAATAACATTGATGATACAATTTCATCAAATGAGGAGAGCATCACAACAATAATCAACCTATTGAAGTCAATGTTCAGAAATAATTTGATAAGAACCCAGATAAGAATTCAATATCAAGTCCCCAGCTAAGCAATTGTTGCTCAACCAACACTTAAAATTCAATGAAATATATCACAAAAAATTGAAATAAATACATCACAAGGCACAATGAGAAAATATTATTTGTTAAGGGAGAAACTCATTGATCATCTGAATAGAAATCACATAATTGACTTCTAATCAACACAAGCGAATCCCCGTGTGAATTATAGGAATGCGGAAGATAACGCTCTCACAAATCCTAAACTCCAAGAGCCACCAAAAGTGTTCCCCACAATTCTTCAAAAAGATATTCAATAAAAAAACCTCTAATGGACCTATGCGCGGCTTACATAATCTAATAAATTGTAATGATACATAATTACCCAATAACCCTTAATATGTTGGGTTATTTGTCACTCTTATATGGGCCCATACGTATTTAACATATTATTTGGTGGTTCGGATAAGATCATACGGATATTGTATAAGTATCGAAAATATTTCAAATTAAAAGAAATTTGGCTTAATTAGAAAAGATTTTATTTCATTTGATTTTTTTATTTAAAAAATTTTATTGGGAGATTTTATTTAGTGAGATTTTATTTTTATCTTAGAAAAGAGCGTCATATTTCTTAAATCACCTAGAATAAAGATTCTCTATATAAATATCATAACTCTAATATTGAATGTATAATTAATTAATTAAATAAAATTTGAGTATATTATTATATTTCTTATACTTATAAATTTAATGGTTGACGTTTAACGGATGTTCAAATTTTATTCTATTAATCGAGTTATATATATTCGGGTCAAACCCTAATAAGTAGTATCAGAGAGTGGTTGTAAAATTTTAATTTGATGGTGTTAATATTGAGAATTTTACTATTCTGTGTTGAGTAATTTAATAGGCAAAATAGTTCATTCTTTGATAACAAAGTATGAGAAATGTTTTAACTTGGGAAGAAATAATAAAAATATTTTAGAGTAAAAAGGATAACTTAGAGAATATGAAGGATGAGGAGTGGCAATATACGAAAGATCTTACTAATTGTACGATTAAATTGTATATTATGGATAACACTTTCAAAAAGTCATTGGCTTGTCGGATCCAACAGAGATCTAAATGAAACTTGAAAATTGATATAAGTCCGAATTCTTGACGATAAGGTCGCATGTGAAGAAATTCTATAGCCTTTATTTGTCAAAAAGAAAATGTTTCGAGAAGTAATTGGATGAGTTCAATTGAATTTTGATGTAAATATCGATACTTGATAAGAAGATTAAAGAAAAGACATAAGGCATCGGTTTTACTGGCTTCTTTGTTAGCCTTGTTCAATTATATTGTCATGAAATTACTATTTAGAAAAGACACTCTACCTGGATGAGGCCATCGTTTTCCTACTTATAAATAAGCCAAAGCGGATGGAAAGCGTTGAGGTTTTGGAGACGTTGAGGCTATTGGTATTCACTAGCAGTTAGAAACATGGGAGATCGAGGGACCTATGTGGCAAATCGGAGATGAACAATGGTCGGTCAAAGTTTTAAAATATGAAGTGATTCCATTGTGTTAAGAAAGGTCATATAAATCAGATTACTTCAAAATGGAAGTAGGAGAAGGAGGACAAAGAGAAATGTTAAGAGAGGAGGGATCATGACAAAAATGATCAGATCACTATCACTTCTGGTTGTCCATGAGTGGAAAACACAGAGTTTTTTGAATCAGGAGACGAATTGGGTGATATATAATGGTTCTTCACATCATGCGATATCAAGGAATTCCCTCTTCACCACCTATATGCCCAAGGACTACGGGGTATTAAAGATGGGTAATGATAATTTGTTGAGGGTTATTGGTATCAAGGATGTTAATTTGCAGACAAGTAACAGGACAAAATTCGTGTTAAATGGCATTCGACATATCCCAAATTTGCGGTTGAATGTGATTTCAACCAAAAAATTTAATGAATAAGGCTTTTGCACGGTGTTCAAAAAGGCTAGTGGAAACTCATCAAAGGTGCCTCGATTGTAGTAAAGAAAAGTAAAAATTTAAACCGATACTTGATGAAAGTTTCAATTGTCAAAGATAACACTAAGATAATTAAAGGGGATATTGATCAATGTGGCGAAAAGAGGAGGTCGAGGAGGAATATAAGAGGAAATGATTCTATCACAAAGGAGAAACCAAAGGGGAAGGAGAATACTCTAAGTTCGGTGAAGTGAAAGAGGATATCATTCAAACTTGTGGAAGATAAGCGCTGGGATCCCATTAAAGCAAAAGTTATCGAAAAACAAGTGATGACAGTGACCGATTAAGGTGAAGGGTCCCCTACACAATATTGAGAAAAAGTGTGTCAAATTATAGGTCACTTACGTATTGACCCACACCCATTTTACTTGCCATTTGGCAGTTTGAATAAGGTCATATGAGTATTATACGGATATTAAAAATATTTTAAATTATTAAAAATTTAATTTGATTATAAAATATTTTATTTCATTTGATAGAATTTATTTTATAAGATTTTATTTTTATCTTAGAAAAATATATCATATTTTTTAATTAACTTATGATAGATATTATTTATATAAGGATCCTAATTTTAATATTGAATTTATGATTGATGAATTGAATAAAATTTAAACATATTATCATTTTTATTGTACTTATAAATTTGGTCGTTAATATTTGATTGAGGGTTCAATTTTATTTTTGCTGCACTGGATTGTATATTTTCGAGTCAAATTCCAACATAATGAACAATAATTTAAGAGCATAACTAACCCATATGAAATAGACTCTCGTCAAAATTGAGCTAGACGTCATAGGCTTTAAGACGTATCAAAATTATAATGAACTTGGGCTCAATTTTATACAATCAAGAAGTAAATTGAATAAAAATGAGTTGTAATAAATAAGTCAACAATGAACTGATCCGACTAAAAATATAGAATCAAACTTGTATTTGCCCAAAAGACCTGAATAACAATAATGTTTCTTCTTCAATCAACAGAACTTCCATTAATCATGTTTTCTCATCTAGAAACCAAAAATTCGAGAACCACGGGCACATAACTCACATTTGGACTAAAGAAATCAACAAAGCAAATCATAAGGTCACGAATTTTCATTACTTTACGTAATACGTAATCAAAAAATAAAAACAAACAAAGAAAATATAATCAACGAGTAAATTTAGTTAAAAATATAGGGGCTATTGGAAAGATACCTCTAGATAGGGCGGACAACTCAAAAATCTCGTAGGTGAGAGCCTCGACCTCCCATTAACGCCGCCATTTGAATAGCACTCCGCCTTGCTGGCAACAGTCACTGAGATGTCTTCTATGAGCATGAGTATTGTCTTCTCCCGAAACTGCCCCAACCACATGTCTATACACCTGCAACACCTTCCCTGTGCTCATTTCGGCTGTTGGCAGAAACCCATCGAAGAATTACTTTTAAATAGTAAGAGTACAAGTTTGTTGCCGAAGGTTTGCTATTTCTTCAGCTACGAGTAGCCCAAAAAAATTGAACGAGGAATGGAGTTTGTCCCACATCGAACAACAACTGACGAGAAAGACTTCAGCACTTAATATAAATATGAGGCCCGTAACAACGTGTAAACTTACATACCTGGACGGGGCCACTGGGCGATCAGGGAGGCCCATGGCCTAGGATGGTGACCGACATTGCACGGTCGGTCGGGGCACCAGCCTAACATCTCCTCTATTAAGGAGACTGTACGTCGTAATTTGTGGTAGAGAGGGCCTGCGCTTGCGCGGCCCTTGCCCAATCCCTAACAACAACGAAGTTACGTATACGTGAAGCCCGCGGTGTTCATTTCTAAGCCGTACAATCGATGTCGGTATTTTTGGAGGTATCAGAATTTCGGAAATGAGAATTATTATGGAAATTATTAAAATTAAAATTAAGTGAAATTGGCATTTAATTTAATGATATAACATATTTTTGCATTTTATCTTTTATGAGACAAATCTTCCAAAAATTTGTAATACTTTTGCATCTTATCTCTTTTAAGACAAATTTTGCATAAATTTGTAGTTTTTGCCTTCCAAAGTGAGATGTCCATTGATATCATGTTTTTGGCTTAGAAAAGATGCTATTGGAATATATTGGGCATATAAAAGGCATAAAGTTTGTAAATTTTATTTAATTTATGTCAAAACTGAAAAGTTTCAAATAATATATATTTTTTTAAAAATTTTAAAGTTTTTTTTTTCAATTCATATTGATTTTTATTTATTAGAATAGATGGGTAAATACAAATTATCACATCCGGATATATATTTTCATAAAATTTTAAAGTTTCTTTTAAATTGTTTTTTTTTTATTTATTAGAATAGATGGGGTAGATTCAAATTATCACACTAGGATATACCTTAAAGATGGTATGGGGATTGTAAGCTTATTAAATTTTAGATAACTTATTAAAAGGTTGGAATATCTCTCAGATGGTAAGCGCCCCATGAATGTCCTAATAAAAAATGACCCATCAATTTCGATAGCATTATTCTTTAAGTAACTGACCTAATTATTAGTTAAATAAGATGCGTATGCAAACCAAAGCAAAATGACAAACTTGGGCCCTATTAGTAAAGTGGTTACTCGAGTTGGGACTCGGATTGTGTAGCAAGGTATAACAACATCAACTAATAAGAGAAATTACTCCACCGACTTACCAGTTGCTTATGGACTAATTTTTTGTATAATGTAATATATAACCGTTTGCAATCAACTTAACATAGTTTGATATATCATCTTATTCAAGATATAGTTGGAGTATCATATATTAAGTTATCTCTTTTTTTTTATAACATGTGACTTGGATTATGGTTCATTTGATTTTTTTTTTTTTCTGACATAAAATAAAATTGATAGTAGATTAAAAGTTGAGAATATTTTTTTAAAAATAAAAGTTAAAAATTAAAATTATGAAAAAGTAAAAGTTAGAAAATATTTTTGATATAGGTATCTTTAGTAATAGTATTTCATTGGGAGGCACCTATTTAACCAAAAACAGAATAGATGATTGCTCTTGAATTTTCCTTGCATTCAATGACATAAAATATCTTCCAATACAGGTGGTAATTTCAGATTAGTCAATTGGTTAGAACCCCAACTATATATATAAAACTTTCTAGATCAAAAGAAGTAGTTCTACAAAGACAATAGAAAGACACTAAAGTGAAGAATATATTCAAACAAATGGAGACAAGTCCTCCCAACTCACACTCATTCCCTTCCTCTTTCAATTCACACTTTTCTTTTTTATCTTTTTATTTTCTTAAAAAATATCACTAATTTAAGTATCAAAAGATATATCAGGTAGCTAATATCATATATCTCTAACATCTCATTTAATTTATTGTGGTGCGTAGGGTAAGGATTTCCAATTATAAAGACCACACCACTATCACTTAGATCAGTTGAAGAATTCACCTGATTCCCTAATTTGTGCAACAATCTAAATCCTTAAAATGCATCATTTTGGAGGTTTCCCAATATTCTGGCGTTACAAATTTTTCGGGGCCAAGTGAGCCTAAAGGAAAATTTGGGGCAACCAATGAGACAATCCACTTATGGAGGAAAATATCATCTTAGAACCTGATGTCCAAGATGGGACTAACCTCCTTAGGCTGATTCCTCCTCAACTCCCTCTTAAGCCGAGCACACTCATTCTGAGTACTATCAATCAAACTTGCATTAGAAACTGATCGATACTCAAACTCTTGGAGCTTATTTTCAAGAAAGGTAATCCTATACACGACAATTTTGATAACTCACGAGATCTCGTCATCAATTCGGATAACCCCTTCTCTAAAAAAGTAGCTTGATCTCTAAGCTGTTCGGCCTCGGATACAACAACTTCCACCCAAATCTCCAACTCCCTATATGTCGCAAGATCAATATACAATTGAGAGAGATGAGCAATCTCAGTGTCTTGCTTCTGCAGTCTGTCCTTGACCAAACGCACCAAGTCCTGGGACTAGCACACAAACAAAATATCTAGTCAGATGCAATGATATAAAAAAAGATCCAAGTATTGGATGAGAAGTTTACCAAAGTTGGAACCCTATACACGAGAATAAATAGAGCAACAATCGATTCTTCCACGTTTAAAGCTTAAGGTTCAGGGTCGTTTATTCCTGTAGAAATAATCAGGGGAGCTTCACCATCCGAAATAATTGTATGCACCTTAACATTTCGGATCCATATTTGGATTATTTTGATTTTAATTGTGATTTTGGATAATTTAGACGTATCAAAAATTAATTAAATATTATAAAATATTAAATGATATTTAGATCAATCGTGTTGTCGCTCAAAGTGCATATGTACTATTGTCCAAATATCGATTTGGATTATGAAATAAAAGAAAATGAATAATAATAATAATAATAATAATAATAATAATAATAATAATAATTGGGAAAGCATAAGGAAAGAGAAAGAGAGAGAGAAAGGGAGAAGAAGGAAATTGCATGTAGAGCAGGGGACGAAGGAGAAGGGAGAAGATGAAGGATAAGGAGAAAGCGCCATGCGGCAGGCCAAGCAACGCGGGAGGCAGAGCAACATGGGAAGAGGCGGCTTGTGGAGGAGGAAGAGTGAGGGTTGTGGTATGCAGAAGGTGGTGCATTGTCGAGCAAGGACGGCGGCCACGTGAGGAGGCAGAGGCGGTGGCGGTTCACGGACAAGGGCAGAGGCAGTCGAAGCGGAAGTGGCGCGACACGAGTAGAGAGAGGCACCGCATTAGCTAAGAAAGAAAGGGCATAGCTGGAGAGAGAAATATCCAATTTGGATATTTTGGAGCACTCTTTCTTCAAATCAATAGAGTATAAGGTTGAGACAAGTATTTATAACCCCTATTCTTGGTCTGATTTAATATCTGATATATTTTGGATACTATTTAAAATTTTTACTAATATACATATTTTTTTATACACCTGATTTGTTTATTCTGAATATACATGTATGGCTCATTGGCTTATTTGAAGTTTTTGGTATGGGTTTTATAATTTTGAAGGATTTATTATTTTCTAAAAATTTAAAAAATTTATCAGACATTATCTATATTTATATCAGTATGTATATACGAAAATATGCATAAAACTTGCATAGGCCATACATTTTTACATGCATATACCAAGTTGTGTTCACTACATTTAGATTTAGATATTGAATATTCTGGCCAACTCTAGATGAAAAGATATTTATTATTTAAAAGTTATTTTTTGCATACAAAAAAGGTTTGGAGTAGTGACCATTTTTATTTTGATAATTTGATTCGATCTTATTATATATTTGGACGTCCTAATATATTTGATAAACTTAAAAATTTCATCTAAAATCTCAAATGACAAAACATAATAAGTAGCCTTATTCATGAGAGATAGAGTATATGGATAGCCAAGCATGCTAGCTTAATTTGCTTTTGATATAGCCTAAAATTATTGAAAATATTTGTGACGCTTTCTCAATGTAGTCTTTAAATAATTAAAACTCAAATTTTATTGCATGATCTATATTTCTATATTAATGTATATTAGATTTTGATTTGGATTTGGATTTTGAATTTAACTTTGAGATTTGCTGATTTTTTTCACAAATGGGTCTTAATATGTTTCACATAAATAATTTTGACTATATGTTTAATCCGAACCTTTGGACTAATTGTTGCGGTGTTACTCCGATTTTTGCACACGTTATTGGATCATCCGACTATCAAATTTTGTCCCATATTATGAGCTGATCGAGCCTTAGACTTTGATTAGAATTGGACATCCATATATTATAATCGATTTGGATCACTTATATATATATACGTCCCGATAATGATTAATTTTTTATTGGATATTTATTTTGGATTTAAATATTTGATTTGAGTGCGAGATTACTATTGAATTTTATATCTTAGATTTGTATTAGATTTATTTTATCGCGATTTTGATTTATTTTGTTATTTGATTCGATATTTATCTATTTGATTATCCTCCTAATTCATTAGACTCCTTTTTGTTTAAATATGATACTTCTTAGGTTTTAGTCTCATATTTTATATTATCCCTTCAAAGTAGAAGGTTTGGATGCATTGCAGTAGTAATGACGTAATCTGTTAGTTGTTCGTTTGATTTGGTAAGTTTTAATTCCTTTATAGTTTAAATTGGTATTTGGCATAATTAGATTTTCACATTGACAGAGTACAAACCCATAATTATATTTTAAAAATAGTTCAGATATTATATTATATCTAATTATAATTTTGGTTGAATTGTTACTTTCCTTATAATAATTATAAAGTAGGTCGTATTTAAATTATTCCGGCGGTTGTCTAATAATATCCTATGTAGATTTTAATTTGTCAGGTCCTATATATTTTGTTTGTCATACCCTAATTTGCAGACTTAATATTATTTATTAAATTTATTTAAAATTTTAAATTTTAAAAATTATAATTAATTATTTAAATTGACCTATTTTGATATAAATTCGTGACAACTACTTTAAAAATTCAACAGCCTAGTGAAGAGAGAATTGAATTTGACCCCTGAGACAGCCCACCAGTGTCTACCCAAACAAACTCATCATAGGCCTTGTCAACCATTTATCAATAGCAATGCTAGAGGACAAAATAGATGAACTTGGAATTGGGGCATCTACTGCCCCAACTGCTACCTTCAAAGAAGACTGAATAAAAAGTGTCCTTGCTTTTTTTTTGGTTTGCAGGGAGGCATGTCAACGACGGCCTATCCACCCACATTAACTTCCCAATTGGCCTCACCAAGTTCCCTCCAAGTCAAAAAGTTGCTCATCTTTCGTAGTTAAGTGGCATTCCTCTCTATCAAGTTGGTCAATAGTTAGGACTTAAAGACCTTATCCAAAACCACTTTGCAATAAGCAAAATTGCCCAGTTTTCACTTATTGGAGAAGGTCATGGATGGATGAGGGCAATAGAAGCCTCCAGAGCCTTCATTATTTCATAGAATTCTCTAGCTAACAGAATATAAATACCATCCTATAGATGAACTTCATAAATTGTAATGAATACATGCCTCGAAGAGCAAGCTCTCTCGGACAGTGATGGAACTTAAAGAGGAACAATGATGGGAATATTATATCTCTGATAAACGTCCAAAACCTTTTCAACCGTAAGGCTAGATGGAATTTTGGCAATGCCTCTGGATGTTGTTCGATGAGCCATAGAAATTAAAGAGTAGCAGACAGCAAAGTTAGGTTGAGAAACAAAGTGGAAGAAGATAAGCGGGGTTTAAGTCAAAAATTTTGGTCCAGAATGACGATATCTTGACCTGCTTGAAGAGACGCATCGCTATAATGACTAGAGACACATGCCAGCATGGGGAAATGCCGCAACATGTCTCTTCCACTATGCCAATAATGATGAATTGGCACGATATTTTGTGAGACAACAGGCTAGTAGCAGACGGTTTAGTTACTCCATTTAATTAATTAAACGGTTCAGTTTCAATCAAAAGGCCAGCTCAGTTGCTTTGCTTTGCAATAATTATAGTTATGTATTTATCTAAATTAAAATTTTATAAAGCCGAGTTATTAGTGGTCTAAACTATCAAATATGGGCTAACACTTAAGTCTTGAATTGTGATCTGAGAATCATATACACACTGAAGTCATATGAAGAAAATGAGTTTCCATTTGAGTAGTTATATTCATTAGATCCTTTCATAATATATGAACTTCAAACAGAAAAGTGCAGCTAAAAAATAAGGATGAAAATAAAGAAGATATAAGACTACGACCCTAATGGAGAAAAAATAAGAAAATTCCTAAGTGCTCTTGCATGAGCTATGCCAGAAGCACTACAAAAAAAAGGACAAGAAAAACCTCCACCTAAGCTTGCAATATCTATCTTGATGACCTCTATGAGGGTCCGCGAGTCTAAAACTGCATTATAGTATGCAGGTCTAACTTCAAAAAGGACATAAAAAAGGAAAATTAAGATAATTTTTCTAATAAAATAGGGTAATTAAAATAGACTTTAAATACATCCGCGATCAATGGTTGCAAAACTTGAAGGATCTTCCCACCAGCTTCAGCTTCAACATCTACCAATAACTACGAAGACAATATGTTTACAAGGGAAAACACATGGCCAGGTGAAGAGGAAGATGTTTTGAGATGAAGAGAAACCCTCAATTTATAACCAAGGCATGACCCAATCGGTAAGGAAATTAATGCTCATAAAGGTATCAAATCATGGTCAAAGTAGACCGAGAATAAAATTCTACCAAATAAAACCGTCAATCAGCAAAAGATCTTTAGCAAAGGCGTACATAGTTGTCATGAATGACCACCTTGTTAGCTTTTCATTAATAACATACTTAGAGTTTGAATTCAAAATTCTAAGTATGGGGTACTAGTATTATGTACTACCCAAAATGAGCTGGCTCGACTCAAAATTGAAGTAAGGCCTAAGCATTAATGGCCCAACATAGGAGTAAAGAACTGATCAAACTTTCTAATAATGGCTGAATAGGATAAAAAATGGGGTATTTAATCTTGACGGTATGACTTGGTACGGCCAAAACGATACTCACATTAATAGTTAGACGGATTTTAAATCAACTAAAAAGGTAATTACATCCTAGAAGTAATGCCTTGTACTCAATGTTATAAAACACTTTCTAATATAAGTAGCAATTTCAGATTAACTGGTCAGTTAAAACCCCATTTATAAATATAAAACCTCCCAAATTAAAGGGAGAGATTTGACCAAGACAGTAGGAAAACACTTAAACGAAGAGTGTATTCAAACAAACAGAGACAAATTCTCTTGACTCATACTTATCCTCTTCCTCTTTCAATTCACGCTTTCTTTCTACATTTTTCTATTTTCTTGAAAAAAATTATTAATTTAAATATCGAAGGATATATTAGAGAGTGAATTTCGTATACCTCTAATATCTTATTTAGTTTATTGTGGTGTATAGGATAAGGATTTTTAGTCATAAAAATCGAAACCGCTGCTACTCGAATCAACAAAATGATTCATCCAACTTCTTAATTCTTACAATAATTTAAGTCCTTGGAACGTACAAATACCCATTTATATATCTATTTATACTGAATTTATTAAAATTGGTGCGGATAGAGATTGGAGAGAATAAAAATTAAAACAATGTTTCATCGACTCTTATTTTAGACAATTTTAATACAAATATGTATGTAAATAATATTTCTCATAATAAAATTTATGTATCTGTCTATTTTTTTTATTCTCTACAAGGGATATACTGGATGCCTATCTTTTGTTGATAATTAATATTTTATGCTCCCACTTTATAAGTTTGAAATAAACTACACACATAGAATTTTGTATACAAATATCACTAATTGGGTACACTCAGACATATAGTGATAATAATTAAATTTTCAATGAGAAATCAAATCATAGTGTCTCAAACCACCTTACTACCCGTATGGGCTACCTGACACCTTCTCAAGACTTAAAACACAACTTGGGTTGTGACGTGGGGACAAATATCAGCCCCTAGTGATAGGGCAAGACCACCTTAAAATGTTAAGAACAAATTATTAAAAATTTATTTTGTGCCTAAACATCCAAATATAGTTTATTTCAATTAGTTATTATTTAAAAAATATTATGTATAGATCGTGACAGTAAAGCTTCTACAAAGTCAAGTCATCCATTTTATGTATTTTATACATAAAAACATTTAACTAGGTACCGAACAAGCAAGTAAACTTTATGAATAAACTTCTAATAAGTCATTTGGGTCCAAATTTATATATATTTTCCCCATGGATAATAAAACTAATATGCACAAATAATATTATTCTCTTTATAAAATTAAACTGTATGTCTATAGATTAAATAGAGAGATATTCAATATAAAATGAATTGACAAGTCTCATTTATTCCACATGACACTTCAATTAAAGTCCTGGTGAGCTTTAGTCATTGAATACATAATCATCAAATCGTTACTTTTATGCTCAATACTAACATCAAATCTGAAAATTCTTTTTCTATACTAAGGTATAAAATATCAATATGTTTAATTTTGCTACTACTTTTGTTATTTTTACATAATGAAAATATAACAATATTATTACAAAAGAAATTAACTGAATCATTATAGTCTTAAGTCCACAGAAAAAATTTTCAATCATAATACTTGTATAGTAGTTTCATAACATGTAATGAATTTTATCTTTATAATAGACTTAATAACAAGGGTTTGCTTACAATTTTTCAGGGATATAGCTTCACTGAAGTGTAAAAAGATATATCCTAAAGTTAATTTTTTTTGGTGTCTATATAACTGGCAAAATATGAATTCTAATAATCTACCATCTGTAAATAATCAATAAAACTATAGGTTAATTTATAATCTCTATTTTATTATAAGTATTGCAAAACTTTTTTTGCAGCCTTCTAATGATCCAAACATGGGTTATTTTGATATTAACTTAACAAACTTACTGTAAAATCAAAGTTAGGTCTAGTATAAACCTAAACATTCATTAGGATTTATGTTGTAGACTCTTAAGGTATGCTCTTGATTTGTTTCTCCTTCAATATTTTTTGAAATTATTAGACTTTAATAAAAATTTTCCCTTTCACAATATGTGCTACTAAACAGAACCATATTTTATCCTGAATCTCTCTAAAACACCTTCAAGGTAGTCTTTAGAGATAGCTCTATTCTCTGTATCATCTGTCTCCATAAATCAGTATACTAATGACATAAGAGGTTTGATCTCAATCTTTTATTTTAATATTTTATTGAAAAAATTATTTACTTTTATGTAATAACCTAAGTTATTACTTGTAAATAAATATAATCTACATATAAGACTATAAAAATAAAATTACTTCCACTAACTTTAAAGTATATGCATTCATCAATAATAATATCAATGAATTCATATGAGATAATAACCATGTAAAATTTTACATACTATTGAGAGAAGACCTATTTTATTCCATATATAGAATTCTTAATTTACAAACAAATTGATTGCTACCACAAACATCTTTGGATAGTAACAAGTACACTTTATCAAGATTTTCATATAAAAATATTATTTTCACACCCATTTGATATGTTTCTAAATTAAAATGAGCTACTATAGCTATTATAATCCTTAATGAATCCTTCTTTAAAATTTAAGAAAAAGTTTTATGATAATCAATGTCATTTTTTTAGTAAACCCTTATCTACAAGTCTTATTTTACAATGCTCAATGTTACCACAAAGCATCCCTTTTGATTTTGTATCCCCATTTATGGCCAATAGCTATAGCTCCTGTTAGTAACTTAACTAGCTTCCAACCTCAGTTTTTAGTCATATATTTATATATTGTTTAGTCATATATTCTATCTATTCTTGTTAGTATTAGACCAAAGTGTAGAGTGATCTCTACTTATGACTTGTGAAAATGTATTTGGATGATTTTTAGGTCAATATTAAAATCAGATTATTGAAGGTAAACTATATATTCTAGAAATTGTAGGTCCCATTCCTCTCGACCTGCTTAACTCTTCTTTTATAGTATCTAACACTATTAGGGTAGCCTCAGCTGGAAATTATTCTTCATCAATTAACTATTTTTGAGTTGGTAATTATTCAAGATAATGATTTTGATATTTCCTAACAATAATTAACTATTATTAAATGGAAGGAGAATCTATTAATTCCTGTACTTTTTCAAATTTTATCTTTTGAGGATAATCAGGTTCAATATCACTGAGAAACCTTTCATTCTTAGATTTAACAATTTTAAGGTTGTGAGAAGAATAATAAAATTTAAATCTTTTAAAGTTAACTGTATAACAGGTAAAAGATTTGGTAATTGTCCAAGGATCTGATTTTTCTAGGTGGGAATTATAAAATTTTCACTTTGACGAGACAACCACAAATTTTCACTCTAGGGTATCACTCAATAAGGATAATGATATAATAGAATTAATAATCATGCTCCTTACGATGCCTATAATTTTGTGATTTCTTCATTCAGCTATATCATTTTGTCATGGTGTACTAGGTATTGAATATTAAATAATAATGCCCTCTTATGCAAAAAATATTACAAATGGCCTAAAATTATCGTATCAAGAGTGATATTTTCCTCAAGTTAGTATTTATATAATCGGAACTTAAATTTGGTATATATTTTATATTTCTACATAGATTTAGATATTTGGACTTGAATTTTTACTTGAATTTGAGTTTCACCAGTTTTACCAACAAATGTGTTTTGATATGCCTCGCATATTGATTTTAAATATATATTTTGATCCAAAACTTAAAATTATCTACTTACAGTACTATTTCGGTTTCTACGCACGTGATTGAATATCTGATTATTGGATTTTATCTCGTATAATGAGTTGATCGGGCCTTAGATTTTAACTTGGATTGAGCTTTGAATTGGATATATATTTATTGAAATCGGTTTGGATCATTTATGTTATCTATATATCCCAAGGGACTATTTTTTATTAGACATTTATTTAGATTTGATATTTGATTTGAATGATACTACCATTGAATTAGAATATTGAATTTTATTAGATTTGGATATTAAATTTTGTTAGATTTGAATATTAGACTTTATTTCAGATTTGATGATTGATTTTTGCATCGGCAACTTGGATTTATATCTATTTTCTGATTAGGTATTTATACTTTGACCCTCCCTCTGATTTATTAAACCCGTTTGTTCATATATGACACCTTTTATGTTCTAAACTCAGGTCTTATATTTTATCCATTCAAAGTAGAAACCTCATATGCATTGTGGGAGTATGGTCATGATCTGTCAGCTACTTATCCGATTTGATAAGTTTTTGCTCCGTAATGATTTAAATTTGTTTTTGATGTGATTGAATTTTAGATTTGACAGGGTATCGACCCATGGTTATATTTCAAGAATAGTTAAAATATTATGTTATATATTGATCATGATTATAGTTAAATTGTTACATCTCTTACAATGATTGTATAGTAAGTCGTATTTATATTGACTTGACAATTATCCGATGAGGTTCTGTATGGGTTTCGATTTATCGGGTCCTATAATTTGATTTGTCACTTCCAAATTTTGAGATTTAAAGCTATTTATTAAATTTTTTTAAAATTTTAATTTTTAGGAATAATAATTAACAAGATATATTAAATTTTGGGTCATGACAACAGCCATAAGAAGGAAAATGACTTTCAAAACCTAGGTCACATAATTGGCCAAGTGACATAGAAGATATGAGGAAGGATGTATAAGATATGTGTCAAAAAAATAGAGTACCTGTGTAGATATAGATTCAATGTGATTAACATGCATGCATGATCCATTAGCAATATGAATTGTGGGTGCATGTGACATGAGAATTGTGAAAAATTAGGATAAATCACAAGTCATGTAATTACAACAAATATTGAATCAATTTCTTCCCCAAGATGATCCAAAAACACCTCTCCTTATGATCTTTTCTCTGATATCACCTCTGTCACAACCCGAGAACACAACGTACGCAGGTCAAAAATAAAATCAATAATAATATTTTCATTAACCATAATAACCAAACCCGGATGTGACAATCATACACATGTAGGACCCAATATAAATAAAATCTGCACAAGATCTCATCGGATAAGAATTCGGACAAACATAATATACAACCTGCTAACCATGATCGCAAGGGAGGTATCCAAATTTACAACAACTCATCCACATAATACTATAACTTCAATATTTTACATACAATGATCAAGGCCATCATCCAGCCATAAATAATAACCATAACATATCCTCGAGATCAGAAATGTACCAAATAAAACATCTCCACTCGCCAAAAGGAATATCCGAGCCCGATCACGTCCAAGCTCCTGCAAGCGTATCCATGCCACTAGTCTGAAGGGATAAAACATGAAAACATGAGCCTAGAGCTCAGCAAGCATCATCGTATAAAAAAGTACTCATAAATCAGGAACAGGGATATCGCATAGCAATCACGTAAAATAAAATAACATGTCCATGAAATCCCGAAAAAATTGAGGAGATGTCTCGTATTAAATCATCGTCCAGATAAATGCATCCCTCTAGGACATATTCATAATAAATAACGATCCGGTCAAATCTTATAGACGATATCATATCATATGATCCGAGGTCACATACGTCGCAACCGTCACCACATCCATGTGGGACACAAACCATCGTCCGAATCTAAATCTCATAATGTAGAAATCGAGAGAAGACCGCCGAAACTAAAACATAAACCAAAACATATTCCGGGTTTATCACGTATTTATACGTACGAGACATTCCTATTGCCCATCCATGGGCCAAACCACGTAACTCAAATCATAGTACACCGAAATACGTGCAGAAATATAAAATATGCACGAAATCGGAGAATCAAAGATCAATGATACCAACTTGAGGAAGGGTTACCCTCGTCCGGTAACCACGGCTATATTAGCTGCGATTTAAGCCAGCAGCTCAAGGCTCAGCTATGGTTTAGGCCAGTAGCTCAAGGTCATCCATATACTCTGTCTGCCATAGATTAGGAACTGGCTCACTATGTTTTACCACCGGCGGCTTTGGGTACAACCTCAAGTTTTAGTTATATATTAGGACGTCCGAATATATTAGTTTTCCGTCAATTCCTTACGATGATTCTCAATTAAATACACAGTGCGGCAGGTCAGCTACAAAATGTCTCAACCTTCCTTCCGGTGGAAGTAACCTATCATATACGTCCCCGTCGGGACTAAGCCTCCCCGTCGGGAGCGGCGCCACAAATAGCCAATGCCTCGGATCACAAATCGACCCCTAGGGTCTCGGACCGCCATGGTCCTGTAGTGATCCCGCCCCCGGCAGCATACATGATCAATGAAAGGTCTGATTCATGGTTCCACAATATACAGATGCACAAATGTATATATATATCGTCTGAGTGTCCAAAAACTCTCTAAACCAAAAATACCAGTACAAAACCACCGCACAACCGATAAAATATACATACATGTACACAATTGATAAATTATTGGTATATTAAAAATACATGCATGTTAGTAAAATCTTTCACAATAGTCAATATGTATTAGGAATTAAATCAGACCAAGAATAGGGCTAGAAGATACTTACCTCGACTTTATACTCTGTAAATTTGAAGAAATGATGTCCCGAAGCACTCCAAATCTGGCATTTTCCTCTCCTGCCTCACGTGCGTGCTTTCTCTCTCCTCCGTTCTTCCTGCGCGCAACTGTTCTCCCCTTTGCTGCCACTGCTGCCGCCTCGAACCACCGTCACCCGCCATCCCGGCGACCATCGTCGTTGCTTCCGCCTCCTGCTCGGCCGCCGACCTCTCTCGCACCGGCTTCTCCCTCCAGGCCACGCACGCCGTCGATCTCTCTCCCCACGCAGCATCGCCGCATGCCACAGCTTACGACCGCCGCGACGTCATCCGCAGCCACTGTCGTCAGCGTTCACCCACGCAACCGCCGCCTCCTTCCTCTTCCTTCTCCTCCTTCTCCTCCTCGCACCGCAAAACCCTAATTTCCCCCTTCTCCCTCTCTCTCCTCTTCTCCCTCTCTCCCCGGTTCCTTTCTCTTCTATTCCCCATTCTTTTTCTTTTCCCTTCTTTTTTTTTTCTTCATTTCATTTTCTCTTTTTATTTTTATATTATTATTATTATTATTATTATTATTACTTTTATTATATATATATATAACTTTCTTTTATTTTTTAAATTCAACTCGGCATCCGGACAACATTACAGGTGCACCCCAGGCACCACTCCGCACCTCCGATCATTTCCAAAAATTGTACGATATTTTAAATTATTTTCACCACGTCTGAAATACCCAAAAATCACAATTAATATTAAAATAATCTATATGGGATCCGAAATATTACACATACGCCATTTTATAATAACGATCCGGTCAAATCTTATAGACGATATCATATTATATGATTCGATGTCACATACGTCGCAACCGTCACCACATCCATGTGGGACACAAACCATCGTCCGGATTTAAATCTCATAATGCAGAAATCGAGAGAAGACCGCCGGAACTAAAACATAAATCAAAACATGTTCCGGGTTTATCACGTATTTATACGTACGAGACATTCCTATTGCCCATCCATGGGCCAAACCACGTAACTCAAATCACAATACACCCAAATACGTGTAGAAATACAAAGCATGCACGAAATCGGAGAACCAAAGATCAATGATACCAACTTGATGAATGGTTACCTCGTCCTAAGAACTACGGCTATATCGGGCTTCTGAATTAGGCCGCAGCTCAAGGCCATCCATGTACTCTATCTCCCATAGATTAAGAACTTGCTCACTATGTTTTACCACCCGTGGCTTTGGGTGCAACCTCAAATTTTAGTTATATATTAGAACGTCTGAATATATTAGTTTTCTGTCAATTCCTTACGATGGTTCTCAATTAAATACACAGTGGGGCAGGTCAACTACAAATATATCAACCTTCCTTCCGGCGGAAGTAGCCTCAACCTTCCTTCCGGCGGAAGTAACCTATCATATACGTCCCCGTCGGGACTAAGCCTCCTCGTCGGGAGCGGCGCCACAAATAGCCAATGCCTCGGATCACAAATTGACCCCTAGGGTCTCGTACCACCATGGTCCCGTAGTGATCCCACCCACGGCAGCATGCATGGTTAGTGCAAGGCCTGGTTCATGGTTCCACAATATACGGATACACAACATACATATATATCGTCTAGGTGTCCAAAATCCCTCCAAATCATAAATACCAGTACAAAACTACCGCACAACCGATAAAATATACATGCATGTACACAATTGATAAATTAGGGGTATATAAAAATACATGCATGTTAGTAAAATCTCCCACAGTAGTCAAAATGTATCAAAAATTAAATCAGACCAAGAATAGGGCTAGAGGATACTTGCCTTTAACATTATACTCCGCAGATCTGAAAAAAGGATGTCCCAAAGCACTCCAATCGGGCCTTTCTCTCTCTCCTCTGCCTTCTCTCTCCGCCTCCAAGGCCCTCTCTCCTCTCTGCGGACAGCTCCTCCGCACCGCTGCCGCTGCCTGCCGCCTCGAACGGCCGTCGCCGACGCAGCCCCCCGACGAGCTCTCCCTCTCAGCCATCGCGCACGCCTCCTCTCTCCTCCGTTCTTCTCCCGCGCGATTTCTCCGCCGGCCGCACACGCCGACGCCTCTCCTCCGCCGATCCACCACCACATGACCTCATGTGGCCGTCATCGACCTCCTCGGCACCACCTAGCCGGCGCCGACGCAGTCACGCGGCCCTGTTGCTCTCCGCGCAACTTCATCGTCGCCCCCCTCGTCTAACCCACACTGCACCCACAATCGCCTCAGCCCACGTCACTGTCGCCTGCGCCGCGCCACCGCTGACCACCATCGCCGCCGATTTCCTGCGTCGCCGCCGCCGCCGCCGCTTCCTCCCTTCTCCTTCTTCTTTTTCGCACGGCAAAACCCTAGATCCCCTTTTTCCCCCTCTCTCTCCTCTTCTCCCTCTCTCCCCGACTCCCATTCTCCTCTTTTTTTCTCTTTTTCCCATTTTCTTTTTCCTTTCTTATTTTATTCTTTTCCTTTTTAAAAAAAATCTTATTGTTATTATTATTGTTATTATTATTATTATTATTAATCTTTAATTTTAAAATTCAAATCGGATTCCGAACAACAGCACAGGCATGCCTCGGGCGCTGCTCCAAAATCCTGATCATTCCTCAAAATTTTAGAATATTTTAATTTACTTTTACCACATCCGAAATACCCAAAATCACAATTAATATTAAAATAATCCAATCGGGATTTAAAATATTACACCTAGTCCTCAACCGGTCTACTAGCCGCTTTTTTGGTCGACCAAAGCATTGACCTTCCTGGACTCTGATGGCTCGTCCTGATTTTGGGCCTTTACTGACTTACTAGCCTTTCGTTCGATCAACAGTAGTGTTGACCATCTCGACAAAAATAGGCCGTTGAAAATTTGGGCCATTTTTTTATTTGAGGGCCAGCTCGTTATTAGTGTCCCCATCACTAATCTAGATAGACTTACCATTAAAATTATATTTCTCCAGTAATATATAATGCATTTTTAACCATTATTCATAGACTTTTACACTTGATAACACAATAATTTTCTTTTTCTAAACTATTATAGTTTAAGTGGGGATTTGGGGATTTTAATTTTTTCAAAGAGAAGGGAGATCATTATTGTTTTGTCTAGGTCGTTATTTAAATAGTTATTTTTATTAAAATATTTAAATATTAGACTTAATGTCTTATAGGTGTTAGTATTATAAAAAAAATTGAACATATAAATCTGTATAATATTTTTTAATTCTTATATTTTAATCTAATTGTCTTATTTAGAAAAAAAAATTAATAAAATCTTCATTTTTTAAGAGGTTAGGATATGACTTTTACACACATCTACCGTCAACAAACACAACTAGACCCATTAATTGTTATTTTTCGTGCACAATCATGACACCATATTCCACATGATCTCCCATGGGATTTCAGATTACAATACTCATTAATATAATAGTGTGTCTTCTAATTAGATTCATATGACCAGATCCAACCGTTAAGAGCAATTTGGATTCCTAGGTAATTTACAATCCTATTCCTAATAATATCCTGTATAAATTTAAAAAATAGATTAAATCTCTTTTTACTTTCCACTGAATGTTGACGCCACTTTAGATCTGCTCTTTGTCCTTCCAACATTAACGACCGTCTGATTGTCTTTCTTGATCGGTTCTAATAAAAAGTTAAGTGCAATTATTATGAAATTAATTAACAATTGATTTCGTATCCAATAATATTTTTTTCTAAATGACATTAATTTGAATGCATTTGGCGTAGAATCACAGTATTTGAGAAGGGTATGCAAGACTCTCCTACATATTTTGTCCAAAATATTGACGCCTGATTCGTAGGGTAATTATCGATCTTTAATTTTAATATATTTGCACGATTTTTGCATGCTTTATTGTTATTTTAGCATTTCTAATTTTTAATAATGATTTTTATTTTTTACATATTTATTTATTATTACATGTATAAAATAATATATATAATTTGTTAAATTTTAGACTGAGTTTTACTATTTTTTGCTAACCTCTTATATATGCTATTTCGAATGCAAGCATTGCAAAAATTATATGGTGTGATCATAGCTATAAAAGCAAATTTTCATATAAGTATATTTTTCTTCAAGTCATATTATTCTTCGGTAAATATAATCACTTTTGGACGGTTTTATTTTATAAAAATCAGTTTAAATATAAAAAATATATAGGCTATTATCAATAATAATAATAATAATAATAATAATAATATATTTTTCGTAAGTAAGTAAATTATATTAAGATGTAAAAAATTACATAGGCCTATGTTCTAACACCAAGTGTTAGACCAACTTAAGTGTAGAACATAGAGGCTAGAGTATCCCCCGAGCATACAAAAAGATTAAACAAACCACACCCAAGGACTCTATCCAATGGCCAAGAACAAACATGGGTAACAGAAACGGCATGGTTCCCAAAACAACCAGCGATGAATCAACGTGGTCATGGCAGCACATCCCAGAATCACAACCACACCAAACAGGGTAACATCAATAGCCTCGGACATAATAATAATAATAATAATAATAATAATAATTTTTAAAAAAAAGAATGATGGAGTACGAAAATTAATCAAACACTATTAATAAGGTATATAATAAAAGATTAACTTCTACCAAATGCTAGTAAGGGTTTGCTGGAGATAATCCTAAAAGATAATAGAAATTAATATGTACAATATTTAAAAAACCTAGACTAATTCATAGGAAACTTCAATATGTGTTTTTAATTTTTTTGATATTAAAAAATCCTAAATCATTTAATCAAATAATATAATGACCAATAAAAGCTAATTTAATCTCAAAAAATTTTATAATATATTGTTAGATCGTTTTATAAGAGCATCCAGAATTAGTAAGAATAATACAAATATATTAACAAGAACTAGATTATGATTTTAGTATTTTAAAATCACTATAGTATGTATATATGAAATGACTGGTATTATTAGAAATTGGGTTTGATATCATGTTAAAATTTGGAGACATTAAAGCTAAAATATATGTGCGAAAACCTGTGATAGATGTGATCCAAAATGATAAAATTTCTGTCATGAATACCCGAACATGATGCTTGTAATAATCCAATGTAAATGATGCTGCTTATACACGTAGAAGGAATACAAAATCTGTTTTTACTGACATTGAGCATTTTCAATGATGCAAGAACTAAATGAGGAGAGGCAGAGCACATACACGAATGAAGAACAAGAGAAATAAACTGCTGCTTCAGTACATGGACAAAATCAAAAAAATAGAATAGTAGAATAGAGGAGCAAAGATAGAGACGGGCAACCTGTAGGGAATATTGCCGACGGCTTAGAACGATTTGAGAGGGAAGGACAAACGGCAACGACAACGGCACACAGCACATAACAATCACAAAATAGAACAAGATAAAAGCAAGCCCTCTTTTAAATAAGAAAAAAAAAAATTATGAAACGATTCGTCGAAAAAACTTCATTGTGTAAAACGGTTACAAAAACCACTGGAACAGTATACAAGAGCTCGGCTCCTTTGATTGCATTAACCTGAGCAACAGTGAGGACAAATTGAACCTCCTTCTTTCTTTTCTTTCTTTTTCTCTTTCTTTTATTGACGACGCTCACTGATCTTAATTTCACAAATCGCTCACCTACATACCTACTCCAGATTTCACAAGTGATTTTATTGCACAAACAATCACGCACCCGCTCTTCTTTTATAACCAAAAAAAAAAAAACATTTCTCGCACTTTTATCATTTCCCGCACTTTTGATAAATCATGACTAGACACTTGTGGGCTCCACAACCAGTTACCATCCCAGTCCGACCGATCATCAAGCTCTCCAGTCCAGCCGATCATCAAGCTCAATGTCCGGCCGCCCTTCAGCATCTTTGCCTTATCGCTTGCTGCGCACGCGAATTCCACAATACTTTATCTTGTCATTGAACCCGATCGGCTAAACCTCCAAACGGCCAATCCGTCGAATATGGATCCACACAGGTCACCCATATCCGAACACAACCATGAACAGAGAAAATAAGGCACTATATATCATCATACATGAGTAAAGAGCATCACGTAAATAATCAGTCCAGGGCTGTTTTTGTTCGGACCGGGACTACTTATTTAAACTGCGAGAAAACAATCGACGATTCACAACAACACATAACAATCACTAATAACAAAACAAGACGTAATTTTTACGTAGAAAACCCTCTTAAGAATGAGAGGAAAAAGCCACTGCACGATATATTTGAAACATCTTGACTATGCAATAATTCGACTGCACAAACTCTAATAAAATATAATAATTAAACACCTTATAACAAATAGACAAAACAATAATGACTACAAGACGAAAGAGTAAAAAATATAACCGGTAGAATGCTTTTCTCAACTTCAAGAATAACGTACCCAATATTGGCGAAGACTAAAACTTGATTCGAAATTCAACTAGATGCTTGAATATTCTTCTTCTCCCTTTTCTTTCTCTTCTTTTTTCACAAAGAAAACCCTAAAAATACAGTGGCGCATTTTTATAATGTGAGCCATTCTCAAGCGCTCATGAGGCACGCCTCAAGCGCAGGTGGCACGATAAACGACACCTTGGGCACACCTTGAGCACACCCCTTTTGGAATCGACCTATAACCCAATAGTTTTATATTTTATAAATCAGGAATTTATTTGTACAATGAGTAAATCAACTACTTATACAGCAGTTGTTAATTAATTACAACCATAAGATTAAAACAAATCCTAACAATTCAACAAAAACACAAATATGTATCAAATTAATGTTTACATTTGCATAATAATTTGAAATACAAGAAACATAATTTGTGCTTATTCTAATATCTGATCCATATGCTCACTAGGATTGTCCAAATAGAATAATCTGATTCGTGGGTCAACAAATTCACCCAATCAGTAGTTATAGTTCAGCTTACTCGGACTGATGACAGCATCTCAGCAGAGCTTCCGTTGCTGTAATACGTAAGATGCAGTAGCCAATCCAATGCGTCGTTGTTGCTGTTGCTGTGATTATGAAATATGACAGTGGCTTGCATCTTCTGTTTGTGATAAATCAGGTTTGCAGCGAATGGACTGCAAGAAACAATAGAATTTGTCAATGTATTCATTTGAACTTGATAATACTGACACGCTGCTGCTGATAAACGGTTGATTGTGTTACACTGACGCCGGACTTCAGTCAACTGAAGCACAAGATATGCTGAGTTGTGCCTTGCTGATATTGAAGCAACAGGACTGATGAATTTATGTGCTTGCCGATCTGCTGCTTCTATTTCTCTGCTGTAACACGTGATATGTAAAGCTGCGTGTGATACGCATTCTCTGCACTGATGGGAACCGGAAGAATGTTTCCTTTGTTGATACATCATATCAGAACAGGATTTGCTTGATTCGGCTAATACAGATGCATGTCATATATAAATGGATGAATCAATATGCTTGCACTTTGCTGCTCTGCATGATCTACTGCAGAGGAGAATGCTCACCGGCTGCGGCTACTTGCTGATTCACGTGAAAACCAAAACTCGGCCCATGCTGTGTGTATAAACGGCATCATGATATTGCTTCATGATCAACTATGACCGTACATTTGATTGGTGAAAATAAAAATTTTATTCCCACCTTATTCCTCCGAAAATATTAATTCTCCTAAATGGTTGCATTTTAATAGAGAATAAATATTCCCGAATGAATAGTTATTCTAAAGAAATCTAAAAATAATAATTATATATTTAAAATATATATAATTATTTAAAAATTATATTATAATATATATAATTATATGTGTTTTATATGATTATATGTATTTTTACATGTAATCATTTAAATATTTATTAAATATATATTTTATAAATATTTAATATATATAATAAATATTGTATTTTATATAATTATTATATATTATAATAATTATTACAACAATCAACTGTATTTTATATATATTTTATATAATTATGTATTTTAAATTATAATATTTATTAAATATTACATCTACTTTATATATGTATTTTATACATTATAATAATTTATATATTATAATATGTATTTTATTAAATATGTATATATATAAATATATATTTTATTTATATATAATTATGTATTTATACATGACAAGGAATAAATATGTATTTTATATATTATAATAGTTATTATATATTTAACATATATATGATATATTTTATATTATATTTTGTATGATAAAAATATATATAATTATTCAAAAAATATATTATATAAGATATAATTATATTTTACATGATTATATATTTTATACATGTAATTATTTAAATATTTATTAAATATGTATTTTATATGATAAAAATATATATTATATGAAATGATAATTAAGAAGAATATATATATATATTATATTTTTTCTTAAATAGGGGCAAAAAAATCTTATGATAAATTATCACCTTATTCCTCATAATATTCTACAAACCAAATATTAGAATACTAATTCTCAACTGATTCTATTCCAACAACAAAATATAAAAATAATAATTTTAAACTCTATTCTGATCATATTCTATTTCTTGAAAATAATTATTCTATTCTTATTTTATTCCATTCTAATAACTAAATATAATGTGAGAATATTCAAATAATTTTCATTGATACTAAAAATAATGACATTTTATAATTAATAATTAAATCATATGATAACAATAATAATATATAAATTATAAATAAAAATTAATAAAATTTATATAATTATAACTGTTGCGTTCTGCTTCCGCGGGATCCTAGAGATGCAGAGGTTGGCCTTCAGAGGGATCCTCGTTGATAAGGGGTGTTGGATCCGCGGCGTCCAGTCAGATAAGTGGTTTCCCGAAAACAACACAAGTGAGCGTGGTGTTGAAACACGAGAAGAAGATTGAGGCGGATGTTTTACGTGGAAAACCTCCTCTTGAATGGGGAGGAAAACCACGAGGCCTGCAGGCGCCCGAAAGTCTTCACTATTTGGGTTGAAGTCTTTAAGCTGAAGTATAATTGTGGTGGTTAATCCCTTCCTTGTCTCTCATTTTAACCCTCTCTTTAGGAAGGGATCGCTCGCTAGGAGTCTTTGCTACTCTCGTTAAGGATCTCTCTTCTTCGCCTTACAGGAGGAATGGGAGACTAAGCAGCCGAGAGTGTGAGTGGGGTTCTTCTCTGTTAGAGAGGTCTTAGTGAGGTTGAGACTTTGCCCAGAGGTCCTTTTGAATGGAGCCTCGCTCGGTATTTATAGTGGAAAACCAGGTCGTTGGGGAGGAGACACGTGGCGTCCATCGCGTGGCTGAGGATCTGGTCCACCAACTCCCTTTAATGCTGCTGACGTGCGCGATAAGGCATGCGGCTAGCGCCTATGACGCCTATCTTTCTGGTCTCGAGTGACAGATCTTGGTTGGTAAGCGTGCCTGCCTGCATTTCGCATCGGCAGAGCGGTGGTTGCGGGTTTGTTGGGAATCGACGGTTGCCTAGTTGGCATTCCCCTTTGGATGAGCGGTCCTCGTCCCCGAGTGGGGCACCTTGTGAGCTCATGGACTCGTGAGAGGCGTCCATTCTTGAAGGACCTTCTGGGAAAGTCCGGGAGCCTTTTCTTGACTTCTTGGGCAATTTTGGGAGTCAGTTGGGCTTCCAGAGTTCTCGGTCCGTTTTGTATCTGCGTACCCGGGTATTGCTAACGTTGTCCTCGAGCTTCTTCATAAGCGGACGAGACTCCTTAGGCTTCAGCTACGGCATTGGTCCTTGGGCCTTTGGGCCTTCTATTCTGGGCTTCTTATTTGGGGCCTTTCTTTATGGGCCCTCATATTGGGGCCCAACAATAACAATGGATATTTCACTAATATCACTTTATACAATAGAGTAAAAAGTACAGAGAGAGTGCTGTGTGTGTGTTTTGTGAGGGAGGGGCATATATATATATATATAATTTAACATTTAATTTTTTAAGTATTTTTTAAACAAAATTAGGTGACCGTTGCCCCCCAGTGTCATCCCTCCGCTACCTCCCCCCTCCCCCTCCCCCCCCCATAGCCAAACAAACGGTCACATGACTGTTTGGAGAAAACGGTTACATAGCCGTTTCATTTAAAAAAATATTTGTGCACAGCCCATAGATCTCATATACACAAAATCAGTAATTATTTATCACAATGTAAATATTCTTCAAGTAAACAACTATTAACTGATTAATATATCATACAAATACCCAAAATAAAAACAATTAAAATCACAAGTCACTGCCCAAAAGAAAATACTAACGGTACGTTTGGTTGTTAGAATGGAATAAGGTGGGAATAGAATAGTTATTCCCAGGGAATAGAATAGGAAGGGAATAGAGTTAAAATTATTATTCTCATGTTTGGTTATTGGAATAGAATAATGTGAGAATTAGTATTCCATTGTTTGGTTTGTAGAATAGTATGAGGAATAAGGTTGGAATAGTAATAATAATAATTATTATTATTATTATTAAAACTTAATAATAATAATAATAGGGAATAATTATTTCCATATATGTGGGAATAACTATTCCCAGATTTGTGAAAATAAATATTCCCTGAAAATATTTATTCCCACCTAATTTACCAGCCAAACAAGGAAATTGTAATTCCCGGAGGGATTAGCCAGGAATAGAATTACAATTCCAGTGAACCAAACGTGAGGTATGCTTCAGTTAATAATATATCCAGTCTAACTCCCACTAAAATAATAAAAACTAGCCTCCAGAAACTTCTCTACCTAAAAGTCTCATACCAAAACTAGGATCCTCTACTAGCTCTATGTAATCAACTCAAATCTGGAGCTATTAAAACAAAAGGTGAGGTAAATGTCGAATAAGTGATAATAATCAAGAATGCGTAATACACAATAAATATCTCGAATATAAAAAATATAAAGGCCATAATAAAAATATAAAATCTAACTCTATTTGAAAATCTATGATTTATTGTAATCACGACTCAAAATTAAAAGCAAGATATGTCATACCGAACATTCGTATCACAAAGATAATAAAATTTATCAATAATAAGTGGAAATCCCCAAGAATCAATATCAAAAGATAAATAGGGATTCCTTATCTGAATATCAATGTAAATAACCTAAATATCAAATAACAATAAACAATTATGAATTCCACCAAATTTGAATTCCATAGAGTTTGACACATGGATTCAAATACAAATTAGGGATTCATCCGAATCCTAAACTTATGAAGTATCAACAATAACAACATAACACAAAGAATCTCTTAGACCTTATTCTGCTACCGTAAACCAAAAGGCCACGTATGTCTCCCCATCACCTAGATACTTACACAAATAACTAATACTTTAAAGATTGACATGCAACCAAATCCATGATCTACAAATATCCTACCCAATCAAGTACAGATGTTTCACCAACGCGCTTATCATCCACCAAGCAAAGTACGAAAAATATCTCCATATAACAAACACAATATCTGCCGCCATTATATCCTCGATATTATACTCTACAATGGTCACATGACCGTAAGCATTCCTCCATATTAAACAATATATTTCATCACTATCATGATACACAAATTAGTATTAAATGACTATAGATTATACTAAGATGCCGCAAGTTCCATATTCATTGATATCATAATAATTTCATATAGTTTCTTTTACCTTAAATGTGGAAAACCAATGACATAAATGCTCACACAATTGAGTATAATACAGATAAGACTTTACAACTACGACAGAAGTGTCGTTCTGAGCTGAGGAGGACCATACTCACGTAATTAATATTAACACAAAGAAAGTTATCCCAGGGAAATAGGAAAGATCTATGGACACACTAAATATTCAAATAATCTGAACCCATTGGTTCTCATCAACGTACTAAGTCTTGCAATTCTAAACGATACCACTAATATTCAAATCCACTGTTAGCCTCAAAACTTCTCTAACATTTGAAATTTCCACCCGCACATCACCATGCACCTAATCTAGGCAGATTTTACCCAATTTCCGAATTATTAATAGTATTTCTAAGGCCACAAAACATTTACTTAGAAACTAACATACCATTACCTAATGAAATCCACAAAATATCACCTTTATTTTAACTCCGACGCGATTGATTTCCCGTTTTTCCCATCAGAATAACTAAGCACTGCTAACTTTATCATTAAAACTTATGATATAAATTACATCCTCCTCCATCCATATAAATATATATATCTCCCTATATAAGCATATAAATATACAAGCATCCAGAACATTTGCACCATACTTCTATACCTATACCTATACATACCCATAAACATACATTACATAATTTTATACCCCCTCATCCGTATTTACATTAATCTGCTAATATTCATATGTATAAATCTGCTAATACACAACCAAATTCTCCCATATTACTCAATTACACAATCAGGCTATCAATCAATTCACCCAAGACTCAATGTACTGATCCAGCTTTGCGACCCCAAAACACAGCACGAAGCTTTGCTCCCTATCCTTCTTCCGGTTTTTTTTTTTTATTGCACTGTGAAGAAAAAAAATCCTACTGTCCCTTTTTTACACGAGAAAATCAGATATTTACCATAATTTTCGTTCCCAAATTACCAAGAAATATACCAAAATATCAGATCAGAGCCTTGCTCTGTATTTTTCCTGATTTTCACTTCACGCCCAAAACGACCGATTTTCACACAATCGAAACATACAAAACACAGATATTAACATGAACAGAAAAAATTCGAGAAATTTCAAGAGAACGGCTATTTTACCTGCAAAATAGTTGGAATAGGTAAATAAGGAGAACCACTTACAAATGTGTAAAATATGAAAATCACTTGCCTGTTGATTAATTTTGGCACACAAGCATGGCGCTGTTTTCGGCAACAAAAATGATACAGCAGCTGCATCACCAACAACGAGAACATCCGATAACAGTGACTTCGACGCCTCCACCGTCGATTCCTCGCTA
Organism: Nepenthes gracilis; assembly: GCA_033239525.1. Taxonomy (NCBI): domain Eukaryota; kingdom Viridiplantae; phylum Streptophyta; class Magnoliopsida; order Caryophyllales; family Nepenthaceae; genus Nepenthes; species Nepenthes gracilis. Next base: position 4,491,784 of record BSYO01000010.1, read on the forward strand.
CTTTCACTGTTCTCTTATTTCTCTCTCACGTTCGAAAGAATGTCTGCAATTAGAATGGGAGGCTTGTATATATAGAGAAATTGAGGGCAGGAAAAATGGAGGCAATGTTTGTTGCGCAACAAATCGACCGGTGAGTGGGAATCTTCGGTCGGCCATGTGTGGAGAAACGGCACGCGAGCGGCAAGGGTAACGGAGAGAGAATCAGTTTGTTGGACAGGAGATGACGAGTAGCCGCTGGAGAAGGGAAGGATAGAAAGGAGAAGCGTTGTTTGAGACCATGAGGAGAACCAGGAAGATTCGAGAGAAAACGAAGGGTAGGAGAGAGAAAGGGCTGATGGTTGTTTGGGGGGAGGAAGAACCGGGATAATCGATAGGGAGAGAGATGATGCTTTTTGCCTTACTATTATTATCATTACAACTATTATTACTATTGCAATTCTACTAATTTAAATAATTCATCTTTGTCATTTCAATAATGTAAAACCAATATATATCTAAGCAGATTTTTTTTTAAGTGGGGATTAAATGTTAGAATAATCGATGCTGGTTAATTTGTTCGATCAAAAATTTTATTTTAAAAATTTATCTTTATCATTTAAAAATTAGTCTGAACTAGTTATAAAATAAAAATTTTTGAAAACTTTATCTATCCAACTTAAAATTTTTATAATTAATAATTTTTATTAATCTTAACCCAAAATGCTTACTGCCTGATGGGAGGCACCTGTCGAAGGGTCCCACCTTCCAGGTGGACGTGTAGGCTTATCTGATTGCCATCTTCGGATCGTTGGTTGTTCTGCGAGGGTAGTAGTGTGAGCTTTTTGTCAATGCGTTTCCTTGCACGACGATAATCGTTGCGTTTCCGGCATCCTTCAAAGTGAACACGTTTTGGGTCGTGTGTTGAAAGGAGAGATTGAAAACCGAATTTTTATGTGGAAAGCCTCTCTTGAATGAGGAAGAGAAACCACGGCGCCTGCAGGCTGTAGAAAATGCTTCACTATGGTTCGAAGTCTTACAAAGACAAGTTTTGGGAATTCCTTCCCTGTCTCTTGTTTGTATTTCTCTCCTTTGAAAGCTCTCTCATTCGGAAGCTTTGTCACATTTGTTCCTTCTTGCTCTGAAGAGAGGAAAAAGGGGCCAAGAGTCCGGAGATAAGAGCATATGCTAGGTATTTATAGGAGAAATTGTACTGTTGAGGAGAGGACACGTGTTTAGCCGGGCGTGTGGCCGAGAGGCTGGCCCACCTTTGTCTGTTAGTCACGCCAAGCGCATGAGGGAGCCGGGCCCACCCGCCTGCGGTCCATGTCGGGGAATGATGGCGTGTGGTAGGGAAGCACGCCGGGCGCTGGCGCCACTGTAGGGCTTTGAACATGTCGGAATGCACTTCAGGCGCGCCTCGATCTTGATTGGAAGAGCGTCTTCAGTGGAGGAAAGCGCTGCAGCCACTGCAGTTCTCAAATCGACGAAGTTGCTTAGTTGGCGCTTTCGGCCATGTATGAGTTGGTCCTCGTCCTTGTGTGGCATGTTTTGTCCCTTTGTGAGTTCACGGACCCGTTCGAGGGAGGTAGCTCTCGGACGTCAACTGCCTTTTGGAAGGACTTGAAGGATCTCTGATTCCGTGTGAAAGGTCCTCGGGCCTTTTCTTGACTTCCGGATTATTCTGAAACCTGATGGAACCTCTGAGGCTCTCGGGCTTCTTCTCCTGATCCTCGTACCTGAGGGCCAGGGTTCCCGGATGTTTCTCTGGCGTCCCGGATGTCGTCAGCTATTTGTGATGTCCTCGAGCCCCTATTGGTTAAAGGGACCTCTCGGACTTTTGCCGTAACATTGGCTTTTGAGACACTAGCCCACGTTCTCAGACTTATTAGGCCAGTCTAGCGTAAGGAGTTAGCCTGGGTTTTGGGCCTCTTAGGTCTTCCAGTCCTCTTGGTCCGTGGACATATCTCTGGGCTTTTCACCTGGGTCTTTTCTTTGGGCCGTGTTTTATGGGCCCTTATATTGAAACCCAACAATTTTAAACTTTTTAACCATTTTTTTAAGTTGTAAGAAAAATATTCAATAGATATATACATGAAAATAGATTCAAACCCCACCTGAATTGAACCATGTTCTCCATGTAAATACATCCACCCAAAAAATAAGAGAAAAGGGAATAAGGGTATATGAGTGCTTTGCACATAAATATATATATATATATTTGCTACTTGAATCCAGAAAAAATAAATCAAAATAATGTCAATAAATAAAGGAAACATGTGTATAAAAAAATATTAATCTACTCCAATAATAAAATATAAAAAAATACTACACAAATTATATATTTTTCAATTGCAAGATCTCTGCATTAGAAATATAAGACTTGAAAATTTGTTTCGACTTACACCATTTCTATGTCTGGATAGCAATTTTGTGAATTGTTTATATTGATTAGAAATAAGGATGGATAAAATAATTGATGGGTTCCGGAACCTAAGGCCCAAAACAACAATTACAGGCCCAGCAGATAACACGAGTAAACTGGTCCGAGAGGCCCACAAGCCCAATTAGGCCCAAAGGGTTCAACTCGTTCCGAGCGCCCGCAAAACCAAATCAAGCAACCAAAAATGGCATTGGAGATCCGAGAGGTTGCTGTAACCCACGTGGGGATGAGGACAGCCAGAAAGGCCAAAATAACCAAGGATGCCAGCTAGGATGACTGGCGCAACACGTGCCTCCACGGGTACTCAACGACCTCTGACACGTCGTACTGCGGGCAAGGGCCTACGCGACGCCGAATGCCCAGGTGTGGCCATATCCTGTCACTGTGCCAACAAGATTGGGGCGATGAGCAGGCCTAACGCGCCAGCGCCACATGTCACCCGTCCAACGGCACCCCGTTCCTTATAAATAAGCCCTCTCATGCAACTGAAGGAGGATTTCGAAGAACCTCCATTTGAGCACTCTTGGGCAGATCACTCCTAAGAGATAAGAAAAAAGAGTGAAGGGAGAAAGCAAGAAACCAGGCTTCTAACATTGTAATTTCCCGTAACGAGAATCATCCTGCAAGTTCTCATTGTACTCCCTTGACAAATTAGTGAAACTTCTCGGACCTCCCGTCCGTTCCGTGGTTTTTTACCCCTCTTTGCTTAAACGGGGTTTTCCACATAAATCTGCGTGTTCTCTCATTGTTCTAGCATTTCTATTATACTGCTCGTGCTATACTCATTTTGTGTTGCCCGTATCCGTTCGCCCGCCCTTGTTTAGCAAAGCAGGCAGCCGGAACTCTCAGATGCAACATTGGCGCCGTCTGTGGGAATTGAACCCACGACCATGTGGTGAACACGAGGGTGCAAGCGAGTGCACCAGCTAAAGAGGTGCCTTCACACGGTGGCGGCCCTGATCCCTGTGCTGGGGTGGAGAATCACCCTGACCCCGTGGTTAGGGGCTTGGTGGCCAAGATAGACGGCATGTCTCAGGCCTTCAACACCATCTGCTCCAAAATCGATCAGCTCAAGGGGGCTACCGACAGGGCCTCCCTGGCTGAGGCGTCACAGGGCGGGAACAGAGAAGGCAATCGCTGCGAGAGGCCGCCCATTCGACGCGAAAATCCAAGGACCCAGGTGGCCTCGAGCAGCAGAGCCCCGCGGAGGGTTGAGGACCAACCAGGTCCTCGGGTTAAAGAAGAGAGCCCCGAGAGGCGTCACTCGGGGACTCAGAGGAACCGCCGCGAGTGCAGCAACCAGGAGGCGGTTCCATGAGACGCACCCCCACGAGGAGTCCACACGGCCCCTGAGCGCCGTACCGTTCAGGAGCCCTATGAGTTGAGACATTACCTCAACGAAAAGAAGACGTCTATCCCACCTCGAGTGGAGAATAGACCAGAAAGAGGCTGGAATCTGGTGCTCCGACAGAGCAGTGGAGGAGGGGCTAATACGCTCCAATCTCCATTTTCTACGTAGATTAGGACGAGGACGCTCCCTCCAAAATTTAAAATGCCTAACCCGGAGGTAAACGACGGCAGCGGTGATCCCATGGATCACGTCAATCATTTCAGGGAGCACCTGAACCTCCAAGGCCTAGACGAGACCACCATGTGCCAGTGCTTCCCTTTGACTTTGAAAGGAAACGCACGGATATGGTTCTATGGAATGCCCGCAGACTCTATCCGCGACTTTAGAGACTTGGCTACGGCATTTTTGTCCCAATTCGCCTCCAGCAGAAACAGCCCTGGCACCTCACCCGGATCAAACAGGGTGCCAAGGAGAGCTTGAGGGGATTCTTGGCCCGGTTCGTAGCTGAGGCCAGGCAAATCCCGAGACTGACAGACGATGTGAGGCTGAACGTCTTCCTCTCGGCTCTCGAAGGGGGTGCTTTCTTCAAGCACCTCATCCACAAGGGCCCGCAGACCTTCATCGAGGCCGAGGCTGTGGCCAGAGCTTACATCGCGGCCGAGGAAGCAACGACACCAAAGGCCGAAGAGGGACGAGCACCCTCACCAAGGCCGTGGAGGGCAAAAGAAAGGCTGGGACTATCAAAGTCCCCAGGCATCAAAGAAGACCTGAGGTCGAGCGGGCGCTCGGAGAGTGCCGCGGCCAAAGCACCTCACGCCGTGCGACTCCCGCACCAATGTCCTCATGCGGTCGGGAGAGAAGTTCTGGTGGCCCAAACCATCAAGAACCCGGAAGGTGGGGATCGAGTTGAAATGCGTGATTACCACCGCTCAAAGTCACGGCTCACGGAAGACTATAGGACCCTACGAGAAGGAGATCGAGGACGTGATCAAGAGGGGACACCTCAACCGTTTCCTTCAGAGGCCTGGACAGACTCTGGGACCTCGGACGGCGGTGATGTTGAACCCCCCAAGAATCGAGAGGTTGCGGGGGTCGTGAACATGATATCTAGCCGGCCAGTGGGAGGAGATAGGCGTGAGCTCGCGGCAGCGAAGAGGCCGAGAACGGGGTTATTTGTTTTAGTAATAGAGACTTAGACCATGTAACTTCTCCTCACTCCGACCCCCTGGTTGTAACTGTACTCGTTTCAGATGGGGCAAATGACTACCAGATGAAACGAGTATTTGTTAATAATGGAAGCTCTCGTAATTTGCTGTACCTTGATGCCTACTTCAAGCTAGAACTTAAGAAAAATCGGATGAAAGCGCCAGAAGGGCCGCTTTATGGGCTGGATAACGAGTCAGTGCCCGTCCAGGGTATCATCCAGTTGGAGGTAACCTTGGGAACGCACCCGAGGACGGCGTCCAAGGTCCTCACCTTCCTGGTTGTGGACCTACCCTCGGTATATAATGTAATACTCGGACGGCCTAGCTTGGCTGCCTTCAACGCAGTAACGTCCATCCCGCATCTAAAGATAAAGTTTTCCACCCCGTGTGGGATAGGAGAAGTCCTCAAGGACAAGTCAACGGGACGAATGTGTTACTTAGCGCAGACTACGCAAGTAATACTTCTACAACCCATGGAAGACCTCGATCTCAGGGACGAGGCCACGTCACAGCACGCCCAGCCAGGAGAACCAATAGTCCGAGTTCTCTTGGATCCCACGGATCAAAAAAGTATGTCCAAATAGGGAGTTCACTCCCAAAGAGTGTCAGGGACCAGCTCACCAATTTCCTGCGAGAAAACTCGGACGTGTTCGCGTGGTCCCCAGCGACATGCCCGGGATCTCTCTCGAGATCATTGTTCACAAGCTAGGCATCGACCCTAGGCACAAACCGGTCAGACAGAAGCGTAGGAAATACTCCGCTGAAAAGTTAGTGGCCGTCCGCGAGGAGGTGAAGAAACTTAAGACGCCTTGATTCGTCCGAGAGGTGCGATGCAGACTGGGCGTGAATGTTGTCATGGAAAAGAAAAGCAATGGGAAGTGGAGGATGTGCGTAGACTTCACCGACCTCAACAAGGCATGCCCAAAGGACAGCTTCCCTTGCCCAGAATTGACCAACTTGTGGACTCGACGTCCGGCCACGAGCTTTTAAGCTTCATGGACGCGTACTCAGGATACAACCAAATTAGGATGAGTCCCGAGGATGAGGAGCACACGTCGTTCATGACTGACCAATTGACATACTGCTACATGGTAATGCCCTTCGGCCTCAAGAACGCGGGAGCGACCTATCAGTGACTGGTGAACAAGATGTTCAAGGACCAGATAGGTTGGAACATGGAAGTGCACGTTGATGACATGCTTGTCAAGGGCAGATCGAGCAACGACCACGTGAGCGACTTGGCCGAGACCTTCCATGTGCTTAGATCTCATGGAATGAAGTTGAATCCAAGCAAGTGTACTTTCGGTGTTGCCTCAAGAAAATTCTTAGGGTACATCGTGTCCCACCGGAGAATCGAGGAGAACCCAGAGAAGATCCAAGCAATTCTAGACACGCGGTCCCCGCGGACGGTAAAGGAAGTTCAACAGCTTACTGGGCGAGTGGCTACCCTCTCCCGCTTCCTGGCGAAGTCGGTTGAGAAACACCTACAGTTCTTGAAGGCCCTAAGGAGAACGAAGACCAGGGATTTTCGATGGAGTGATGACTACGAGGACGTGTTCCGAAGACTCAAGAGTTACCTCTCGAGTCCACCCCTTCTAGCTTCTCCACAGCAGGGTGAGGAGCTATACTTGTATCTCTCTGTGTCCGACACAGCATTGAGCTCGGCACTAGTGTGAGAGCAGCATTGCAGGCAGCAGCCTGTATATTACGTGAACAAAACTCTCGCAGACCCCGAGACCAGGTATCCCGTCACGGAGAAGGTGGCCTTAGCATTGGTATACTCTGCAAGGAAGTTCAGGCTGTATTTCCAGGCACACAAAATAGTAGTCCTAACCGACCAGCCATTAAGGGCCATCTTGCAGAAGGGACATTGAATATAGAGCGCCTGTCTCCGGACGACTAATCAAGTGGGCCATTGAATTGGAAAAATTTGATATAGAGTTCCGTTCGAGACCAACCCTGAAGGGACAGGCGCTCGCGGACTTCCTTGTCGAGACAACGACGCCGCCCGGTTGCGACGAGGACAAAGCTACAACGGACAAGTTCAACAAGGCGTCTACTTGGACCCTACACATGGACGGCTCATCCATGAAGGATGGCTGCGGAGCAGGAGTTGTCTTACGCACACCCGAGGGATTAGAGATAAAGTACTCGCGATACTAGGGTTCTCGCCTCGAACAACGCCGGCAGAATACGAGGCCTTCAAGGTGGACTTCGACCGCCAAAGAATGTTCGGCCGGAGTTGGCTATGCCTACTGACACTCGAATTGGTCATCAACCAGGTTCGTAGAAGCTTCGATGTCAACAATGCACAAAATTGTCAAAAACCTTTCTAAGGTTAAGGGCATGATCATGGATTTCAAAACCATCGAGTTTGTTCACATCCCACGGGAGGAAAACGCCAAGGCTGACACGCTCGCACGGGCCGGCCGCATCCGGAGATCTGGGCGATGCGCGGGGATGCGTGAAGTCTCTGGCAGGTCCAGCGTCAAGACCAGCGGGGGAGGTAATGCAAGTCGTCGACGGGAGCACCTGGATGACTCCTTACCTGACGTATCTATCTGATGGCTCGCTTCCTGAGACCCAAATGAAGCCAAGAAGGTGAAGAAGACAGCGTGTTGGTACACGGTCGTGGACGGCCAGCTGTATCGACGGGGCTTCTCAACCCCTTACCTGAGATGTCTCACCCCAGAGGAGGCCGAGTACGCCCTCCAGGAGGTGCATCTCGGAGTTTGTGGATCTCACATCGGAGGAAAGAATATAGCTTTTAAGCTTATGAGGCAAGGGTACTACTGGCCAACAATGAGGTATGACGCTATGGACTTTGTGCGCAAGTGCGAAATTTGCCAACTTCACAGCAACTTGAACCATCGCCCCCACACGGATCAACAGGCACTGCAGTCCCCGTGGCCGTTCGCCCAGTGGGGGCTCGACATCCTCGGGCCACTCCCCCTCGCTCCCGGACAAAGAAAGTTTCTGATTGTTGGAATAGACTACTTCACCAAATGGGTAGAAGCAGTGCCACTGGCCAAAATAATGGAGGAAAATGCGACGGAGTTCCTCCGGCAGAATATCATATACAGGTTTGGGATACCAGAATGTATCGTGACTGACAACGAAACGCAGTTTACCAGAAAACGATTCATAAAATATTGCACAAGCCTGAGAATCAACCTGGTGCACACGTCAGTAGCATACCCGCAGGCCAATGGGTAGGTGGAAGTGACAAACCGCGCGATCCTGCATGGGCTGAAGACCAAGCTAGAGTCTTCCGAGGGCTCATGGGTACATGAGCTGCCCTCGGTCCTCTGGTCATCTGGGGACAATGCCCGGGAGCCCACGAGAGAGACCCCTTTCAGTCTTTGTTATCGTGGTTGTCATCCCGATAGAAGTAAGCCTCACCAGCCCTCGGGTTGGATGCTTGAAAGACAACGGATAACAGACCCAGAGACTCCGAGAGAACCTCGACGCGCTCGAGGAAGTTCGCGACCAGGCAAGACTTAGGATAGCGGCTACCAGCAACGGGTGGCCCGCTATTACAACAAGAAAGTGAAGGTGTGACAATTCGAGGTTGGGAACCTTGTACTAAGAAGCGTGGAAGCTACGGGAAAAACGCCGACAGAAACAAACTCTCGTCAAGTTGGGAAGGATCGTTTTTGGTCTTCACCATCCTACGAGGAGGGGCTTACAAGTTGTGCACCCAAGAGGGCAAGCTGATACCCCGGACTTGGAACGCCACTCACCTTAGGAGATACTACTAGTAACAGGCGGGCCGTCCCCAGCAAATAAAACTAGAATCCGTCCGAGCGGCTCAAGAGGTCGTACTCAAAACTTGGATTCGTTCGAGCGGCCCAAGAGGTCGTACTCAAAACTCGGATCCATCCGAGCGGCCCAAGAGGTCGTACTCAAAACTCGGATCCATCCAAGCGGCCCAAGAGGTCGTACTCAAAACTCGAATCCGTCTAAGCGACCCAAGAGGTCGTGCTCAAAACTCGGATTCGTTCGAGCGGCCCAAGAGGTCGTACTCAAAACTCGGATCCGTCCGAGCGGCCCTAGAGGTCGTACTCAAAACTCGGATTCGCCCGAGCGGCCCAAGAGGCCGTAGTCAAAACTTGGATCCGTCCGAGCCGGCGAAGAGGCCGATCTCAAAACTCGGATTCGTCCGAGCGGCCCAAGCGGTCGTACTGAAAACTTATAATAATCCAAGCAACCCAAGGAGTCGCAAACGGAAAACTCGGATGGATCCGAGTAAAAAAAGGTGGGGAGAGAGACACTTGTGATAAACTCAAGAGTTTCCTTTTTATTCATATATGCAACACAACAGTGGAAAAGGAGAAACAAAGGCAAGCCCTCGCCAGGACCCTGAGGTGGAATGGCTCCGGATTGCTCTTCTAAAGACGAAGAGTCCTCTCTGTGACTCGAAGTTCCGGGCTGGTCTGATGAGCGAGGACCCGCTGAGGAGCTTGGACCAGGACCCCGAGTGGCCTGCTTGAGAGACCATACATCCTCGGGGCACGCGGCGCTCGCATTACGGGGTCCAGCACGATAGGGGAACCACGGTACGGAGGCCGCATCAACCGGCGTCATAGATGAATGCCGTCCCAGAACTTGGTCTCCAGCAGGGGGGCTATGTCGGTAGCCTTCACCGAGGTCCTCAGCATCTCCTCTAACTGAAGGTTTTGTTCCAGAAGGAATCCGTATCGGGCTTCTAAGAGCCTCAAGGCTTCCTCAGATGAAGTGCCCTTCGCGGCGGCCTCAGCAAGCGCCGCGTGAAGCCGCTGGTTCTCCTCCTGAATGGCCTTCGAAGACTCCGCCTCCAAATGAGACCGATCGACTTCGCCCACCTGCTGGCTAAGGCCACCGATCAGATCCTGGAGCTGCAAAAGGAACCAAAGCCACTCAGATACAGGCAACTGAAAGTAAGGTAAATGGGAAGATGGTGAAATACCTTAGCAACCACAGGATCTTGAGTGGGGGCACTCTCCCTTGAGGTCTCGGGCACGAGTGGGGGCTCCGCGGGCACCGCAGAAACATCAAAAAGCGACCTCGGAGGAAGGACCTTCGGGAATGGGGCTCCCGTCACCCCAGAAGGCAGCCGGCAGGATCTCTAAGACCGCGACCTCAACCTCATCACCACTAAGGATGTCGAAGATGTCCTCAACAGTAACAGTGATGGCTGCCTCCATCTCACAATGCTCTGCGATCTCATCAAAAGTTGCCTCTCCTGAGGCATCAAGAGCGATAGGGTCGCCAGAAGAAGGACCCGCAGAGGCAGCCCGAGACCTCGTGATGGGCCTCGGTACAGTAGAAGGAGCGGTGACCCCGCACTCCGCGGGAGGATCGAAACCAACCTCATGGCTTTCTTAACCATGGGGGCAGGGCTTAGTCGTTGTCTCCCGATGAGGGCTCACCAGGCCGCCAGCGGACCCTCCGGGCCTCTCTGTCCGTGAACTCTTCCGAGGCCTCTCGGATGGCTCTGAATAACAAGAGAACCCTCTCTTTTCTTTAACTTCTTCTTCTTGAAGCCACAATGGCGAGAATCTCAGAGACAACGCCACCCACTCGGCTTCGACCCGGCACCAAAAGACAACCAGATATTCTTCTTCCCCACATTGAAGCTGCCAAGGTTCGCCATCACCAAGTCCGTAACCTCCTTGACGACTTCTCTTTCCTCGTCGGTAATGTCGGAGCCCTATTTGCTCGTGACGTTTCCCCACACAGGCGAGAGCTCGCAATCCTCAGTGACTCTCAGAAAAAAGAATCTATCCTTCCACCTTTTCGTGGAATCCGGATTGCCCCCGCTCATCTTCGCGAAATCCGGACGATGGGTCATGGTGATCCAGTCGAGATTATGAGTGAAGCGAAATATGACCTTCACCATGACCGCCTCAAGAACTTTGCTGTGACAACGCGCGAATACACACAAGGAAACCAAGTACCTGATGGCGTTGGGCCGGAGCCTCACGAACGGGACGGCTAACTCCTTCATCAGACGGTGAAGCTCCGTAGAAACAGGGAAACGAAGTCCACCTTTAAGGTGAACTTCGTAAACAGTAATGTATCCGCCTAGAGGATTGCACGCCCTCTCCGCGGCTCCAAGAACCACCATCGAATCGGACTCCGGAATGCCATATTTTGCCCTGATTTGTTCAAAATTTTGAGGGGAAAGAGAAGAGGCTATGTCATTAACGCCGGGAGCCATGGCGGCAAGAAACAAAAACGCAACAACGAAAAAAATCTTGAAGGACACCAAGGAAACGAAGAACAGGAAGAGGGAAAGAATGAAGGCGTGATAGAGAATTTAAAGGAATTTCAAGCGGAGAAAATGCGCCCTCATTATGACCTTGCCACGCGTCAGTGGCCCGCGCGCAATGAGCAGGCGTAGGCTTTGGGGCTTCCCAAAGCGACGTCACATCAATCGGATATCGCATTTAATGCTCTGCAAGGAAATGAATAGCGGCGAAAGACAGATCTCGGATTCGTAAAAAGGTCTCAGGCATGCCTTGTGTCAGCAAAGGATGAAGGCCGCGAGCTATCGTGATAGAAGGATGTTCATAAGGCATGTCGAACGGCCCAATCCTCGGACCATTTGACATGGGGGGCTCGTGATGGGTCCCGGAACCTAAGGCCCAAAACAACAATTGCAGGCCCAGGAGATAATACGGGTAAACTGGTCCAAGAGGCCCACAAGCCCAATTAGGCCCAAAGGGTTCAGCTCGTTCCGAGCGCCCGCAGAACCAAATCAGGCAACCAAGAATGGCATTGATGATCCGAGAGGTTGCTGTGACCCACGTGGGGACGAGGATAGCCAGAAATGCCAAAATAACCAACGATGGCAGCTAGGATGACTGGCGCAACACGCGCCTCCACGGGTATTCAACGGCCTCTAACACGCCATACCTGCAGGGCATGCGCCCCTGTGCCGTATATCTAAAGAGTGTGACTCCCTCCACATCGCGTGCCCTGCTTCAATCTAGCGACATGTAGGCCTGACGCGCCAGCGCCACGTGTCACCCGTCCAACGGCACCCCGTTCCTTATAAATAAGCCCTCTCATGCAACTGAAGGGGGATTCCGAAGAACCTCCATTTGAGCACACTTGAGCAGATCACTCTCGAGAGAAAAGAAAAAAGAATGAAGGGAGAAAGCAAGAAACCAGGCTTCTAACATTGTAATTTCCCGTAACGAGAATCATCCTGCAAGTTTTCATTGTACTCCCTTGACAAATTAGTGAAACTTCTCGGACCTCCCGTCCGTTCCGTGGTTTTTTACCCCTCTTTGCTTAAATGGGATTTTCCACGTAAATCTGTGTGTTCTCTCGTTGTTCTAGCATTTCTATTATACTGCTCGTGCTATACTCATTTTGTGTTGCCCGTATCCGTTCGCCCGCCCGTGTTTAGCAAAGCAAGCGGTCGGAACTCTCGAACGCAACAACAATGATAGGATAAGCCTCATCCTCATTATCAAATGCATCTTTAAAGGCTCCCCTTTTATTACCTTTCTCAAATTTTCTTTTCTAGACACCTTATCACATATAAATTTTGCCGAAAAGAATTTTTATTCTCAAGCCTTCATTTTTTTTCTTTCTCAATCTCGATCTCATTCTTGAATATAGTGGTAACCCAAACTTGATGTTCAATTTCCTTTTCATTCAAATCCTCACCCAAATGATGATGAACTTGGGATTGGATATTGACTGTGCGTAAAATGTTTTATTTTTATAAAAACTCAATACATGAGTTAGTTGGATTAAATTATTACGAATGACTTCGGTGACCTGACTTTTAGTCATCAAATTCGATTTGAATTGCTCACATAGAAAACCAAATAATATAAAATTATTAAATATGTAATATAATTCTAATATCTTCTAATATAAAATTATTATTTTATTTACACATTAAGTAAATATCCATTCAAATAAATGCTACTCAAAATTTATGGATCGTTACCCTAAGGAAGCCACCAAGCATCTAAAAGTATGTCATGTTCAACCATAATAACAGCAATTAGTATCTAAAAATCCATTTCTACTTGAAAATCTTGTAGTAATTGTAGGATTCTTCACTGATGTTATATGATTGACTCGAATATGAAGCCAATAAAAATATAAAAGTGAATCAAATGTATAACAAGTAAATAAATTGATAATAACTGAATATAACACAGTATCTTAGATAATAATATCAATATAAATAAATTAATTAATTAACAACCTAAGATAATTTAATAAGAATCTGATACTCAATGCTAATTGTATTTATAACCCAAAGTCATAAAATAATTGGACATTAAGAATGTAACAAGGATTCTATTGAATCCAATAATCAACTCAATAATATAACAATAATTTTTACTGTACAAGATAATTAATGTCAATAGAATTTGTTCTAACATAGTAACCCAAAACTCACATATTTGTGCGCTGAATGGTTGAGTAAATATCATAAGAGTACCCGACATCTATGATATCCTCACTAACCCTATAAATTTTTCAAAGGTTTATTTATAATATACTTTTACTATCTATGATATAATCCTTACTGATGATATTCCTAGTAATATCTCCTATAACAGTCATAGGTTATAAGTATTCATTTTCAATAGCAATGATCTCGACTTCCAACGTAAAATAAATATAAAAAATATATATATTATTTTAAGGTTTCACAACTCCCATTCGTTTGCAAACTTTACGGTTTTTATACTTTTATGTACTTATTCATGAAATACTAATAAAATATATGCATACAAACTAAATTAATACAAAGAATTGATTATCACGAGAATAAGATGAGAATTCAAGAAAAGTATAAATATTCAACTAACTCTTCAATAATTTTATTATATCCCTGCTGATCCTCCTAATGTCCCAAATCATATTTTTAAAATCATAAAGTATCTTTCATTTAGCTGCTAATGAACAAAATCACGATTATACATTTTATTTAATTATCCCAATTAAGTTACAATGATCCAATTGAAAATAATGAGGTGCCCTCAATTTCATTCCTCAACCAACCTACAGTTCAAATGTATGTATATATGTATACATATATATAATTATTTTAAATTATTATTTAATATAATATATATTTTAATTATTATATATATCACGCACTGTCTCTCTTCACTCTTTCTTATTCCCCTGACCTTTCTTCTTCCCCGTCGCTGCCCTAAATTTCCCTTCGATGTAGGAGCAGCCAACAGCGATTCGACGTGGCACGACGATGCCGACTGCTGTGACCTTTGGTAACTTCCCTTCTTTCCACTATCAACGAGATTCCTCCGATTTCCGCCGTCCGCCGCTCTCCTCTCTCTCACTCTTTGTTCTCATTTTTGATACACAGTAAAATCTCAATAAAAGTAGGAAAAAGGAGCAACACGTGGAAGGAATCGCAATGTTTATCAAAGGAGGAGATTTTATCTGCAAACAAATGAAATACATAATATGGAGGATCACTTGCAATTAGGTAAGACGTGAAAAGTCACTTGCTTGATGTTTTTCATCTCCTCGGCACTGTAGCCGAAAACGTCGGCAACAGCATTGTAGGATGGCTGCTTCCGACAGCAGCTTCGTCAGTACAATGGTGGGGTGGTTTGAATAGAGACTAGGCAGAGCAACAAATTCGGCTCACTCTCTTCCTTTCTATTCTCTCTTCTCCTTCGATCCCTGCTCTCTCTGTCCCCTCTGCTCTTTGTTTTCTGCCACACTCGCAGCAACTCATTTAGTGGATGAGGGCAGGTGCTGAACGGATTATGGCAGCACAAGTTTAAAAGAAATAATCTGATAGGTATGATGGTCATGGGGGCAGGATGGCCATCGTGATGGGCGTGGTAAAGGAGGTTGGTGAGGGAGAATCGTTTTGGAGGAAGATGAGAGAAGAGGTGATTGGCAGAGGGGCGAAGGTGATTAGGAAGGTCCGAGTGCAAGTGAGATAGAAGTGGTTATTATTATTATTATTATTATTATTATTATTATTATTATTATTATTATGATCTACCAATATAAATAATACATTTTAGTCCTGTCAAAAATATGACTCCTATATCTAATCGAGTGCTTCCTAATTTGATAATAAATGTTGAAATAAATGATATCAAATTTGCCAATTTGTTGAGTAAAAAGATTGTACTTTTGATGATATGCCACAATCCCCCAAAATCCACTTAGCCCTACTGCACTATATCCGATTTAAATGGCCTATTTTTATAGTTAAATTATTTAAATCAATCACACCTACTTATTTTTGTTGCGTCACTGCCCAGGTTGTGGCGTGCGGATTAGGGAGCGCCCGGATTCCTAGGCGTGTGGTGTTTTGGAAGAAGGATTCGGTCTCCGTCTCTGTGAACTTGGGCTGCACAACACAAACAATAAACAAGAGGTGAAGAGTCGGCGATTTCTCCCACCGAGGCTCAAATGTTCAAGTCAAAGCAAATTCCATGATAAGCGGAAATGGCGCACGTTAAAGGAGTGCGGAGAGAAATCTTGTGCAAAAGCGTAAGAGGTGCTTGTGCGGTGATGTAGAGAAATCACAATGCAGCGGTGATGGAAGCGCTTGGCTGTCAATGCACCGCAATGGGTGGTGACTTTCCCGTGATATCGAGGTTCTTTGGGATGGCGGCGAGTCGACTAGATGAGGCAATACTCTGTCTTGACTGCGTCACTCTTGTGTTTTAGAAAAAAGGAAGCAAATGATCAAGGATGCTTGAAGCGAAGTTCGGAAAGTATTCAGGTTGATCCCCGGAAAGTCCCAGATCAATCGAGCAAAAAAAGGTCATTTTCTCGGGGGTGTGAGGGTTCTTATACACCTCCTGTTGGACTCTTAGGCGCCCAACGCCGTTACTGGAGGTTATAGCGCTGGGCCCCAGTCGGCTGTCATGGACCGCCGGTCCACGCCCGCTGCTCTGTTCCGTCTTCTAAACAGGCACGCTAGCGCGTTATTGACCCACGCCCGATTTTCCCCGAGTTGGGATTGGTTGGCCACTGGGCAGACGGCGTGGGTGGCGTTAGCGCCCCGTGCGGCCCACGCCTCTGTTGGCTAGCCTTTCCGCCTTTTCGCTTTATTCGGCGCGACGCATTTAATGCGTTGCGGGTTTCGTTGCCTTCCTCCTTCCGTGGATTCGCGCCCGGAATTCTTGGGTGGTGACTGCCTCCACGTGGGCTTGATTTTTATGGGCGCGATCTGCTTCGTGGGCCCGGGCTGTCATAGGCGGGACATGAGACCCACCAATTTTAATTAAAATATCTTAAAATATATCATAATATTACACATATAATACTCTTATGTGTTAGGCAATAATATCAATTTGATATGCATTTACCTCAATCGAACGTTGCATGACTTGTTGCAATGTATCCTTAAATAACTACTTACGTTGAAGTTGGTAACCTAGCCACGATAGTAAAATTTGTGGTGGAGGAGACGAAGATAGTTCATGAAAGTGTAGAGAGACTTGTGGTTGATAAATTTTTCACTTACGGTATATTTGGTTGTTGGAATGAAATAATGTGAAAATAGAATAGTTATTTTAGGGAATAAAATAGGATGAGAATATAGTTAAAATTATTATTCTCATATTTGGTTGTTAGAATAGAATAAGGTAAAAATTAATATTCTTTTGTTTGGTTTGTAAAATAGTATGAAGAATAAGATGGGAATAATGATAATAATAATAATGATAATAGTAATAATAATAAACAGAATAATAATAATAAAATATAATAATTATTATTATTATAAAATTTAATAATAATATATAATAATAATTATTATTATTATTATAAAATATAATAATAATAATAATAATAATTACAAATAATAATAATAGAATATAATAATAATAACACATAATAATAATTATTATTATTATTATAAAATATAATAATAATAATAATAATAATAATACGAATAACTATTTCCATAAATGTGAAAATAAATATTTTTTGAGAATATTTATTCTCAAATAAATTTATAAATAAATAAAAAAATATCTATTTCCTAAAAGTAAAAATTCTATTCCGACCTTATTCTTCAATCAAATATGTGGTTAGAGTTTGAATAATTCTCTTACTCCAAATTAAATGTACAAGAATAAAAATTCTTCACTCGAGATTGACCTTAACCTAAAAGTAGATATAATATTTCTATGTATTAAATACTAAAAACTTTATACTTTCATTGGACATTAAATTCATCTTCTTTCTTTTTTAATTTTTTAACATTTTAGTCAAACTGATAAGTCTAACCTTAACATCATCAAATTCTCTCACGCAAAATTTATCACGAAATGCAGTAGCTACTCTAGGCTTGTAACTAGGTGTCTGTGTGTACTATTCAATTATTATGCAATTTTTGCTCAAAGATTGGCATTGCTCATGTCTTATTTGGGCTATTGTCAAAATATTTCCTTTACATATCGTTTCTAAAATTGGCGTATCCGTCATGATAATATATTATATAAAAATTAATAATATATCATATTTTAAAATCATATTCTGAACAAATACTTAAAAAATTATTAAATTTCTCATAATATTAGTAAAATATTTTATTTTCTTTTAAAAAAATATATAATTTGAAATTATAAGATCTATGATTTATATATACGAATTTTTTCAAGAACTCCATTTATATTCCTATCCACGTGGAAATAGATTGAGATTTTTAAAAAAATTAAACCAAATATTTGTTTTGTCTTTCACAAAAAAATTAGAACAGTTTGAGATAGATAATATCTTATATATAAAATTTGTTAATAAATATTTCACATATTCTTTTAAAATATTTTATATGCAAATAAGGATTTTCAGGTCTGTTTTATAAAATTAATGTAGCAATTGTATCATCTTAGGCTAGAGACTGAAAACGTTGTCGTTTAAATGCAATGTAATATAGGAAGGTGCGGCATGTCGCGCTGGATGCATGTAATTATGAAGGGTGTCCTGTTTGCCTTATTTTGTATCGTGTGTTATCAAATTTTTCTTCGAGTAAGGCAAAATAAAATAAAATTCTATTAAAAAATAATTTAAAAAAATTAGAATGAGTAAACGATTTTCTTTTCAGTTTTCCATTTTTTCACGCTGAATAAAAGATTGTCAATAAATTATTGTTTATTTCTTTAAAAAAAAGTCTAAATAAAATAATGACACAAAGTAAATAATTTTTTTCGGTTTTTTTTTTTATTTTTTATACTTGACGTTGATAACAAGAAAAAAAAATCTAAATTTTTTTTACAGTTTTTTTTTATTCTTAAAAATTTTGTGCAATCTAAATGAACGTGCGAAGTGGCTTTTTTTTTTTTTTTTTTTTGAAGTTTTCAGTTTTGAATTTTTTTTATTTGTCAAAAAAAAAAAAACCTAAATTATCAAGAAAAGAATAATAATCAAAATAAAAAAATTTACAACAATTTTTTTATTCAATAAATTTGTAATATTAGTTTCTAATGTGTTCAATGGTCTAACCAATTAAAAATATATATATGGGTATTTCTGATTTTTTGCTACAGTTTTTTTTTTTGTACTTTCTTTTTTTTTACATTATTTATTTGTAATGTCTAATTTAAGAAAATGAAAATTAAACAAATGCCTTTTTCTCAATTTGTTTTATTGACTTTTTCCTAAATTTTTGTTTATTTTTTGGGCAAATAATAAAAATGGATAATGGGGAAAAAAATAAATTTAGTAAAAATAATGAGAACAAAATGGAAGAAATTTTAGGAATTATTTTTTGATTTTTATAACAATTAATTGAAATTAGAAAAAAAAAATTCATTGTCTTTGCAGATTTTAATCCAAAAAAGAAAATTATTTTATTTTTTCGATAAACTGATTATTTTTTAAAATTTTATAAGCAAATAATAAAAAGAATGAATAAATTTTCTTTTTACATATCAGATTCTTACATTTAAGTTGTAAAACCCACCCCCACCAAAAAAAAAAAAAAGAAGGTGACCTTTTTAATTTTTTTTTTTCTAAATTACTTGACATAGGAAAAATAGAAACATTAAGAAATGATCCCTAAGAGTGCAACAATTCAAAAGTCGCTCACTTCCTCAACTGTACCTCATGGAGACTATTTTCTATCAAATGCACAATTCTCTCTTACTTATATCAATGCATTTACTTTCTCCTATTTTTCTTTTCTATACAGAAGGATTTTTAATTTGAATGTTGAATAACACCTCGAGAAGATAAAAGTTATTATGAATATTAGTCCACTTCAAATTGTGAAAGAAATCTAGATGCTCATTGGAAGACTAGAGGCACTGTTTCAATTCCTAGCGAGGTAACCACATTTCAATTAATAAAATAATCATTTATTTATTATGTTATTTATATAAATGCTTGTATATCATTGTATAAATCGTATGGCCTAGATTATCCCTAAATCGGTGAATACCTTCATGTACAACTCAACATGTTAAAATATGGTTAAAATTTTGGTCCTGATAACTGAGCAATTTAAACGATGTCGAATTTAAACCTTAATCTAGATAACCAAGTGGCATAAGCAATGTCGCCAGGGCCAGGGGCTTATGGACGAAAGTAGGACCCCTCTAAAAAGGTGGCTAGGAAACCTTACGGTGCTCTGTCAGCATGAGTACAACGACATCCTTTTGTATTAGAGAGCACCATCTATCGGCGACGGTTGATAGACTAGAACCTGACGCATCAAAGTTATGATGTTCCCTAATTGGACCGAACACCATTGATTACATGCGGGTAATGACCTGGGTTTCGTGAGAGCGTGATGACTAAGACAACCAAACCTATTCGACCCCAGTGAGGGTCATCAAGTAAGCGTGCTATGACGACCTCTCACAAGAAAAAACACCACCCAATAAAGCAAACATGCTACGACTTCCTCTCATAAGAATGAACATAATCGGATAAGTACGTCCCACCAAACCCGACGATAATAACAACAACGTTTATTTAGAAAATAAAATGAATGTTAAGTAAAAATATTTAACACAAACTCAAAAGACATAAGTAACAATAATTAAAATGATCTAATTGATCAAACATGGTGGTCCAGCTAATCCAAACCTTTGTGTTTGAATCATGGTGGTCTAGCTAATTCAGACATGGTAGTCTAGCTGATTTAGACCACCACGTCTCCGTTTCTCTTCTTTTTGCTCATTAATCTGGGAGCAAGAGCGTATGGTCTTGTGGCTGCAAAATCTTTTGAGAAATGTCTGAATAATACCCTTTAGATATTATTAAATGATATGATATTTGATCTGTAAATTTAAATCAACTGATCTATATAAGAATAAATTGATAAATGAAATGCTATGTTAGAATATATTTAGCCTGTAATCTTATAAAACTAATAAGAACTTTTATGCCCAAGTAGTTTTATATTTAAGTTGATAATAATATTGCATCATTTTAGTTTGGAAGTAAAGAATTTAAAATATAAAAATAACTTCTCAGCAGATGTGGTGGCCGGTGGCATTCCGGTACTGTTGGCGGCCGCTTCAAAGGGGCTGGGGGCAGGAGACGCGCGGCTGTGGGTGGGAGAATTTTTTATAGAAATGTCTCAATTTGTAGATTTGTGTTTTAATAGGAATTGAATGTGTCAATTTGTATTTGTGAATTTTCAAAAGCCTTTATGAGACTATCATTGAATAAAAATACAAAACTTCCTAAATAGTTGGTCTCCTTAAAAAGATAATTGATGCATCTCAAAGATTTGAATTAATATACGAATTAGGAAGCTGCCTTATCACGGTTGAAAGTTTGAATTCAAATGGGTTCGGCCTTTATAATTTCAAATCTGGATCGTAACTTTAAATTTATAGCTTACGTACCATAATAAAACAAACAAGAGGTAATAGGTATATAAAACTCGCTTCCTGATATATCTTTTGATGTTCAATCCAGTGATCTTTTTATTTTGATGAAAAAGATGCATTGTTGGTACGCTATTTGTCTGATGCGCTTTGTGTTATCTTTTATTGGACTGATAGCAATTGGGCCTCTTATCCATTTATGCGTTTGGCCAATTTGTGTTTGGCCGTACCTATCAGTGATCTATATTTATATATTAAATGGTTAGATTGATCATAAGCAAGGGGACTATGATGCATAGCACCTGTAACGCGGCTCCCCAGTCGATGAATTATTTATAATTTAATAGTTCGTATTTAACATATTAAAATAATATAGTATATAAATATCTTTTAAATTTTTTTTTATAAAATATTAAAATATTTAAATACTAATATGATAAAAAAATAAGATAAATAAATACATGGTTTTTATATTTTAAAAAGTAAATTTTACGCATTAGATATCAATCCAACAGGTATAAAGGAATCACATGGCCTGCAACGTGAGTCACGTGGCATAGCCATTTTTCTTCGGAATGATCAACAGTGGAGTCCATTGTGAAAATTGAAAGGTCTTTAATTCTTTCATTTAAAAAAGTTGAAGGCCATTGTATTGAATAATCACAATTTTGTCTAAAAATTAAAACTTTTTAATCAATAAAGCGTTGATATCACTATTTCTGTTTAATTAGAGATCAAAACAGATGATTAACTCACTTCATGTTATAAATAATAGTAAAAAATTCTTTAGTAACACGAATTCTTATTTCTTATTAGCACCCCCACAATTAAGATCAAGGAAATTGCTTAAATTCTGTAAAATTATATAAAGCATAGTTCTATTGATAAATGTACAAAATCTTTACATCATACATTCACACCAGGGTAAGGGGTGTAGCATATTGATGACCTCCTATGCTGGCATTCTTACTAATAAGATTTTTTTGAGATAAATGGTATTCCATGTTCGTGGGGTTAGCTTTTTATTTTGAATGCGCAGCTTATACGTCTCATTTTATAGTATCATGGACACTAGAAATGGTCCCTCCGATGTAGAGAATAGCTTATTCTTGTTCACTAGTTTCCCAGTGGCTTTTACATTTCTTAATATAAAATCATTGATTTCAAACACACTCACCTTCACCTTTCAATTGTATATGCAAGCGAGTATATGCAAGTGAGATGTAAACATTATATATACAAAATTAGACCATTCATAAGCGTTTAAAATAATAAATATGTATGGAGATGAGAATACTATTCTTATAAGCACTTTACTTTTACTTAAAATTACCTAAAAATCTCTTGAATTTTACATAAATTTTCCTCCTCAGCTTTTCCCTTGATTCTTTTTTCTCTTCCTCTCTTCTCACTAGATTTGCAACAAATGACTAAAAATTGGCCAATGTGGCCATTTATAGTAGGTGCATGTGCGCCTATCAAGCACGCATCAAATACCAAGGTATAAATCATATATCGTGTGAATGTTAATCAAGCGTGTATTATGTATCCATATTCTGTCCAAAACACACATGTGCGTCATTTGGACACACAATATACATCATAAATTTGCCTAAATCATGCATGAGCGCCTCACATATCATTCAAGTATAACCTTTTTATCCATCATACACATGTACACAGGTCGAGTGCCGGTCAGGTGGTATATTTTATTTCGGCTAGAAAATAGATCTTAATCGAAAATCTCAATTAACCTCGATATTTTTTAATTAGCATAAGTTAATTAATCATTAGTAATAGTATGATTCAAAATCTATATCTTATAACCAAGAAAGCATTCAGCTTTGCTTCATCGGTATATTTCAATATATCTCGAGCCTCAATATTGAATAAGGCCAAAAGCGCTTTATGATCTCATTAAAATAAGTTAAACCCTAAGTATTGGTGTTTTTTTCTTCTTTTATGTGATGATGAAATAGGATAGGAACTAGTCAGCTAGTTTCTGAAAGTTATTGGTAAAATTTTCTTCTAACCTGTAAAACTGAGTCATTGTGCCTTTCTTTAAGAATAGAGGTAATGCATGGCATCCTCTAAATTTCAAAATTTGAGTAGGGTGTACAAATGATCCAAGTGATTCATCAAATCAACACTTTCATTATACGATTCTACAATTAGTATTTTAAATTTGTGAGGAAGCATGTGCCCCTTCACATCTGGGGTAAATAAGGTATGATCTAGTAAGGTCATTTGGTAGGCAAAGCTTTCTAATAAGACCTGTAGCTCTATCCTCTTGCTACATTCCTCCACCACAAATATGGAAGCGATCCTTTTTACATGAAAAATGTCCTCAAGTCCAAATGATTAACATATATATTTAATATTTGCCTTGCCAGGAGGATCTGGAGCATACTACTGCACAAACCCTCCTCTTGGTTGATAGGGCTCTCATAATCCCTATTATACCGGGATTTCTCCACTCAAAGCTTTCCCCCCGTCCTCAAAGTTAAGAGAGCCTTTAAGATGAGAGGGAAATGAGTCTACATTGTGCCTCGAGAGCCACGTGTGACTTAAGTCAAGAGCATCCCCCCTAGAGGACGTTTATTTACCTTTGAACCTCCACTTTTAATGTCAAATTCTATAGACATTAACTTGATAAGGTTGGTCATCGAATTTGTCCCATAAGGATTTTAACATCCTGGACTTGTCTTAAAGTTGAGCATCCATGGCTCCAATGTCCAGTATAGCCGGTAAGTAAACACTTTCGTAGCTACCTTCATTAGGGAGTTGTCGTGGGAAGGATGAGATTTGACAGTTGGCTTGATATCCGTTTACTTACGTGTTCACCATGTTGATTGATTTGTTATGAGTTTGCAGATCTTCGTGGGTAAGATTTTGTTTACATAGGAAGAAGTTGCTTGACTCATTTTTCACAAATATCACTAATAATACATATAAGGAATTCAAATTTTTCTGAATCAAATTTAAATTTCCTATTCACACTAAAGCATAAGAAAAAACTATCAAATAATCACATAATATTAACAATCCCTTTTACAACATTTCCTTTTGTTTGACTTCCTATATTAACAATTCAGCTAACCACATAATAATTATAAGTGTTTTAATTAAGTTGTTAGGAATTATATTATATATAAAATAAAAACACTATAAATCAAGAGATATGATATCTATAAATAAAACGCACTTTATTTCCTAGAAAATATAGATGTCATTTGTATAATGATATCATGATCAACTTTTCTAAAAGTTAACTCTCATGATGGAAAATGTGGGCGCCGCGTACGGATGTTGTAGCGTCTACAGTATTTTGAAATCCAACGGTCCACTATTTTTCTATAATAATAAATATAAAAAATAATAAAAATATATATTTTTATTTTTTTAATAATACAAAATCTAGGCCATTGGACTTAAAATCCAACGGCTCCGAAGGCGTCACTACGCCGCTCAACTGTGATGATGAAGATTCTGTATTTTTTATTTTTTATTTATAAAAAATCTAGGCAATTAGACTTCAAATTCAACAGCTCCGAAGGCTTCACTACGCCTCTCAATTGTGATTATATGACTGACAGGTGGTCGGTTATTTTTTTTCCCATATTTTTAATCATAAAATTTTGTAGTAATAATAATTTAAATGATTAATAATAACTATATCTATTAAAAATTTAAAATTTTTCTATTAAAAGTTCAAGATTTTTTTTTTTAATTGTAACTCCAGTTATTAATTAAAAACTCTAAAGGATCTTAAAAAATATGATGAAAAGTTTTTGTTTTAATTTTATTTATAATATGTTTATTTTAACATTTTAATATTTTAAAAATTTTAAAAAAATTATTCTATATGTAACAATAGTTAATAGCCTTAAAATTATCACTTAGATCTAAAACCCATGTACTGATGTGGACAATTTTAATAAATATTTGCTCTATATTAATAAAATTTTGTCATTAATATATATTAAATTTGTGTGATATTTAATTTAATGAGGTGTCTTTGTGAGAAAGGGAGCTCAAATGATGGTGCATGTTTTAATTTAAAGTTTTTATAAATTTTCTTTTGTTTTACATATCGGTACATTTAGCTTTTCCAATATTTAAATATCAATAATATTTGTAAACTATTGTATAATTTTTTTATATAATAATAAGGGAGACATTATATTAAAAATAATATTTTAATATTTATAAATACAAATGACACAAATAAACTATAATAATTACAAAAAAAATCTAAAAAGTGATCTTTTTAGAATTAAAAAATACTAAAAAATAAAAATATGAGAATTACCTGATACCCAATTAAAAAAGACTAAAAAATATGAGAATAATTATATTATATAACAAATAATAATAGTTAAAATTACTGAAAAAATTTAAATAAATCCTCTTTTTAAGAAAGTGATCTTCCACATATTTGTGTGATATATTTTTTTTTTTATATTTTACATGTATAATTTCCTTAGCAGCTTACCAAATACCATATTAGTATTATGCGGTTGGCCGATTTTTAATCATAAGAGTTTAAACAAAAAATATATAATTATTATTAATTATTTAAATTATTAAATTAAAATTTTAATATTAAAAATATTGCCAAAAAAAGAGCCGACTCCTTTCTATCTCGTACATATATTTATTGATTATATTATATTTTATTTATTAACTTTATGATATACTTAATTTGTTTATAACTAAGTAGGGGACGTATATTATTATTTAAAATAATTAAAAAATTAAATAAATCTAATAAATAAAAATAAATAATAAAAATAGTTATATATATGAGTGTCAAACCAATATTTTTTATTATTTATATGGATATTTTTTAGCATCTTGTAAAAAATAAAAGAATCCACAGTGAATATTCATTATAAAATTCAAAATATGTTATACGAGCAATCAAAGCAACAAGATAGATCATTGAAAATATATAATACACAATCAAAAAATAATAAAGAATAAATACGACTCTTTGTTTTCCTATAAATACTTAACTTCATTATTTTTCTATTAAAAATTTAAGATTTTTTTTTATTGTAACTCCAGTTATTAATTAAAAACTCCAAACGCTGTCGCTTAGTTTTTACAAAAATAAAAAATATGATGAAAAGTTTTATTTTTTATTTTATTTATAATATGTTTATTTTGAAATTTTATTTATTAAAAAAAGCAACAAAATTATTGTACACTTAAATCAGAAATTCATGTACTGATGTGTGCAATTTTGACAAAAACTCGGTCTTTATTAATAAAATCTTATCATTTATATATAATAAATTTGTGCGATACTTAGTCTAAAACGGTGCCGTTCTGAGAAAGGAAGATTGAATGATAGTGCATGTTTTTATCCTAAGTTTTTATAAATCTTTTTATTTCACATATCAATACATTTAGCTTTTCAAATATTTAAATATCAATTATGCTTTTAAAATATTTTATTATTATTTTTCTAATTTTTTATATGATAAAAAGGAGACATTATATTAAAACTAATATATATATATATATCTGATACAAATAGAGTGCAATAATTTTAGAAAAATCTAAAAATAATTATGCTTTTATTTTTTCCCCTAGAAAATAAAAAAATAAAGTTATGGTAGAATTACCTGATACCCAATTAAAAAAACTAAAAATACGAGAATAATTATATTATATAACAACGATAATAATAAGTTAAAATTACATGAAAAATTCAAAAGAATCCTCTCTTTGAGAAAGTGATCTTCTCCATATATTTTACATGAATAATATCCCAGGTAGCTTAACTAAATACCAAGCTTGTATTATACGGTTAGCTAATTTTTAATTATAGAAGTATCAACAAAAAAGATATAGTTATTATTAATTGTTGAAATTATGGAAGTAAAACTTTAATGCTAAAAATATTGCAAAAAATAAAAATAAAAAAAGTAAAATAACCGGATGCTTGTCTTGATGCGTCATAGATCTGAGTTGTCGATGGATTTGGATACTGTTAGGTCTTTGGGTCGAGTTTAAGCAGGTCCCGGTATCCATATTTTTTAACTTGGATCCTCCACACCACAACTCAAAAAACGAGAGATCAGAAGATTAATGGGACTCACTCCCCAATATATCTTCCAACGCTCAAATCAATAACATTTCTTATAAGATAGAAGATGTAGGGAAAGAATGCATGGGAAACAATACAGGAAAAGGAGATTCGTGAGTCTAACCTAACAATTGTATTCGCTATGGAGCGACTTTGTGGTGATGCACTCGTAGAGAGCAACTTTAACATCGTGGAGGCAAGAATTATGAGAAAATTCTTGGAGCTTGACAGAAAGAGAAAGTTATGACGCTCGAAGGCTTAATTAATTATGTCTACAAGGGCTGAAGCGTGCATTCGATAGTAGCATCCAAAACGAATATCTACACGGAGATTTCAAATATGTAATGCAAAGTAATCAAGGTGGAACATTTGAAATATCTAATACACTATCAAAACTTAATAAAAAAAACAAATATGGCTCTTTGTTTTTCAATAAATATTTAACTAAATTATTTATTTTATTTTATGTTATTTGGTATACATATCAAAAAAATAATATTTTTAAATATTTAATATATACAAAAAAAATGATAAAATTATTTTCTAAGAAACTTTGATTTATATTTCAAAAATTAAAAATAAAAAATGATTCTTTTGAATTCATTTACCATATACTTTGCCCACCAAAATAAAGTAATAAAGAAAATTTACTTGAAAATAATTCCATTATTTGTCTATCGTGCCTTATCTCAAAGACGGTCACTTATTTACAATGATAATTCAATCACTCGGTCAGTGGTGTATCAAATCACCACCGTTGGCTGCCAACCATCAACATCTTCAACCACGTCGTTATTTGTTGAACAACAATATCTGTTATTATCAATATAGTTCATTGGCCCAAACTCCTTGACTCTTATCTCGCTGCCTATCAATCGTTGACAGTATGTTATAGTTGTGACCCACTAAAAATAGACGTCCTAACATCTATCCTAATAATTGGCCATCCACCACCCAAGTATGCAATAAGTCACCATGTTGCAATATCTCTGGCCCCACCAATAGACAAAATAGTTTTACATTAAAAACTAATCAACATTATCAATTAATATGAATATTTTTAATTGACTATTGATATATGCCTCATTCTATGTTTTATTATACACAATTTGAAGTATATAACGAAGACATATTTTGCATAGAAAAATAAAAATATATTTTATAGAAATATCTTTTTAAAAAAATATATGATAACAAAAATTATACCATGATTTATCTTATGTAAAAGTTGATCTTGGTATCATTATACAAACCCCAGCCCATCAATGTTTTTAAGGAACAAAGTAAGCTTATCAGATGACTTCTTATCCGTTGATTTGTGCTATTTTAGTTATATGTATAATGTTATTTCTAGCAGTTTAATTAAGTATTACATAATTATTACGTGGTTTGATAAATTGTTAATATAGAAAGTTAACGAAAGGAAATGCTAGATAAGTTGACAGTTTTTTTCTATATTTTTAAGGGTAATAATTTTATTTTATGTTAACTATAACTATTAGAATAAATAAATAATAATATGTATGACATGCATAGCAGTTTAACTAAATATCATATTAGTATTATGCAGTAAGTTGATTTTTAATGGTAGGAGTTTAAATAAAAAGAAATAGTTATTATTAATCGTTAAAATTATTGAAGGAAAAGTTTAATATTAAAAATATTACAAAAAATTAAAAAAAATACTCGGATACCTGTCTATCTGTCTCAAACATATAACTATTAATTATTATATATTTTATCTATTAGTTTTATAATATATTTCATTTATTTATATCTAAATAGAGGACCCTACTCATAGACCCTGATCATTCAGGCAGTCTATAAGCGATCGTAACTAAACTCTACTCATTCAAACGGTCCATAGGCGGTCGAATTGAACCTCAATCGTCCAAATAGCCCGTTTGCGGTCAATATCATAGGGGGCTTTAATAGTATGTATTGTACATGCATCATTTTTTGCTTAATGTCTGACATCATGTTGTTTATGTCGGTGTCAGAGCCCCACAATGACGTGGCACGTATTTAGGTCTTGTATATTATGGTGTATTATTTTACTTGTAGTTGATGGTAGTATCAGCGTGGATTTCACGTCCAGATATTATCTAACGGTTAATTGGTTAATTACTATTGATTAAGTATTTATATTATGAAAGGAATTTGGGATGTAACAGAAATGGAATCAGAATCGTAAGGAGATATTTTAAGGACAGAGCTAAGTCTAGTTAGTTTCAAGTTAAGGTCTGAAGTTGATGGATTTTGGTTTGACATTTAGGTTTGATTGAGCTTGTGTTGATATCTTAAGTCAATTAATTAGTTAAAATAGGAAGATCTAATTTTATTAATGTTTTTGTGATAGGATGAAAAGATAGTTGCTATGTGAAGGCTGTTCGATTAGGAGGCAAGGCAGAGCACCCTTTGACTAACTCTAGAGCAAGCGTGTTCAAAAATTATGGGAGAATTTTTGCCTGCTAAGATTGTGTACTCCGGTATCAGTTTGGGTATGTAGTTATAAATAGTTGATCAATATAATTTTATTTGATGTGCTAGATTTTGATGTGATAATAGGGGTTATTTGGTTGGCGAGTCACTATATTTGTATAGATTGTTCAGAAAATATTCTGATTTTTAATTTAGATTATGAATTTTCAGTGTGAGAAAGAATCGATCGAGAGGCAATGATATTGGTATCGTTTTTTTCTGCAAGTTATTTGATGAGAATACGTGTTGAGTTTATTTGACATATATAACCATATCTGAGAGGTATTTTGTGATCATAAAAGACCTTTAAAGTTTAGGGTTTGGGTTGTCAAAGATTGAGTTTCTTCCTTCTCATTCAAATGTTTAGAACTCAAAATACAACAATAAAAAAAAACTTATCAAATATTATTCTTTTGTTTTATTAGGTGTAATGGGATTAATGAAATATAAAGAAAGACTTCAATGATGCAACTCTTTCGGATTATTTCAATTTGGTTGTCATTTTTTTAATTTTATAATTATTTCTTATTCCAGTTTTGATTTTACAATGTGAAAAAATTATTGTCAAATTATTTATAATCCATATCATATAACTCACAAGCAATATTGTAACAAACTCCAAAATAAATATTTCATTGGTCTTAAACTTTGACCCTATTTGTGGGTGAGTCTTAAACTTTGATCCTCTCATTGGTCCCTCCCGCCACAAAGGTATATGAGAAATTGTTCCTTATTCCAACGATTATCCGATATTGGCAATGTCATTATTGGTTATGAATTCTTTAGAATTGCTATTATTGATCAATAAGGGATTAAGAAACATCAAATTTGAGAGACTATCTTGTGGGGAGTGTAATATAACAATTGTTTTTATTTTTTTTATTATTTGTAGCTTTTGCATCACTTAGATACGGTAAAATGATATGTTAGTTCAAGTTATGAAATATAATCAATCTTTTAGATTATCTTCTCGAGATGATTTGTGTGGACAAAACTACGAGTAAATGATATTAACTACAAGCTCATTTTAACTTATTGATAACCCTAAGTGTCCTACTGTGTTTGGAAACTGTACGTGGCTAGTTTACTAATGAGAGCAGGCCACAAAATTCAAACCAAATATTATCATTAATATGTAAGAAGTTATAATTTTGAATATTAATGACTTGATAATTTCTCCATTGTGCAAAATATGTCATAGTAATGATTTAAACTTATAAAACATGTCTTAACTTTATTATTAGATCAAATCTCATTCTTATGGTCTCTTCTCTTTATTAGGAATCAGATCCCTTGTTTGAATTATTAAAAAATATATCGACAGTGCATAATAAATTAATAATTATCACAAATAATATACAGATTTTAAGTAAAAAATTTATTATCAGATAAAAAAATTATAGAATTATAAATTCTAAAAATATTAACTATGCAATTTATTCGTCTTTAAAAATTTTAATAAATATAAGAATATAATATCTTATAAAAAATGAGCTCAAATAATTAAAAAAAAAATATGAGACAAAAGAGGAAAAAAATATAACCGGTTAAGTATTATTCTTAGCTTTAAAAATAATATACTCAATGTCGATGAAAAATAAAATACAATCCAGAACTCAATTGGTGAGTGAAACTCTCTCTTCTTCATTTTCTCTTTCTCTTCTTTTTCTCTCTTTAAGTGTAATTCTAAAAATTGCGTTAGGGCATTTCATGTTAGAAATAGCACTGGAATGCCTTTTAAGCACTCATCGGGTGCCAGACCACTGTGTACTTGGTTCACAAGTGCTTCTCATGTGTGCATTAGTCGGAAAAAAATATGAATAAATTTCGCTCGTTCGCCACCGAGTACGTATTAGATGTTGAGCAATTTGGATAAATTCTGTTCGTGCACCACTCAGGTCTCCTCAGGTGCTTCCAATTTGGACAATGTGCACATTTATGCCTCTCAGACACCTCTCATCTCGACATTCAGTACTCATGTGTGACTCAAACGCTTATTATGCATCACTCTGTAGAGTTTTCCCGATTAGTTCATGGTGCATGCATCGTTATACGTGTCAAAAAATAAAATGTCAAATAAGTATGATACTTAAAAAAAAAAGTAACCCATAATATAACACTTTTCTCTTCTTTTCATATGCATGTGACATGGAGATATCCAAATATCTCAGGAGAATAATTAAAATTGCAAATCTGGGCATCTACCAAAGGGAGGGGGCTCAATCCGTCAATTTCACTTATTCAAGTCAATGCTGACTCAATCTACGAAAACTTATATGAGTTTCAAAGAGAGTTAATTATATATCGTCTCATATTCATATTATAAAGATATTTCTCTTGTAATTTAAATTAATAATCTACAAATAAATAAAATAAACTATGTATTGCACCGACACCACCATTTGTTATTATTAGACAAATTCCTTTATTTGTTTTCTTCTTATTGAAAGTTACCAAGTTATTGAATCTATAATTTGATGTCAAAGTCTTAGCACTAGCATCCTACATACACAAATTAGAAAGAAATTAGAGTTGGGAAGCTCGGAATTTATCATAGGATATTCACTCTAATATTTAGTTCAACATAATATATTTGTTTAGTATATTTTGTGTAATAATCAAAGTTTAACAAAATCAATATTGGAAGTGTGATGAAATTTTAAATTACTTTTAAAATATCGATACTTTCTTTTAATAAGTTAAAATAATACATAATATGTAAAGACTCAACCATAGAAATGTTCCATTTCTATGATATATATATTTAATTCTTGTTATCTTTAAATTTATTGGTTTAATAAATTAAGTATAACAAACATAACCTTCGAATTATGAATATTAACACTTATTTTAATGACAATTCTAATAATTAAAATGAAAAATTATACCAACATTTAGCAATTTTTGAATATTTATAAACACTTAAATAATATCAAAAAATATATGTGTCATGACTAATAATTTAACAATTTTTTTACCACTCGATTAAACTCAGTGAAGAAAAATATACAAATGAGAAAGCGGAAAAGTCACATCAGAAGAAGGGAGCCACGTGCTTCTTTCCTTATCAACCTGTCAGAGACGGCCAAACCGCTAATGCAGTGGGGCTGAAGGAGCCACTTTAGCTTTTCTGCAATATTTGCAGCGCTTGTTTTATAATTCATGTAAATAATGGGGAGTATAAAAATATATATAACTCATTACATTTAATATTAAATTAATACTAAAACAATTTAAACTCACCCGACTGATTAAAATATTTTTTTAATTATAAATAAATCAAGCACTTTTAATTTATCCTAAAATAATTATATCTAATAATTAATGAATAATTTTTAGATATTATTAGTAGCTATTAATAGTGTATATCAAAACTATCCAGATTTAATAAATAAATGGCTATAATTTGAAATAGATTTTTATGAAAGTTACTTTATAAAATTAATCATTTTATCGTCATATATCCTGAATAAATTTTGGGTATAAGAAAATTTTAACCCTATTTAATTTGCTAATCTAGTTTATGATATATAAAATTAATGATTCAATTGATAAATTAAAAACATCTTTGTAATACATTTTTTAGCTTGGCCAAATATTTATAGATCGTTAATACAATTAATTACAAGTATAATTTTTATATTGGTTCTCTTGTTGAGATGTAGCAAACCGGCTATCTACGAGTTATTATTTTGAGTTAATTCAATAAACTTATTTTCTAATGAATATATGCATATTTAGCATAGTGTTGAATACAGAAGTAATCACGAGCTCAATCACTCTTTTAGCATGTTGTATAATATATATTAATCTAATCACATCACTAATATCTTACCGTAAGGATCTATAAATATAAACATTTAAAATTTATATTTTCAAATAATTGAAACTTAATAATATCATTTTAAATCAAAATAATTTTTATTATGTAGATAAATAATACACATCATATAATTTTTCTTTAATAATAATTAACTAAAACTGAATACAAATAATAGCTAATTATATTCAGTGGGATTAATTTATAGTGTCCAATATTTTTAATATTGAGATGGTCTTAACTAGCTATATATTGCTCATGGCCACCATGAAGGTTGCTTGGAGAGTCAAGCCTGCATGAAGTATGACATATTAGAAGAATATTGCTAACTTCAAACACACACATTCACCTTTCGATTGTAAGATTGAGCAATTATCTACTGGTATGGCATCATTTGGATGAAAATTGTGCCATTTGCTCTTTTTAGGAGATCTAAATTTTATCTCAATAGTTAAAAATTTTAATTTTAAGCAAAATTTTTATCTGGTAACTTACTATACCCACCTCCATTGGGAATATGCCACTATATCCATTACACGGGTTGAAAGATGTTTCTCAAATTGCTTTCCTTGAAGTTGTCTAGTATGCCCAATGTATCAAGGGGAGTTCATCTATTCACAATCTCCTACCCCTGTTTTGTTTGGTGTTCAATTAAAAGAGTAACTCCTAATAAATTGCTATAAGTTTTAGCTTCTTATTTATCATTCGAAGATAAATATAATGTTCAACTCAATTTTAATCGTTCCATTACAAATTTTGTTTTGATTTAAGAATAACACAAAATTAACATATAAAATCCTAAACCTATAATTTAAAAGGTTATTAAAAATTAAAGTAATAATAAGTAAATTACTCATTAAAATATAAATTTTTATAATTAAACATATATATATTTAAAAATTAGTAGAATATCATATCACTAGAAATTTAAAAAAAAATAATAAAATAATTTCATAAATATGTCATGCATAATTTGAAGCTGATCATTTTTTTTCTTTAAAATTATGCGTCATCTAAAATATGATTAAATCATACGAAACTTAGGAACCAATGATTAATAATTGCCTTACCATTAAATGATAGGTTTGTGTCTTGATTTTTACTATAATGTCAGAATATATTTTATCAATTCCGTAAAATAAATACTCTACTCGATCGAAAGCATATTCTATATATTTTTTTATACTAAAAAAATATCCTTATCATTTACTCATGTTGAGTTTTTCTAAATCTTTTATTCAAATTTATAACATGTGAAATTACATGAATATGTAGAAACCTTTGTAAGTATTTTTAATATACGTAGGAACGGCAGTGAAAGATTTATAGATATGTTGGAGTAATTATTACTGAAATTACAAGAAAATTAGTGTAATAAAGAAATTTTATCATCTCATATCAGTTATAAAGCATGTAAATATAGATTTATAAAATTTTAAGACATGCAATAATATATATATTAAATTAAGGACATATAATAGTATTTAAATATAATTTGGATGCATGTCTAAATATTATTGTAGAAAATCAGCTTTTAAATACAATATACAAGATATAAGTAGAGTATTTAAATACAATATGCTAAAATATACTCTAATATATCATCGTTAATTATTTATAGTGATCGGTGTTCCGTATATAAACAAATGAAAAAACACTATGTAAATACAAATAAATTTTTTATATTTTTTTTCTTGATTTTGTGAATATTTAGCATGTAAAAGCTTATAATTTATGCAGAATTTAATCATAAAATTTTAAATATGTAAAAATTTATAGCATGTTATTTTAAAGATGAAAAGATTGTACCTTTCAAAAAACATAGGAAATCTGTATAGTTTTATGAAAATTTATCATTTTATTATAACTGCAAAACATACGTGAACAATGTAGAGGAAATTCAAGATATATAAATCATTTATTTAGGACTTAGGATACGCAGGAGAAGTACATTTAATAATTAAAGCAATATTTTCTTCACGTTTTTATTTTTCAAAATCTAAACATAAGCTTTTTTTGCGAAGACAATATTTTTATTAAATTTTTTTTTATATATTAAATACTAAAAAATATAAAAATATTTTTTTAAATATATGTTTATATATTAAGATATGGAAAAAAATATATAGTTAATTATTTATCGAAAAACGAAGTGCTGTATTTTTTTTTAATTTTTAAATTTTTAATATCTGTATTTTTTTTTTTTTGATTGAGTAACCGCTTCCCAGCCACACGATTTAATGGTTCGCAATTTGACTGCCTCGACTTAAGTTGCTCATTTGTTAAGACTATGTGAGAGAAAAGCAAGAGAGTTGGAGACTGGAAGATAATATAATCAATATTTATGTTTTTATTTTAATTTTAATTGATCTCTTATTTTAAAAAATATGTATATATTTGACGTTTTAAAATTGGTAAAATAAATATGCCATCTAATTTTTGTT
The DNA here is from genome assembly GCA_033239525.1 of Nepenthes gracilis. Classification (NCBI taxonomy): domain Eukaryota; kingdom Viridiplantae; phylum Streptophyta; class Magnoliopsida; order Caryophyllales; family Nepenthaceae; genus Nepenthes; species Nepenthes gracilis. The sequence goes on from BSYO01000010.1 coordinate 4,527,401, forward strand.
ATATGATAAAAAGATGGCATTATATTAAAAATAACATTTTAATTTTTATAAATATAATTGACATAAATAAACTGTAATAAATTTTTAAAAATTAAAAAGTATTATATTTTTGTTTTTTTCTAAAAAATTTAAAAATTAAAGTTATGATAAAATTTTCTGATACCCGATAAAAAAAATAAAAGATGGGAATAATTATATTATATACAAAATAACAATAATAGTTAAAATCACATAAATTGAAATCTATAAAATAGGATGATAATATAATCAACATTTTAATGGAAATATAGTTTTATTCTCCTTTTAAAAATATATATATAATTAATGTTTTATTACTGATATAATAAATATGCTATCTAATGTTTTATACAATAAAAAGGTGATATTATATTTAAAATAATATTTTGCTATATATATATATATATAATACAAATAAATTGCAATAATTATAAAAAAAATTCTAAGAAGGATTATAGTTTTTTTTTTCTTTACAAATTTTTTGAAAAAATAAGGTTTTGGTAAAGTTACCTGACACCTAATATAAAAATTAAAAAATATAAATATGAGAATAATTATGTTATATAGCAAACAACAATAATAATTAAAATTAAAATAATTTATATAAATAATCTCTTTAAAAAATTGATCTTTCTAATATATATATTTATAATATCCCTAATAGCTTAACTAAATGCCATGTTAACATTACGTGATAAGCTAGTTTTTAATTATAAGAGTTTAAACAAAAATAAAATTGTTATTATTAATCGTTAAAATAATTAAAAAAACCTTTAATATTAAAAATATTATAAAAAATAAATTATAAAATATTCGGTCTCCCATATGTCTCAAACATATAATTATTAATTATTTTATATTTTATCTATTAACTTTATAATATATTTTATTTATTTATAATTAAATAGAGAGTATATATTATTATTTTAAATATTTTTAAATATTAAATAAAATTTTATATAAATGTTATAAATAAAATATGAATTATAAAAATAATTATAAATAAGTGTCTGATCAATATTTTTATATAAATATTTAATTATCGTCTCATTAAAAAAAAGCATCAATAGGGAATGTGCATTGAAAGATTCCAAATGTTTGCGGTACAGAGCAGACATGGCAGCAAGGTGGAGTACGGAGAAGCAATAATGCATCGTGGTGGAGCACGGAGCGTACTCACATTGGAGGTTATTTATTTTTTATTTATAAGAGTTTTTTGATTTTTTAAACAATAATAATAATGTGCTGTCACAAATGAGTAAAATACATAATAATATTAATCGATAAAATAAAACATTATTTGACTGATAGGTGGTCGATTATTTTATTTTTCTTATTTTTTGTCATATTTTTAATATTAACATTTTCTAGTAATTATAATTTAAATAATTATATTAAAAATGGTAACTTTTTCTACTATAAATTCAAGATTTTTTTTTATTGTTACTCCAGTTATTAATTAAAAATTCTAAAGGCTGCGACTTAATTTTTTAAAAAAATAAAAAACGTCATCAAAATTTTTATTTTTTATTTTATTTGTAATATGTTTATTTTTATATTTTTATTATTTTAAAAAATTAAAAAAATATTATAAATGTAAAATGCCTTAAAACTGTCGCTTAGATTTTAAACTCCTGCACTTAGATATGAAACTAGAGTTGCTCACTTTAGAATTAAAGTGAGTTGCCATTTTATCTTTTAACTCTCTTTAAAACTCTTTGCAAGAGAGTTAAAGATAAGATGGCAATATAATCAATATTTATTTTTAATTTTTATTTTAATCGATATATAATTTTACCCTCTTTATTTTAAAAAATATAAAATTTAAATTTTAAGAATGATCAAGTCAGTATACTATCTAATTTTTTATATATTAAAAAAGGTGAAACTATATCAAAAATAATATTTTAATTTATATATATATAAATGACACAAAAAACAGCAATAATTAAAAAAATAAAAAAGGATGACACTTATATTTTTTTCGCCTGAAAAAAATTAAACAAATAAGATTATGGTAGAATTATCAGATACCCAATAATAAATTATATATATATATATATGAGAGAGAATAATTATATCATATAATGAATAACAATAATAATTAAATTCACAGAAAAAATTCACATAAGGGATATCTTTAAGAAACCGATCTTCCTAATATTTGCATAATATATTTATTTTTCTATATATTTTATATGTATAACATGCATAGCAGCTTAGCTAAATACCATGTTTGTATTATGCAGTAAGTTGATATTTAATGGTAGCAGTTTAAATAAAAAGAAAATAGTTATTATTAATCGTTAAAATTATTGAAGGAAAACTTTAATATTAAAAATATTACAAAAAATTAAAAAAAAAATTCGGATACCTGTTTGTCTGCCTCAAACATGTAATTATTAATTATTATATATTTTATCTATTAGCTTTATAATATATTTCATTTATTTATATCTAAATAGAGGACCCTACTCACGGACCTTGATCATTCAGGCGGTCTATGAGCGATCGTAACTGAACCCTACTCATTCAGACGGTCCATAGACGGTCGAATTAAACCTCAGTCGTCCAAATAGCCCGTTTGCGGTCAATATCATCGAGGGCTTAAATAGTATGTATTGTACATGCATCATTTTTTACTTAATGTTTGAGGTCATGTTGTTTATGCCAATGTCGGAGCCACACAATGACGTGGCACGTATTTGGGTCTTGTATATTATGATATGTTATTTTACTTGTAGTTAGTGGTAGTATCGGCATAGATTTCACGTCCAAACATTATCTAACGGTTAATTAGTTAATTAATATTGATTTAGTATTTATATTATGAAAGGAATTTGGGATGTAACAGAAATGGAATCAGAGTCGTAAGGATATATTTTAATGTCAGAGTTAAGTCTAGTTAGGTTCAAGTTAAGGTCTGAAGTTGATGGATTTCGGTTTGACATTTAGGTTTGATTGAGCTTGGGTTGAGATCTTAAGTCAATTAATTAGTTAAAATATGATAATCTAATTTTATTAATGTTTTTGTGATGGGATGAAAAGATAGTTGCTATGTGAAGGCTGTTTGATTAGGAGGCAAGGCAAAGCACCCTTTGACTAACTCTAGAGCAAGCATGTTCAGAAATTATGGGAGAATCTTTGCCTGCTAAGATTGTGTACTACGGTATCAGTTTGGGTATGTAGATATAAATAGTTGATTAATATAATTTTATTTGAAGTGCTAGATTTTGATGTGATAATAAGGGTTATTTGGTTGGCGAGTAACCATATTTGTATAGATTGTTTAGAAAATATTCTGATTTTTAATTTAGGTTACGAATTTTGAGTGCGATAAAAAGTCGACTAAGAGGCAATGATATTGATATCATTTTTTTCTGCAAGTTATTTGATGAGAATATGTGTTGAGTTTATTTGGCCTATCTGACCATATCTGAGAGGCATTTTGTGATCATAAAAGACCTTTAAAGTTTAGGGTTTGGGTTGTCAAAGATTGAGTTTCTTCCTTCTCATTCAAATGTTTAGAACTCAAAATACAACAATAAAAAAAAACTGTTCAAATATTATTCCTTTGCTTTATTAGGTGTAATGAGATTAATGAAATATAAAGAAAGACTTCAATGATGCAACTCTTTCGGATTATTTCAATTTGGTTGTCATTTTTTTAATTTTATAATTATTTCTTATTCCAGTTTTGATTTTACAATGTGAAAAAATTATTGTCAAATTATTTATAGTCCGTATCATATAACTCACAAGCAATATTGTAACAAACTCCAAGATAAATATTTCATTGGTCTTAAACTTTGACCCTATTTGTCGGTGAGACTTAAACTTTGATCCTCCCATTGGTCCCTCCGGCCACTAAGGTATATGAGAAATTGTTCCTTATGCGAACGATTATCCGATATTGGCAATGTCAATATTGGTTATGAATTCTTTGGAATTGCTGTTATTGATCAATAAGGGATTAAGAAACATCAAATTTGAGAGACTATCTTGTGGGGAGTGTAATATAACAATTGTTTTTATTTGTTTACTATTAGTAGCTTTTGCATCACTTAGATATGGTGAAATGAAATGTTAGTTCAAGTTATGAAATATAATCAATCTTTTAGGTTAGCTTCTCAAGATGATCTGTGTGAACAAAACTACGAGTAAATGTTATTAACTACAAGCTCATTTTAACTTATTAAGAACCCTAAGTTTCCTAGTGTGCTTGGAAATTGTGTGTGGCTAGTTAACTAATGAGAACAGGCCACAAAATTCAAACCAAAGATTATCATTAATATGCAAGAAGTTATAATTCTAAATATTAATGATTTGATAATTTCTCCATTGCGCGAAATATGTCATATTAATGATTTAAACTTATAAAACATGTCTTAACTTTATTATTATATCAAATCTCATTCTTATAGTCTCTTCTCTTTATTAGGAATCAGATCTCTTGTTTGAATTGTAAGAAAATATATCGATAGTGCATATCAAATTAATAATTATCACAAATAATATAAAAGATCTTACGTAAAAATTCATTATCAGATAAAAAAATTACAGAATTATAAATTCTAAAGATTTTAACTATACAATTTATTCGTTTTTAAAAGTTTTAATAAATATAAGAATATAATATCTTATAATAAATGAGCTCAAATAATTAAAAAAATATGAGACAAAAGAGAAAAAAATATAACCGATTAAGTGTCCTTAGCTTTAAAAATAATATACTCAATATCGATGAAAAATGAAATACTAATCAGAACTCAATTGGTGAGTGAAACTCTCTCTTCTTCCTTTTCTCTTTCTCTTCCTTTTCTCTCTTCGTTGACGGTCAATGTCTCAAAATATGCAAAGTGTAATTCTAAAAATTGCATTAGGGCATTTCATATTAGAAATAGCACTTGAATGCCTGTTAAGCACTCATCAGGTGCCAGACCACTATGTACTTGGTTCACAAGTGCTCCTCATGTGTGCATTAGTCGAAAAAAAATCTGATTAAATTTCGCTCATTCGCCCACGAGTACGTATCAGATGTTGAGCAATTTGGATAAATTTTCTTCGTGCACCACTCAGGTCTCCTCAAGTGCTTCCAATTCGGACAATGTGCACATATACGCCTTTTAGACACCTCTCATCTAGACATTCAGTACTCATGTGTGACTCAAACGTCTGTCATGCATCACTCTGTAAGGTTTTCTTGATTAGTTCATGGTGCATGCGTCGTTATACGTATCAAAAACTAAAATGTCAAATAAGTATGATACTCATAAAAAAGTAACCCATAATATAACACTTTTCTCTTCTTTTCATATGCATGTGACATGGAGATATCCAAATATCTCAGGAGAATAATTAAAATTGCAAATCTGGGCATCTACCAAAGGGAGGGGGCTCAATCCGTCAATTTCACTTATTCAAGTCAATGCTGACTCAATCTACGAAAACTTATATGAGTTTCAAAGAGAGTTAATTATATATCGTCTCATATTCATATTATAAAGATATTTCTCTTGTAATTTAAATTAATAATCTACAAATAAATAAAATAAACTATGTATTGCACCGACACCACCATTTGTTATTATTAGACAAATTCCTTTATTTGTTTTCTTCTTATTGAAAGTTACCAAGTTATTGAATCTATAATTTGATGTCAAAGTCTTAGCACTAGCATCCTACATACACAAATTAGAAAGAAATTAGAGTTGGGAAGCTCGGAATTTATCATAGGATATTCACTCTAATATTTAGTTCAACATAATATATTTGTTTAGTATATTATGTGTAATAATCAAAGTTTAACAAAATCAATATTGGAAGTGTGATGAAATTTTAAATTACTTTTAAAAGGTCCATACTTTCTTTTAATAAGTTAAAATAATACATAATATGTAAAGACTCAACCATAGAAATGATCCATTTCTATGATATATATATATTTAATTCTTGTTGTCTTTAAACTTATTGGTTTAATAAATTAAGTATAACAAACATAACCTTCAAATTATGAATATTAACACTTATTTTAATGACAATTCTAATAATTAAAATGAAAAATTATACCAATATTTAGCAATTTTTTAATATTTATAAACACTTAAATAATATCAAAAAATATATGTGTCATGACTAATAATTTAACAATTTTTTTACCACTCGATTAAACTCAGTGAAGAAAAATATACAAATGAGAAAGCGGAAAAGTCACATCAGCAGAAGGGAGCCACATGCTTCTTTCCTTATCAGCCTGTCAGAGACGGCCAAACAGCTAATGCCGTGGGGCTGAAGGAGCCACTTTAGCTTTTCTGCAATATTTGCAGCACTTGTTTTATAATTCATGTAAATAATGGTGAGTATAAAAATATATATAACTCATTACATTTAATATTAAATTAATACTAAAACAATTTAAACTCACCCGACTGATTAAAATATTTTTTTTAATTATAAATAAACCAAGCTCTTTTAATTTATCTTAAGTAATTATATCCAATAATTAATTAATAATTTTTACATATTATTAGTAGCTACTAATAGTGTATATCAAAATTGTCCGAATTTAATATATAAATAGTTATAATTTAAAATAGATTTTTATAAAAATTACTTTATAAAATTAATTATTTTATCGTCATATATCCTGAATAAATTTTGGATATAAACATTTTTTAACCCTATTTAATTTGCTAATCTAGTTTATGATATATAAAATTAATGATTCAATTGATAAATTAAAAACATCTTTGTAATATATATTTTAATTTGGCCAAATATTTATAGATCGTTAATACAATTAATTACATGTGCAATTTTTATATTGGTTCTCTTATTGAGATGTAGCAAATCGGCTATCTACGAGTTATTATTTTGAGTTGATTCTGTAAACCTATTTTCTAATGAATATATGCATATTTAGCATAATGTTAAATACAGAAGCAATCACGAGCTCAATCACTCTTTTTGCATGCTGTATAATATATATTAATCTAATCACATCACTAATATCTTACCGTAAGGATCTATAAATGTAAATATTTAAAATTTATATTTTTAAATAATATCCCTAATAGCTTAACTAAATGCCATGTTAATATTATGTGATAAGCTAATTTTTAATTATAAGAGTTTAAATAAAAAAATTTGTTATTATTAATCGTTAAAATAATTAAAGAAAACCTTTAATATTAAAAAAATTGTAAAAAATAAAATACTATGTCTTAAACATATAATTATTAATTATTTTTTATTTTATCTATTAACTTTATAATATATTTTATTTATTTATAATTAAATAGAGAGTATATATTATTATTTTAAATATTTTTAAATATTAAATAAAATTTTATATAAATGTTATAAATAAAATATGAATTATAAAAATAATTATAAATAAGTGCCCGATCAATATTTTTATATAAATATTTAATTGTCTTTTTTTTTTATAGGGAATGTGCATTGAAAGAATCCAAATGTTTGCGGTACAGAGCAGACATGGCAGCAAGGTGGGGTACGGAGAAGCAATCATGCAGCGTGGTGGAGCACGGAGCGTACTGCAGCAAGGTGGTGCGCAGAGCAATCATACAGCAAGGCGGACCACGTGAAATGCGTGACCGTCACTTTGGAGGTTATTTATTTTTTATTTATAAGAGTTTTTTGATTTTTTTAAATAATAATAATAATAATGTGCTGTTACAAATGAGTAAAATACATAGTAATATTAATCGATAAAATAAAAAATTATGAATAATTATTTGACTGATAGGTGGTCAGTTATTTTATTATATATATATATATATATATATATATATGCGCGAGAGAGAGAATAATTATATCATATAATAAATAACAATAATAATTAAAATTACAGAAAAAATTCACATAAAGGATGTCTTTAAGAAACCAATCTTCCTAATATTGCATAATACATATATTTTTGTATATTTTATATGTATAATATGCATAGCAACTTAACTAAATACCATGTTAGTATTATGCAGTAAGTAGATTTTTAATGATAGGAGTTTAAATAAAAAGAAAATAGTTATTATTAATCGTTAAAATTATTGAAGGAAAACTTTAATATTTAAAATATTTAAAAAAAACTCGGATACCGATCTATCTGCCTCAAACATATAATTATTAATTATTATATATTTTATCTATTAGCTTTATAATATATTTTATTTATTTATCTCTAAATTGAGGACATATATTATTATTTAAAATATTTTAAAAAATTAAATAAAAATTAAAATAAATCTCATAAATAATAAATAAATTATAAAAATAATTATAAATAATGGTCATACTAGTATTTTTATATGGATATTCGCTTATCGTCTCAATGAAAAAAACATCAATAATAAATATTCACCGAAAGAATCGAAATACGTGCAGTGCTGAGCAGTAATTGCGAAAATGTGCAGTCAGACAACAATATCTCTTGTTATCATATTCATTGGCCCGAATGCCACTAACTTTGTATTGTCATTTATCAATCGTTGTTGATGCTATGACCCACTAAATATAGACATTACAGCATCTATTTTCAATAGTTGGCCATTCATGCACCGAGCCACCATGTGACAATGTTTCTAACCTCACCAATAAACAAAATAGTACTATATTAAAAATCAATCAACAATATCAATAAATATAAATATTTATAATTATCTATTGATATGTGCCACAAACTATGATTTGCTATACAATTCAATGTAAAATAAATAAAAAAATATTTTACATAGAAAAATACAAAAAAAAATTTATATGCCATTTTTTTACAAAAAAAAAATATAATAAAAAATTATATTATGATCTATCTTTTAGAAAAGTTGATATTGATGCCATTATACAAACCGTATCAATTTATTCTAAGGAACAACATGAGCTTTATCAGATAATGTCTTATTCGTTGACATATACTATTTTCGTTACATGCATAATAATATTTCTAACAGTTTAATTAGATACTCTGTAATTATTATGTGGTTTGATGAATTGTTAATATAAAAAGTTAACAAAAGAAAATGATAGTTATTATAAATGTTGCGTCATCAGATCTGAATTGTGATATAGATAGGAAGATACTAAATTTTGTTTATTGGCTGTCAAATGAATTTGGTATTTGTATACTCTAAATTTGAATCATCTGTAATATAAAAATTACAGTCGAATGATTAACAGAATTCACTTTTCATTATATTATCCGACGCTCAAGTCAATATTATTATTATTTAAGAAAGAAAAAAAAGAGGATACTAATTTAAATACAATGCGAGTAAATTATTTGCATTTGTTTAAAAAATTACACTTTTCTAGAGAGTGTATTGGTATCAGATAGGTAGAGTTGGGCCGTTCATTTTCTCCTTTTTAAAACTGTTCCCCTCCTCTTGTTGGAGAGTTGAAGTTTTTATAGGTGTTAGGAACAGTTAACTTTTTTTATCAATTGTCCAAACAATCAGCTAGCAGATAGGATTATACCCAGGCGGCAATTATAACTGGCGCCCAATGATGTTTGGATAAAAATGAAAAACTGTCCAGGCAATTAGCACTAATTTTTTTTTTATCCAAGCTGTCGGTTGAATCATTGAATTTGAGTTCAATGAAAATATTGGGCCTCTATGTTTTATGGGCTGAATATATGATATAGTTTTTTATATTTGACCACAAGTAATAATACCCATCAATAATAAATACTAATAAAATAACAAATGATTCATTAATATTTTTTTCTACATTTTTAAGCGTAAAAATTTTATTTTGACTATAATTATAAAATGAAATAAATATATATTTTAATATAGCATTATAAAATTTGTTAATTAATTAATCCAAATAAAAATTTATAGTTAAAAATATTAAAATAATTAAATTTGTCGGTCTTTACTTTTGAGACATATAATTGTTGAATACTGTACATGGTTGCCCAAAACTAAAGGCATACAAAGCAAATTTTCGTTCGAGTTATGTTTAATTGTTAAAATAATATAATATAAAAATAATTAATTATGTTTAGATAATGAAATAAGATAAATTTATAATTTTAAATTGATAATTTATTATTTAATTAAAATTTATAATTGGTAAAATTAAATTAAAAATTAAATTTTTAATATTGAATACACAATAATTGTATAAGAATAATAGAAAAAATTTGATATAGAATGACACTTTTATTATTATAAAAAATAATATTTTAATATATATTAGAAAGTTTGGGCAAATTCAGTCAAAAGCAAGTCAGTTGATCAATTTGGAATATACCGAATTAAAATTTTATAAAATTTAATTAATATATATTAGTATTATTGTCAAATAAGAGAAAAAATTAGACTTAATTATTTTTAATTGGCGCCTATGGTAATAGATAAAAGTAACTTATTTGGGCCAAATTGGCCCAAATTATTATTTTTTTATAAATATATATATTTCAAATAAATATATTATTAAAGAAAATAATTCTAATAAATTATATTTTATATAATTAATAATTTAAATTAATATTTTTGAGATAATTTAATATACATATTATATTTTTTTTAAATATATTTTTTATTATTTTTATATAACTATATATTTTAAAATAAAATATTAAAAACTAAAAATATATTCATGACTTGACCTAAACTTATCCGATTTATGTCATAAACATGTACTTGGCTAAGTGGTCATAAGTTTTTATCTTAACTTGATTAATGTTAAAGCTAAATTTAATTTTGATCCTACATAATTTAAAATAATAATAATTTAAATTTTTTTTAATAAAATCATTTTTTAATAAATAAAAATAAAAAAATACCAAGAAAGTGCTAACTTTTTTATTCTATATTTCAAAAGTATAATACTTTTTTATAATAATAATAATTATTAGAACTATTAAATTATAAAATATTAATTTTATTAAAATAAAATAAATATAACAATTTTTATTTTAAAGGTCTGTAAATCGAATATTACCTTTAGAGCAATCAGGCAGCAATGGGGACCATCGTCAAATGACCTAAGTGGAATCTAGATGGTACAATCAGTGACGTAAGTGTGTTAGTGGCATGAGTAAAATAAAAAAATGGGTATAAAAATAATAAAAAGTATTATAATTTTTTTTAAATTTGATTAATTTATTTAAATAAGTTAATTTTACTCCCAATATATCAAAATTGAAATTTTATAACTTCCAAACTTTTTCCAACTTAGCGATCACCACATAATATTAATTTCATAAATATATGATGCACCATTAAAATTGCCGTAATGCTTATTTTTTATTTATAATTTATAATATTATTGATTTAATTTTAAATTACTTTAAAAATAATTTTATAATAAAATTTAAAAATTTAAAAGTTCGCTATAAAAGGCCAGCACATGGTTAATGGATTCCTCACACTCAAAGCATATTACAAACAAGGAGGACATTTCTTGTAAGGTATGAGTTCAATGTTTAATTTTGCTTATTGAAAATAAGAAGAAAGGGAGTTTTGAGTTCAAATAAAAATTTGAATTAAAGTTAATTCTATATCGGATTGTATTGAATTGAAAGATATCTGACGTGCATACTTGCATGTTTTATGAAGAGAGGTTACGTTTGGAGGACACGCGGCTGAAGTTTAAACACACTTTTTGCAAATAAAGGTTTGGAATTTACTTGTCTTATCTTAATTATTGTCAAATTCTAACTTTGTTAACCTGATTTGAACTTTTTTAACTTCCTCTTTTATTATTCTCTTTCTACTTGCCATCTCTTTATTTATTTTCTCTCAAACTTGACCGAAAAATGATAGAAATCACCTTAGATTTTTCTATGTATACTAGCCGATACTTGAGCACTGGATTGAGCACGTGTGGGGCGTAAAGGCCATATATTGTGGCGCACAAATGCGGCTTAAGTATGCTGCAGGGTACGAGGCAATTTAGTTTTGACACTCAGGTGCCGATCAGATTTTTATTAGGCGTTGGGCAGCTTGTTTCTCACACATATAGGTCATTGGTTAGATATCTTTCAACTTGATATAATCTCATCCAATTTTAACTTTTGGCCCAATTTTTATCATATTTTAATCTTAATTTTTATTATATTGATTTAACTTATTGAGATTATAATAAAATTTAAATTTAGATTTTACAACTAATTATTTACAATGATCCGTGTATAAATATATGAAAAATTTATATAAATATAAATAATTCTGTAATTTTTTCATAATGAAAAAATATTCTCATCTTTTAACTAATTGTATTTAAACACTTAGCATTGTAGAGGTTTATAATTCATGGAGGAACCTTGTTACGTAATTTTAAAACATATAAAAGGTATAACATGTAACTTTGAACACCTAAGGGGTGTATATTTTAGAAAATATAAAAATTCTATGTGTTCTTGTGAAATTTTATCACTTTATTATAATTATGAAACTTAGGTATGCAAGGCATTTACTTAGAACTTAGGACATGTAGGAGCCCATTTTTATTTTTTAAAGTCAAAACATAAGTTTCCTTTTAGCTAAGAGAATATTTTTATTAATTTATTTTTTATATTAAATACTAAAAATATGTATAATATATTTTTTAAATATATGCTTATATAGTAAAACAAGAAAAAACAATATGGTTAATTATTTATCAAAAAATAAAATATCGTATTTATTTTTTAATTGAGTATCAAATATTTTTATTTGTATTATTTTTTTATTGTCATGACTACCCGGCCGTGATTACGCAAGCATGATTATATGAATAATTATTCGACTTATAGGTGGTCGGTTATTTTATTTTTTTTTACTTTTGTCATATTTTTAATATTAACATTTTCTAGTAATAATAATTTAAATACATTTAAATATCAATAATTTATATATATATATTTTTCTTTTACGTATCAATACATTTAGTTTTTACTATATTAAAATACCAATAGTATTTTTAAAATATTGCATAAATTTATTCTAAGGTAAGGGTGACTTATTAAACTAATAACAATGAAGATTTATATCACTTTTGACTGCTTTCAGCCGCACGATTTGGTGGTTTGCAATTTCACTGTCTCGACCTGAGCTGCTTGCTCAATTAAAACTGAGAGAGAGAGAGAGTTAAAGGCAGGATGATGGATATTTATTTTTTATTTTTATTTTAATTAATATATAGTTTCATTTTATTTTTTTACAAAAATATATAATTAAAATTTTAAAAATGATAAAAAAAGGTGACATTATATAAAAAATAATATTTTAATATTTATATACATTAATGATACAAATAAACTGCAATAATTACAAAAAGAAATCTAAAAAGAATTACATTTTTGTTTTTTTTCTAGAAAATAAAAAAATAAGGCTCTGGTAGAATTACTGAAACCTAATAAAAAAAATAAAATATATGAAAATAATTATATTATATAACAAATAATAATAACAAATTAAAATCACAAAAAAATTTAAATAAATTCTCTTTTTGAGAAAGCAATCTTTCTCCTATTTGTGTGATATATACATATATTTATACATTTTACATGTATAATATCCCTAGTAGCTTAATACCGTATTAGTATTACAGGATAAGCTAATTTTTAATTATAGGAGTTTAATCAAAAAAGAAATGATTATTATTAATCATTAAAATTATTGAAAAAATTTAATATTAAAAATATTATAAAAAATAAAAAATTACTCAGGCATTTGTCTATCTCAAATATATAATTATTAATTATTTTATATTTTATTTATTAGTTTTATAATATATTTTATTTATTTATGACTAAATAGAGGGTGTATATTATTATTTAAAATATTTTTAACTTATTAATACAAAATAAATTATAAAAATAATTATAAATAAGCATCACACTAATATTTTTTTTATAAATATTTGTTTGTCATTTAAAAAAAAATGCAACAGTAGCGAATATCCAGTGAAAGAATCCAAACATGGCAGCATGGCGGACCACGTGAAATGTCTGACATATAATCCAAAATTAAAAAAAAAAAAAAAACTGAGGCTATTTGTTTTTTCGATAAATAATTAACTAAATTATTTTTTATTTTGTGATATTTGGTATATATATCAAAATTTTTTATTTATTAATAGTTAATATATAAAAAATTAATAAAATTATTTTTTCAGGGAAAAGAAACTTAATTTTAGTCCTTAAAAATAAAATTAAAAAGTATTTTTTTAAAAAAAATTATTTAACAACCAACACAAATTAAAATAAATTACTTAAAAATAATAATTCAACTGTTTTGATAACTAATATATAACTAAAATATATAACTAGGAGAAATATAAAAATATTTAAAATATTTACTTTTGATAACTAAAATTTAATATTACTATAAAAGAGCTGATTTTTGTATTCCATAATTCAATAGAATAATATTTTATAAAAATTATTAATCTGAAAATTAAAACAGTTAAATAAAAAAATATTAATTTTTCTTAAAATAAAAATAAAAATAAAAATAAAAATAAGAATTTTATTTTACTCTGCCAAACGAAAAGCGAGTAAATTGAGCATCATCGACAAATCAATCATGCAGCACCATTGACAATCTAGAAAAACCTAAACAAAGTAGAAATATGAATATTAGAAATTATAAAAAAAATATTATATATATTTTTAAAAATATTTTTAATTAAGCTAATATTACTCTTCGTATATTAAATTTAAAATTTTACCACTTTTATATTTTTTTCGGCCCAACGATCGATGCATAATGTTGATTTCACTCATAAATATATGACGTATCATTAGGAATGAGGAATGCTAATATGTTTTTTATGTATTAATTATCAATTATTGGGATATAATTTAATAAAAAAATTAAAGTCAGTAATTTTAATTAAATTGTACTGGTATAGGAAAAAAATAGCAAATTAAATGTAAAATTGAAATAAGCGTAGTTTTAGTGAATACAGCTGTAACCCATCACAATGACAAATTATTATCACGGCATCTATTTTATTACTCTCTTTCTCCTGTGCCAGCGTGAGGACTTATAATTTTTTAAGCTTAAACTTGATATATATATTTTTTTTTATAGAATAAATTTATAATATTTGTTTTGCTAAAAAATAAAAATTAGTAAAAAATTAATAATGATTTATAATAATTAATAAATATTTTTATTCTATAAAAACACCCTTCTTTTTCTTTCTATTTTCTTCCTATTTTGATATTGCAGGTTAAGCATATAGGGCCTACGCTTTTGTCCTCGTCAGGGAAGAGAGACGCGCGGACAAAAATAAGGCAATGGTTCCAGGCCTTTCAGAAGCGTTAAAGGTAGTTGGGCTAGTTGGGAAGGTTATTAATTGGGTCTATGCTCCGATCGAAAAAGGGTGTTCTTATGTTCTACACTACAAGGACAACATCGAAAAACTTAAGAATAAACATGGCGAGCTGAAAGACTTGGTGGTCGAAATAAAAGAATGGGTGAAGGCCGGTGAAAGACAACTTAGAAAACCTGCTCCAGCAGTCGATGCTTGGCTGAAAGACATGAAAGCATTTTTGGAGGACGATGAATGGAATGACTATATGGATTGGAAAAAGATCAAGGAAAAGGCCGAATGCTGCTCCGGCTTACTACATTGGAATTTGATGTACCGCTATTCTGTAAGCAAGAGGGCTATAGAGAAGTTCAGGATTATCGAAGAAAAATGAAGAAGATGGAGGACCGCGGCTCAAGGGCGGTGTGTCTACCCGAGGAACCGCTAATGTTAGGATCCATGCCTACTGCGTACTCCAAGAGCTTAGCTTCCAGGGAATCGACTCTCAAGGAGATAATGGAGGCCTTAAAAGACAAGAAAGTCCATGTGATTGGCATTTACGGGATGGGAGGGGTTGGGAAGACAACCTTGATCGAGGAGGCTGCTAGGCGAGTGGAAGCCGATGGATTATTTAGTAAAGTAATGATAGTAGAGGTGTCCCAAGCTTCGAATGTTTTAATGATACAGCAACAAATAGCAGAGAGGATCGGCCTGCCGTTGAAAGATTCTAAAATTGTTGATGAAAGGGCACGCAAAATACACGAGAGGCTCAGGAGGAACACTTCTGACGAGGCAAGTGATGTTGTCATACTAGACAACATCTGGAAGAAACTTGACTTGGGAAACGTTGGAATTCCGCACGATTGCAAAATAGTTTTAACCACCAGAAACAAAGACGTGTGCCGTGATATGGATGCCGATAAGTTATTTGAAGTGCAGGGCTTGGATGACACAGAAGCTATAGCCCTGTTCTTGGAAAGAGCACGACACCCAGCAGATTATGATGATGCATTCAAATCCATGACAAGTGAATTGGTGAAGAAATGTGAAGGTTTGCCGCTCGCAATTGTTGTCCTGGCAGACACAGTGAGGGATCGAGATTTGTCGGTTTGGAAACATATCGCTGCTCAACTTGGAAGACCCGGTTTAGCTAGAGTTGGGGGAGTTATGGAAGAAAATGTGTGCCCCATCCTACAATGCAGTTACAATTTCATAAGTGGCGATGAAAAGAAGAAATTCTTCTTGCTTTGTTGCCTATTTCCATTGGGTTCGAGTATAGCCGTCCAAGACTTGATGAGATACGGTGCCGGCTTAGGCCTATTTCAACATATGAATTCGTTGAATGAAGCGACAGAGCAGGCAAATTCGTGGGCTTCTGAACTCAAATCTTCATCCCTGTTGCTGGAGGCTGAGGATGAACAACATGTCAAGTTACAAGACATTGTTCGAAAGACTTTAATGTCCATAGCAACCAAAGGTATGCTTCGTGACTCCCTAATCTTGACTCCTACTTGCACTTCACTTGATAGATTCCAGCTGATAAATCACTTCTTTTTGATGTGCGTGGAGGATTTGATTTTCTTGAGCTATACATTGAACGATTACACCTAGCCCCTTACACTATTTAGTGATTCCCAAGTCATCTTCAAATCACTTTCCAAACGTATGTGTGGCTTGGATCAAGGCCTTTCAATCTAGAAATTTTCAGCTTTTAAATAATAATTCTTCATTCAAAAAATATATATATTTTAAAAAATTCTGTAAAGTATCATTTTAACTAAATTAGAATGATAAATCTTCTTTTTGACTGCTAGAATATTTCATTTTTTTCATTTTTTAATAAGATTGTTTTGTATTGTGATCACAATAATTCTATTAGTAGACTCCAAAAACCACAATATAATTTTTTGACTATTGATGTGGCAGGACGCAATCTCTTTCAATTCGGATCATTTTCTAAATTGCTAATGAAGGAGACTTTTAGAACTTACACAGCCATCTCAATGACGAATGATGATAATCATGAACCTTTGAGTCGGTTCAAATTTTCCATGCTAGAAATGTTGCTATTGAAAGGCAGTCGGCCATCTGATAAGTTTTCGAATAACTTCTTCCAAGGAATGAAGAGCATTAAAGTCCTAGTTATATCGGACATGAAATTTCAAACATTGCCATCTTCAATCACTCAACTAAAAAATCTAAGAACTTTACATCTAGAGCGTTGTGATTTAAGTGACATATCTGCAATTGCCGAATTGGTTGATCTCTTAGTTCTTAGCCTGCGTGAATCTACAATTACCAAGTTGCCGGAAGAGTTTAAGAACTTGGAACATCTCAAGTTGTTAGATTTGACTGGGTGTTCAGAGCTCCGAAAAATCCATGCAGGTGTCATAACTAGGCTCACCGAATTGGAAGAACTCTACTTGGTGGGTTGTTTTAGAAATGAAAGATGGGATAATGAAGAAAATGGATCCCTATCTATGTTGGAATTGCATGTTCCAAGCATTGATCTTCTGCCTGGCAATTCACTCTTATCACGCCTATCTCGGTTTCAGATATCTATCAGTAGTCAAGGTTTAAATACATTGTTTTCTTCATATGGTATTGTTTGGCAACCACAGTGGAAATCATCCTCACAAATTTTGCTCTTGGAAAATATGGAACGCCGGATGCTCCATAACAACCAAAGTATAAATTGCTTAATCCAGAAAACAGAGTGTTTATTATTGGTGAAGATAAAAGGTTTGATAAATGTCACGGACAATTTAGTAGACAATGGGTTCAGAAATTTGAAGCGCCTTTATGTTGAAAATTGTAGTGATATGGAATACATTTCGAATAAGAAGAGTGTATTTCCAAAATTGGAGGAATTGATTGTCAAAGGCCAGTGCAAGTTGAAAGGAATATATCATGGACTCAAGAAACTATATTTATATAGTGTTGAATTTGTTCGGGGCTGTGATGATGACGACGGGCAGGATAACCAACCCTTCTTCAATAAAAAGGTACATCATAATTATTGTCATTTTCTTTTTGTTTAATTTTTTTATCAATTTATTTTTTTACTAATGTCATCATTTTATGTTGCTTACAGACACATATTTTCAAAAATGTTTTAATTATCTCTTCTTCATTTGGCACAATAAAACTCCAAAGAATGTCCACATAGATCAAAAGCTACCTAATTTCTCAAAAATTGGTAAATTTATATATCGTCTCTCTACAATTTTATACCAAATTTAGTAAAATTTGATACCGGATATTTTCTTCTAATAATATATTTAATATAGGTAAATTGGTACTGAAATATTAATTAGTCCATACTAAAATTTTGAAGAGAAATAAAAAAAAATAGAACAAGATGTAGAAATATTAAAATATACATTGGCTTAAAAAAACAAAAGTAGAGAGAGAGAGAGAGAGAGAGAGGGGCGCACCACTCCATCACAAGTAGTGGTGCAATTTTCTCAAGCCTTGAGTCCGAGGGCTAAATCCCGCAGGATTGGAATTCCTTCCTTCTCAATTATTGAATCTTTAAAAATTCAATGATATTTATTTTATATTGTTGAAAAAATAATAAAATAAAACTTTTTTTTATAAAATATGAAAGTGTTAAAATATTTATATTGTGAAAAAAGTCTATCCAAAATATAAATCATTAAATTTTTATCCACTAATCATGTAAAAATATTCGCACTTCCCTTGCCTTGGACGAGGCAAATCAGGCCTCGCCTTGAAGAGTAGGGCGAGATATATTTTTTGAAGGCAGTTGCCAATGTAAATCTATTCTTAAAAATGAAAGTGGGATACAATTTTTTCATTTGGTTTCACATTCTAAAAAAACAATATATAATTCTTGTAGATTTTTTAAATAGATTGTACAATTTTTGTGAAGTGGACAATATATTTTTACCTTGAATTTCAAATTCTAATATATATATATATATATATATATATTTATTTATGTATAATTATGTATATATTTATGTATAATTAAATTGTTGTGAAACAAATAAATAAGGGTTCAGTAAAAATAAACAAAAAGAAGTAAATAAGGGATATTGTTATAATTATTTTGATTGTAATTTAAAAATTACAGCTAAAAAATTAATACATTATTGATATAATATGAATAATACTTTGCAGATGAAATTTCCTAATCTTGAAGTATTGGAAATTGAAAAGGCAAGAGACATTGTGGAGCTGTGGCATTCAGTAGATGTTGAGGAAGAGTATCCAACATTCCCAAGATTAGTCAATCTTAGACTTTGGGACTTGCCAAAGTTGAGAAGCATTTGGAGGAGTAAGGATGTTATTATACTTCGTAGTTTTCAAAATCTAAAGAAATTAGATGTTCGTGAATGTTCAAGTCTAGAAATGTTATTCCCATTGTCTGTGGCCGCAGCCTTGAACAACTTGACTACTTACATGTTTCTTCTAATGATAATATGAAAGAGATCATTGCAAAAGAAACTGGAGAGATGAAGTATAATGACACAGAGATCACTATATTTCCCAAGCTGCAGAAAATGCGTTTGTTGTTCCTACTTAATTTGAAATGTGTTTTCGAAGGGAGTATCAAGCTTGTATTTCCATCCCTCAAAAGAATCACATGCATTGGTTTAAAGAAAATGATGGCATTTGTCATCCCAGAATATCCAGAGAATTCAAATATACTATTCAATGATCAGGTATATATATGTATATATTTGCTATTAATTTTTAATATTCTGTAATTTTATCTTTTTATTGTGCTTATTTAATTCAGAGTAGCAATTAATATAACCTAATTATATATCTTCTTTATTTTGTTTAATACAGGCGATAAAAAATATTTATATTCATGGAATATTATAAAATTAAAGTTAGATTCACTAGTAATTCAAAATAGTTTTTTTTTCTTTAGATTTTAGTAGTAGTACAACTATAATCTCTATAGAGAGTCAACTCTCTCACCCCACCCCCATAACAGGATTAAACTAAAGTTTCTATTTAATTTCATTTATTTTTATAATTATTTGATATAAAATCTGTAATTATACATTTAATTAATTAATTATTCTCATAATATAACAAGTTGCATTCAAAGTCTAGTATTTTTCTAATCTTATCAGCTATCTGACCATCCCCCTCCTTACCCCTTATACAATATTATTACTAATCTAAGTATTTGAAAAACAAATTTTAATTTTGACATTGTTAATGACGGCAATGATGGATATTAAATAATCTATTCACATTAGAATTTCAAGTCACAACTATGCCTTGTGTATTATCTTATTTCATATGTTATATTAGGCTATCAGGAAGACACCACATAGATGTAATTTTATATAAAGACAATTTCTATTGGTTACTGTTGTATATTCATTTGATGGGTGAGTATATGTCATGTGACTAATCAATAATAGAGCACTCATAGGTGTTGTGTGAATTTCTATTTCAATCCTTCTATTGGGTGAAGTATTGCATTTCAAGAACCATTTATTTGGATGGTATATAAAAAAAAAAGCTTGATTATTCATTTAATAATTTTTTATTTTTTTGGTTTGTATAGTGGGATTAACTAAAAAATAGATATCATATGTTTTTTTTATAATAAATGCAGGTTGTTATGCCGGCTATAAAGGATATCAATATTATAGAAGCGCATGAACTACAAGAGATATGGGGTAGCCACATTGATGCTACGTCATTCAATAAGCTAGAGACTATCAATATACGTTCTGTTGACAAAGTTATAAAAGTTTTCTCATTGGATGCAGTCAAACAGATGCAAAATCTTAAAAAACTCATTCTTCAAGAATTTGAATTAGCAGAAGAGTTTATTGAGCTTGTAGGATTTTACAATAATGAAGTTGAAAATATGGCATTATTTCCTCAATTGAAAAAACTTGTTATAGGCTCATTTGATCAATTGAAGCAGATTCCATGGGGAGAGCTCGCCCTCGAAAACCTACAAGAACTACAAATATCCAGAATCGATGGTTTGACCTCTTTATTTTCGAGTTCCGTATGCAAAAGGTTTGTGAACCTAGAAAAACTTAGAATAATTCATTGTAAGAAAATGGAAGAAATAGTTAGTGTGAACTCGTGGGATACAAATATTGTTGAAGATAAGGTTGAATTCCCATCCTTAGAGGAAGTGGAGATTAATGGCTGTCCAAAGATGGAAACATTTTCATATGGATCTCTCGACACGCCAAAGCTATGCAAAATCAACATAAATCTGGAAGATGAAAACGAGTGCTTCGATCTTAATACAGTCATCAAAAAAAGGTACGTAGAGTGTTTTTATCAATAAGTTTTTAATATATTATTTTTAATTCGCTTGTACTGTTATAATTAATTTTAGTTGGTGTACCCATATAGTTTTTTTCTCCTTTTGGTTTTGTTTTTTTGTTTGGTTTTTGAAAATGGCCGGTTGCAGTCATGCAAGTATTGGGATTTTAGATGTTGCATGAGCAACCCTAAACATGGCCTTACACCTGGACAAGTTATATATATGCATATAGAATGTCAACATGCAAATTGTTTATCAAGTCCACCACTATAACTTATACCATTGCTTATGAGGGGGTTAAATGACTGTTTTGACATTATTGTTTTATTTCTTAATCCAAATTTTTTTATTCTCCTATTGTTTGCTCATTTTTTTACCCACATGATTATTTTGTTGGTGTATTTAATAATTAAATCATGCGTGTATATATATATATATATTGTAAACTTTCTTTATTTGAGCGAGTAAAAAAAATGCAAAAAGGAAAAAGAGGCCATAATGCTGATGGAAAAATAACAAAAGATTAAAAATAAGCGAGAAGTGAGGAAATATAAATAATGGAAGTTTTTATAATTTCTAGATGTCATTTAATATTCTGGATGAGCCCTATTGATAGAGAGACTGAAGTATACTTCCTAAATATTTAAGATCAAATATTTAAATTAATTATAGCTATTTATTTTATCATAAATTATATTTATATAGATTTTTTTATTTTGATATTTATAGATGCACAACACGGTTTTATCATGCAGGATAAAAGAAGAGACAAGTTAAGAAAGCGCAAAACGAAAATTCACAAAAGGAGAGACAAGTGGAAAAGACACAGAAATATCAGATTAGCAATTGAGTCACAAAAATATGGTAAGCCAATGACTTATTTCGTTAGAATTTATTTAATTATTCATACTGATATATATGTATACATTTGTAACTTTTTCATTGAGAAAAAAAAATAAAACTTAAAATTGTCAAAAATAGATATACATTGAAAGATAAAAATAATACAATTGACGTTTAATTCTTATGGATTCATATTTTATGTAAAATAGAGTTTTATATTATTTTTATTTACTGGTCATTAGTTTCCTAAACCCAAAAAATGTACATTTTAAATAATATAAAATTATATTTAAAGCTTTCAATATATAAAATCTTAGTTATATAATCATAAATTTTAACTATTAAAAATAACTATGCTAATTTTTCTTTTGGATGACAAAAACTATACTATGGCAATTCATTTAATTTTGTGAGCTTTAAGAATGTGACCGAGGTGTGTGAATTTTTCTTTTATGTTAACTTGGTAACTCAGAAAAATTTAGGCCAAAAAATTGCATTGGTTTCAAACCAAATTAATATCGACTTGATTTTTTTTTAATTTTATTTTCTAGAAGACATGTTTTAGAAATGAAAGATATTTTATCAAATAATATCACAGCTATTTATTGATATAGTTTTATATAAATATGTTAATATTGATACATAAATAATATATCATATTATCCACAGATTTTTAAAAAATTCAATAATTTTAGTTATTATATAGGAAAATCACACATTATAGTTGGATTTAAAAATTTGAAACATTTCTATCTACCATTTAGGAACATTAATGCATGACCTTAAGTATGATTTTTTAAAAAATATTCATAAAAATTTTAAATGTGACATTTTAATAGGTAATATATAAGTTATTTTTAGTAATTATACATTTCAAGATGCAATTTACTAAAATTAGCCACTATTTATTGAAAATAGAATCTAGCGTGCCACTTTTTTATATATATATATTTTATAACATATTGGGCAGTGGTAGCCAAAAATGTGCAATTGTGTTTTCATTTATTTTATTTTTGACTTAGAACAATAATTTATTTCATCTTCTAAGATGCATTATAATATTTTAAATTATATTTTTGTTAGTTGTTAAGTTACTCTTGTTATCTATATTTATTTTTTGCAGGCTTTATTGGAGCTTTAATTATGCAGAAGTGTTGGGGATTTCGTAGAACTACTTTCTTAATTGGGATTATTAGTTTGTGTGTGATATTAAGCTTATGGTATTGCGGGTTGTATTTCTTCATTGTTTAGTATTTGGGTGTGCTATTTATGTTGGTTATATCTTTAATGTTGTGGGATGCTTGTAATTTAAAAATTTTTGATGCTTTATGTTTACTTTATTATAATAATTATTGTTGTTTTTAATTATTATAAGTGTAGTCTTATATGATTTTAAAAGATGCATGATTTGTTGAATGTGCTGTTTGGTTATATGCATGCCATACATATATATATTTGTCTTTTATACATGATGTGACATAATGAGTATATTAACGAGTTAATGACTATGTATATATATTTATTATTAAATAAAGATGAATGTAATTTTTTAAGTCTCTATTCAACACAACAACCCCAATTTTAAAATAATAAAACTTAATATTGTATACATTCATTAAATTCATAGTCTTGATATATAATTCACTATTCAAAATTAATGTATAAAAATATGTATATTTCTTTAACTTTATATTTTATAGACTTTATTTCTTCAACTTTGATTTGATTTAAAATTCATTGTTATAGAGATTGTCCTCTTTCAGCCCCATAATCTCTGTCTTCTGTCAAGTGGTGCATATTATATTAAAGGATACTTTATTGTGTTTAAATGATAGAAACTCTTATATTATTTTAGAACTATTAGATTTAAAGAAATTTTTTTATTAAATATTTATATAGATAAAAAAATTAAATGACTATCATTAATAATAATATTATTAACTTAGTTATGAGATTGTTTGTGTATTATCTATTTAATGATTAATGGGTTATATTAATTTATCATTTGAAAATTTACTTAATGTCTACTTTATCAATGTTTTTAGAATTTGAGGAGATTGTAACATAAAATCTTAGATGTTCTATTACTGCTTGATTTGAACCATCTTTATTGAATTATTATTTAAACTTTTAGACTAATAATACCTACCAAAATGACGATACTATATAATTTAAAATTATATATACTTCATGCTCTACATGAATTACGATAAATTTTTATATTATTTTTGTGTATAATTTAATTAAATGGCACTGTCTTTTTCCTTCATTTATTTTCTTATTTTTGCTTACTTCGATCGTATAAGATGCAACATTTTGCCTTCTTTTATCCCCATGGGGTCTAGCTTCTATGGTAAATTGATCATCTTTCTCGTTCGTTTGTTGTATTCCTTTCACTTTTAATGTTATAGTTAACATCATTGATCATCAATTTAAAAATAAATAAAAACTATTGTTTCATTAAAAAATAAAGATCGCACAATATATATTTTTCTATATAATTGCTGCAATACAGTTTTTGATATTATTTTGGACATAATGACAAAGTTGTATATAATTGTGATATTGTATCATAGTTATTAGGATTAATTCATTTTATTATTTACTTATAATTTAAACCTTTTGTTAGGAATATTACATATTAACATATTTTATGGTTGGATAAAATATATATTTTGAAGAATTTTCAAACATCGGTGAAAACTAACAATATAAGATATGCGCCCATTATTTGAAATGCGTCATCTCTTAGCATCTATGCCTGATATGCATCTAATAAAAGTATGTATATATTTCATCCAGAATGCCCACACCTAATATGCATCCGAGTCGCACATTAGCCTTGTTTATCCATTGTGTCCACGTTTGGTATACATTCGATCCACATATGAGCACTATTTATTGAAGATGCTCACAGTTAATGTGTGCATGAGTAGAATATGTGTGTTGGGACATGGCCCTCTCATTAAAGACTCTGCACTAGTTGAGTGCGTATAGGTTCACATGAGAAGCAAGTTGGTTAATATTTAATACAGTTGTACCACTCGTACTATAAATTAACTTTCTTAGTACATTACTTTTATTAATTTTAAAATTTTATATGATTTTATTTGATAACTATTGGTTATTGATGGGTTCGACAAATCAAATTCAATAAGACGGCCCATCAACAGAAGGGATTGTCCCAGCGATGATTAATGTGCTCGATTGACCATGTCGGCCCACGTGGCCCAAAATGAAGGGATAAGTTCATCGGCTCAGTTTGGACGGCGTACAGTCCTTGTGTATTTTGATAGAACTGACTGTAACCAATCATGGACAACTTTCCTCCCTTATTCGGACTACTCAACAGACATGAACTATCTGTAATTATTAATTGACCAGTCATCTTTATCCATACGATTTCATGGGCGGTTATCATAATATACAACTGCTCCCTAAGCCATATAAATTCTCTTGTGATACTTAAGGAGAGGGGATTGGACACTTCAAAAGCCCACTCAACAAAAAACACTTTGAGTGAAGTGTATTACCCATTTTCTTCATATATATATCTTTTTTTTTTTAAGACGCTTCTAACCAAGCGCATAACATCTTATCCCCATCATATTGCACAGGCATGCTGATGTGTCCTTGATCCGAACTTCGATCAGATTCGGCCGATCCGCTTGTCCTGGTTCCGACTCCGTTCACTGAGTTAGGATCCTGCACACCACTAAAATGAATAGGAAGTCAGTGTGTCGGCGGGATGTTGTCCCATCAAAAATATTCCGACGCCGAAGTCGAAATAGCCTTGAAATCGAGAATGTTACCAAATTGAGAATTGAAAGAGAGAGAGCAAAGAGTGTGTGGATCTCCGGATGAAAGAGAGGCAAAACCGTCTTCTTGAATCCGAATGGTGGAGAAGGCGATGGCTACATCGGAAGCACGTTTGTATACCTTGAATTTTTTGAGTGTCAGCAGAGAGTAGGAAATTGAATGTCTCGCCTCGGTTGTCACCGTGGACGTTGTGTGAGTAGAAGTTTGCGTGCCCTGAATGAGAATTCTAGGGTTTACTTAAAGGATGACAGGGTGATCTTCCTTAGTTGGAAGGTGTAATCTCATACGTTATTCTGGGTGGCCTTCCTTCTACAGAAAGGCGCAAGTTGCCAAACTAGCTGAGATTGCTTCCATTCCTGGCGGTCAGCGGCTTTCCAAGTTGCTCACATTCCTTCCATGCATTCTACGGTTGGAGAACCCCAATTGGAAGGAGATTGGAAAAATCGAGCGCCTTCCTTATAGGAAGGGCGTTGATTTTGTCAATATCCTTTTTGGGTGCTAACTGAGTTCGTGAAAGGTCTGAAAGAGCCGTTGCTGATTGTCTGTTGGATCGTGGGTTTAAGTGGGCTAGGCCTGTAAAAAGCCATTTATTTTCGGCCTATTGCTACAGTAATTTCTGTCAACGCCCGGGCTGGCCGCCCGTCTGTGTCGGCCGCCCGTCTATGTCTTAATCGGTCAACACAGGTGTTGACCGTTTGGAGAGCGCTTGGGCCTTCAGGATCTGGGCCTTCATCTCCTGTTGGGTCAACGTTGGAGTTAATCGTCCGACAGGCTATTTGGGCTTTCTTTGACCTTTGGGTTAGCCCAGCTACGATATACCCATCACTAGCTCCCCATGCCGGTGGACAGAATTCTGGTCTCCGACATGTTCATGATGGGATGCCTCTCGCTGCACGTCGTTACTTGAAAATCCTGGAGGACTCTACGAAAGGTGAGGCATTGACCGGATCTGTTGACAGTATGTGGCTAGATCCGGAGAAGAGAATTGACAGGATCTGTTGACCATTTTTGGTCAGATCCGTAGAAGAAAGTCAACCGGCTCTGTTGACCATCTTTGCTCAGATCCGGAGAAGAAAGTCAACCGCTCACGGTGTGACCGTCTTTGGTCGAATCCGGGAAGAAAAAATCAACCGAATCTGTTGACCATTTTTGGTCGATCCGGATAAAAAATTGGCCGAATCACACCATCTTTGGTCGATCCGAAGAAGAAAATTGACCAAATCTGTTGATCGTCTTTGGTCAGATCCGGAGAACTTTCTATGAGCCCTGAGTGATGCGTGGCCATTAGCCGGCTTGTCAGGCCAAAAGTGGATACATGTCTCCTCTTGGTTGGACCGTTATCCCGGCCATTAATGCGTCAGAAGATCTGCTTTATAAGGGGTCCATTTGGAATGCGACACGTGGTAGGAATGATGGCGTACCTTCTTGAGGAGGTTTAAGGCGTTTCACACCTTGCCATTTAAGTTTCCCTCCTTACATTGAGTGTTCTCTCACGCCACCTACTTTACCTTCTTCGTCTTTAGCCCCTTTTCGTTCCCAAAGAAACCCTAATTCCTCTATCAACCATGGCTTCGACCTCTGTTGCCAACGTCTCTTCTATTCTTCGAGAGAGTGACGTAAAAGCGATGTGTGTTGAGTTTAACATGCCGACGGACATCGCGTGGAGGGTTTCGGACAAGGATGAAGGGCCTTCTCTCCACCGGCGGGTCACGTAATAGTGTATGAGGCCCACCTGAGGAGCGGCCTCCATCTTCCTCTTCCGGACGACTTGCAGTCGATCCTTCAAGCTCTACGAATCCCTATCGCCCAACTCCACGCTGACGTCATACGGTATATTTGTACTCTTTGCATCTTCCTTCGCAAGCATTCTAAGAGATTAACGATGTCCATGGTGAAGGGGCTATTTAAGATAAATCAGGGAGGTGAGTGGATCTCCCTCGTTCCTCGTAGTGGCCTGAAGATAAATACGGTCATCTACGACTCACTGAAGAATTGGAAGAATCGATTCTTCTTCGTGAATGTGGCGGAGACCTGGCCCCCGGCAAATGATTGGGGTCAGGTGCCGGAGGTGTACACTGGGACGCCGTCTGTGGCGGAGACGGCGTCCTTAGAGTGGTTGACCAAACTGGTCAAAGACTACATTTTGGATTTTAAAAGGGATTTCTTGGTCTCTAGGGTAGAGGCCAAGAAGGTGAATTGGGGACCGCTTTCCCTGGTTCAGAAGCTCGAGGTGCCGCCGCAGGTGATGATGATTCGCCCAGAGTCCAGGCGCCTGTTCATCCGTCCCCGTCCTACAGACGACGATTTCATCGGCCCGCGGCCCAAAAGGATGGCGGAGACACCCTCCTCATCGTCTTCAGGGCTCGACTATATCGCCGCCGGGATTTGCAGCGGCCCCGGCAGTACCATCGGGATGGAGAAGTCTTTTGAGGACTTACCGGAGGATAGGAGAGAAGGATTATCCTGGCGCAACCTGAGCCACAGGTGGTTCCTCGAGTGGCGCAGACGGAGACCTTTTCAGAGCCAGCCTGTAAGCCGCCGGCGGAGGCGCAGGAGCCGTCTGTCGGCTCCTCGGCTACGCAGATGCCTGCTGAGCAGCCGGTGGTTGATCTTGATCCTCTAGCAACCGCAGTGGAGGCCGTAGCCGAGGAGCCTGCTGCCGCTGCAGTGGATGTCGATGAGTGGCTCCTGGAGGAGGCCATTGCCAGCTCCGCTAGCGAGGGCATCGGTTTCGGCTCGTTGCCGCCTGAGCCAGGCTTGGAGGCCAAGCCTGGGAGGCCCGCGTGGAGAGTCTGGGAGGTATAATCTTTCGCAATACTTTCTGCATAATTTCTCCTTTTAAAATTTCTAACTTGTTTTATTTATTTGGTGCAGGAGGAGAAAGTGATGGCTGCCATCGCCAAGGTTATGAACAAGCGGGACCAGGTGATCTCTTACAGGGAAGCAGAGATTGCCTGGCTAGATGCGAAGCTTGGGGCTTTGGGGCGGAGCACAGGTCCGATGTCGTTGCCTTGTAGACTATTCTGGCCGATACGGAGGCTGAGAACGCTAGTCTGAAGGAGGAGATTGCCCGGCTAAGGCAGGAAAACGAGCGATTCACTTGGCGCCTTAGCTAGCTTGGAGAGCAGCTGACGGAGCTGGAGAACCGCCTGAGCCTCCGGATACGCCCCCATGAGATTGAGCAGTTGATGTGGACGCGGATGTGGGAAGGGGTCAATATGTGTCGGCATATTGCGCGGCTTATTAACCCTAATTTCCCGATAGACCTGTTAAATATGTCAAACAGGTCCGCCCAGACCCGCGACAGTCTTGTGAGGGATCCGCACGACGGTCAGGCACCGCCTTTTGCTAATTTTTGGTCTTCCCATTGTATTTATGCACTTTGTAATATGTTTGAAAGCAATAAAATAAAAATTTTTTCACTTTGTGTCAATTTCTTTTTACTGCTTTGTGCTTGTATGTCAGCTGTATTGGACGACCAACTTAGTTGGCTGGCGGTCATTGTATTGCTGCCAAAGGAGTGAAATCCTTAGGCTTTTTGTAGGCGGCTGTGTTAACCGACCTAGTAGTGGCGGCTTGTGAGTGAAGCCTGGTGGCACTGCCCAAGTGCTGACTTGGGCGGCCAGTGTTGGAGAAGAAGTTTTCTTCTTTCGACCATCGTTGACCGATCATGCTATCTCCTCGTGGAGGAGGTGTTGCGTGTGCTGCGCTAGCCCCCTAAGATTTTGACTGCTAACGGGCCACTTGGATGACCAAGGTTTAGATCCGGCAACATATGAGCCGCCTGGATGACCAGGGTTTAGTACAACCGCCAACAGGCCGCTCGGATGACCGAGGTTCATACTAGACCGCTCATGGGCCACCTGGATGACCAGGATTTGAATACGACCGCTAATGAGCCGCTCGGATGATCGAGGTTCATGTTCGACCACTTATGGGCCGCTGGATGACCCGGGGTTTATTAACGAGAGGGTGATGACCCTCCCGACTAAGGGGCAGTCTAGGTCGGGTAACCTGCAAAGTAAACACATATATATATGCACAGAGGAAGGGGAAGGCAGTATGCTAAGAAAACACTCATTTTGATAAATTAAAACAAGCAAGCAAATGTGTACACACAATAATGCAAATACGTACCTATGCCCTTTACTGGAAGTAGCGTTTGAGGTGGATCGCGTTCCACGTTCGTGGGACCAACTTTTCGTCATGATTTCGGAGTTTGTATGCTCCGTTTCGCAGGACGGCACAGACTAGGAAATGCCCTTTCCAATTAGGGGAGAGCTTATTGTGGCTGGCCAGCTTGCCTGTGGTCTCGATGCCTCGTAGGACCAGGTCTTTTACATTATATTGTCGTGCATTTACCTTTTTGTTGTAGTATCGGGCAATTCGATATTGGTAGGCCGCTGTCTGCATTCTAGCAGCGTCATAGGCTTCCTCCAACAAGTCTAGGTGTTCCCTGATATTTTTGGGAGTTTTCCTGTGGGTCAAATGATTCCATCCTAAGACTAGGAAGCTCGATTTCGACCGGGATTACCGCTTCAGTCCTGTAACAGAGACTGAAAGGTGTCTCGCGCGTTGGTTCTTTTGAGATTATCCGGTAAGACCAGAGAACTGAGGGGAGTTCGTCTATCTAGGAGCCCCCTGCGTCCTTCAGCTTGGTCTTTAACCCGTGGAGTAGCGTTCGGATCGTGACTACCACCTGTCCATTCGCTTATGGGTATGCCACCAAAGTGTGGACCAGCTTGATGCCAAGGCTGGCGCAATACTTGGTGAAGCGTTTTCTTAAGAATTGGGTCCCGTTGTCGGTCATGACGACCTCATGGACGCCGAATCTGCAAATAATGTTGTGGCGAAGGAATTCAAGAGTGTTGTACTCCGTAATCTTCGCCAGTGGTATGGCCTTGACCAACTTGGTGAAGTAGTTGATATCCATGATGACGAACTTTCTTTGTCCCATGGGAATGGAAAATGGGTCGAGAATATCGAGCTTCCATTGCGCGAAGGGCCAAGGGGCCTGAAGTGTCTTCAGGTCTGCGGATGGCCGGTGGGAAAGGTTACTGTGAAGCTGGCAGCTTTCACACTTCTTCACAAATTCGAGCGCATCCTTTTTCATCGAGGACCAGTAGTAGCCCTGCTGCATGACCTTGACGGCTAAGTTTTTTTCGCCAATGTGCGATTCGCAAATCCCAAGGCGCACTTCGCCCAAGGCATATCAGCCTCTTCGGGAGTTAGGCATCGGAGATATGGGGTTGAGTAGCCACGGCGATATAGCCGTCCGTCAACCACAGTGTACCAACCGGCTGCCTTTTTGATTCGTTTAACCTTCTCTGCGTCTTCCGGCAGTGATCAGTCAGCCCGATAACAAGGTAGGGTATCATCCAGTTTTCTGCTTCGAAAATTTGCATCGCCTCCTGCTTTTCTATGCTTGGAGCGTTTAGAATCTCCCTCATGTCCATAGAGTACTGTTCTGAATTTTTGGCCGCAACAGCTCTAGCCAGCTGGTTCGCCTTCCAGTTTTCAGTTCTGGGAATATGAACCAGGGTTGTTTGTTGAAACCCTAGGCGGTCTCCCTCGCCTTTGCCAAGTATTTGGCTAGGTGAGGGTTGCTTACCTTGAAGTCTCCGTTGACCTGGTTAACGATTAGTTCGGAGTCGCTGTAGACTGCCAACCTCTTGGCAGAGCATTCCTTGGCTAATCGTAATCCGGCCAATAGGGCCTCGTATTCAGCAACGTTGTTGGTTGCCGAAAAATCGAGTATGAGAGAGTACTTCACCTCAAACTACAGGGCCTCGTATTCAGCAACGTTGTTGGTTGCCGGAAAATCGAGTTTGAGAGAGTACTTCACCTCAAACCCGTCCGGGGTCGTGAGGACCTCTCCAGCGCCACTGCCGGCGTCCATAGACAATCCGTTTACGTAGAGCATCCATTCTGGAACTCCATCAAGCTATACCACACTTTTTGTGGGTTGCTCTTCAATAACAGGAGTCGTGTCTCAACAATGAAGTCAGCCAGAGCCTGTACTTTTACCGCAGATCTGGACATGAATTCAATGTCAAACTCGCCTAACTCAATAGCCTATTTTACCAGCCGTCCAGAAACGTCGGGTTTCTGGAGTATATTTTTCAGAGGCTAGTCTGTAAGGACCACTACACGGTACACTTGAAAATATGGCCTTAACTTTCGGGCAGAGAATATAAGTGCCAAGGCCAATTTTTCTGCACGCGAGTAGCGGGTTCAGTGGGACAAGGTCTGTGGCTTTGCCAGACTGCGCTTGCTGTAGGGTTGTCTCATCTCGATGATCGAGTTCCCCAACCGTTCTAGTTCTGCCGCTAGGGGCAACTTGACACATGTAGCACGTCCGTCCAGTAACTTGGTCACCTAATATCTCTCCTACACCGAAAGGTGTTGGGAACATTATCTTGAGGTGTGGAATTGAGGTGACTGCCCCAAATTTTGTTAAGCCCGGTCTGCCTAGTATTGCGTTATAAATTGAGGATAGATCGACCACCAAGAAGGTGAGTGTTTGACTTGCTATTTTTGGATACATACCCAAGGTGACCTCCAGTTGGATGGTCCGTTGGACAGGCACGGCACGTTGTCAAGGCCATACAATAGGCCTTCGGCAGGTTTTAATTGGTTCTTTTTTAAGCCTAGTTTAAAGAATGCATCCAAATAAAGCAAATCCTTTAAACTACTATTATCGATAAACACTCGCTTCAGTTGATAGTCGACACTACCATCTGAAATGAGCGCGGATACAACGAGGGGATCAGCATGGGGGGATATACATGAGCCAAATCGTTATCATTGAAGCTAATGGTGTTGTTCGCCGTGCGCTGCTTCTTCACAGTCTGCTACTCCTTGTCGGCTGGATTTTCGGCAGGTCGGGTGGTGATCATATTAACCACCCCTACCGCAATCCGATTTTGGGGAGGAGACGGCTCCTGCTCTTCTCCGCCAGCTGCTCCGGAATTCTTCCTAGGGCCCTTGACAAATTTGGTGAGGTGGCCTCTGCGAATCAGCTTCTTAATCTCCCTCTGTAGCGTCTTGCAATCATCAGTAGAATGCCCAGCAGAGCGGTGAAAGTCGCAGTACTTTGACTGATTCCCAGTGTTCTTCAGTGGTTTTGGCCACTTCAGGAACTTTTCCTCGCGGATCTGCATGAGGACATTTGAGCGTGTGTCCGTCAGAGGCGTAAAGCTAGTGGGCCCGTAATCTCTGCGTTCTGACGGCCCAGTCCTGTACTACTTCCGGCGGGAGTAATCACTGCCGCCGTATTTTCTTTTTCTCACTCTAGGGAATGATCGAGGCTGATTTGCACGTTCTGGGCATTTCGTTTCGTTGGCCTCCTCTACTGCTGCGTATGCCTGGGTGATGGACTCCGCCTCCTGAAAGGTCTGGGAATTCTTATGGGCCAGGTGCTTGAAGAAGTCCCCATGGGTCAGCGCGGAGATGAAACTGCCCAATTTTATCTCTTCCGTGATCCGGGGAATATGCCTGGCCTCCGCCACAAAGCCGTCCAGAAATCGCCGTGGGTTCTCTCCTGACTTCTGCTTGATGTGGGAGAGGTGTCATGGTTGTTTCTCTTTCCGTCGGCTCGAGGCGTACTGAGCTAAGAAAAGATCTGTGAGCTCCCGGAAGCTGCTGATGGTGTCTGAAGGGAGGTGATGAAACCAGATACGGGTATCTCCCTTCAATGTGAGTGAAAAGTAGCGGCACATCGCTGAGTCTTCCAACCCTTGCAAACTCAGATGGGTGCGGAAGTGATTCAGATAGTTAACTGGATCACTACTCCCATCGTATGAGTTAAGGGAATGCATCTTAAACTTGGTGGGCAGTGGACTGTTTAGGATCTTCGCTGTGAAAGGAGATCTGTCAAGTTCAATAGCGCGCTTATCATCCTGGAACACGCGGTTCCAAATCTTATCCACTCGCGGATCTGCGCGGACAGCGTTAGCAGATCTTTTAGAGTTGAGGTAAGCTCTCGATTTTGTTTTGTCCCTGAAGGGTCTAGTAGCTGGCCTGCTACTGCCTCCAGTGGACCTGACAGTTCTGGAAACTCGCTGTTGGACTGAATTTTGATTTTCTGTCCGAGAGTATCGAGGGATTTCTTCTCCCCGGACTTTCTCTCGGAGTCGTGCTCCCAGAGCGCTCTTCAGGCCTGTTCTGGCCTGGAGCGCGCTAAGAGGCTGGGACTGGGTTATTCGCAGGCCTCTTGGGCCTTCGGGCAGGCTTCTTTTTCCTTTGGCCACCTTTTTTGGTGGCTAGCGCAGGGACAATTGCTGGCGGAGCCACCTGCTGTGGCTGCTCTCGTTGAGAGCAGAGTATTTGGAGCAGATGGTTGTTAGTTTGCATCTGCTCCATCAGTCGCTGAAAGAAAGGCGCTGGCGCCTTGTCTGTCGTCCTGTTGACCAGGGTATCAGCAGCGTAGTCCTGGTCGGACGAAGTGGCGTCACTAGCGAGATCGCTAGCTTGGGCTCTCGTATTCACCATTGCGGATGAATCCGGCAGTGAAAAGAGAGCGTTGTGAGGAATTGTGGTTGGCTTTTTGTAAGTGCTTTCCACTCGCGGCGCCAATGATGCGTTCTTAGATCCGAACTTCGAACAGATTCAGGCTGATCCGCTTGTCCTGGTTCCGGCTCCGTTTATTGAGTTAGGATCCTGCACACCACTAAAACGGATAGGAGGTCAGTGTGTCGGCAGGATGTTGTCCCACCGAAAACACTCCGACGCTCAAGTCAGTAAACAGCCTTCGAAATCTGAGAAGGTTACTAGAATTGAGAATTGAAAGAGAGAGAGTGTGTAAGAGTGTGGATCTTCAGATGAAAGAGAGGCAAAACCGTCTTCTTGAATCTGGATGGTAGAGAGGCAGTAAACGGCTGTCAGAAGCACGTTTGTATACCTTGGGTTTTTTGAGTGTCAGCAGAGAGTAGGGAATTGAATGTCTGTCTCAGTTGTCACTGTGGGCGTTGTGTGAGTAGAAGTTTGGGTGCCCTGAATGAGAATTCTAGGATTTACTTAAAGGATGACAGGGTGATCTTCCTTAGTTGGAAGGTGTAATCTCATACGTTATTCTGGGTGGCCTTCCTTCTACAGAAAGGCGCAAGTTGCCAAACTGGCCGAGATTGCTTCCATTCCTGGCGGTCAGCGGCTTTCCAAGTTACTCACCTTCCTTCCATGCATTCTACAGTTGGAGAGTCCCAATTGGCAGGAGATTGAAAAATCTGGCGTCTTCCTTATAGGAAGGGCGTTGATTTTGTCAATATCCCTTTTGGGTGTTAATTGAGTTCGTGAAAAGTGCTGAAAGAGCCGTTGCTGGTTGTCTGTTGGATCATGGGCTCAAGTAGGTCAGGTCAGTAAAAATCTTTTATTTTCTGCCTATTTCTATAGTGATTCCGGTCAATGCCCGGGTTGACCATCCTGGGCGTGTGTTGGCCGCCCATCTGTGTCTTAATCGGTCAACGCTGGTGTTGACCGTTTGGAGAGCGCTTGAGCCTTCCAGGATTTGGGCCTTCACCTCCTATTGGGTCAACGTTGAGTTGGCCAGTCGATGCTGGCTATTTGGGCCTTCATGACCTTTGGGCCACCCAATTCAGTATACCTATTACATAAATTTTATTTCCTCCATTCTTTCTAATTCCACAGAAAGGTTACTGACTTGAGCCCGTCTGTGTCTTAATCAGTTAACGCTGGTGTTGACCGTTTGGAGAGCGCTTGGGCTTTTCAGGATTATGGCATTCACCTCCTGTTGGGTCAACGTTAGAGTTGACCGTCTGACAGGCTATTTGGGCCTTCTTTGACCTTTGGGCCAGTTCAGCTACGGTATATCCATTACATAAATTTTATTTCCTCCATTCTTTCTAATTCCACAGAAAGGTTACTAACATGAGCATCAAAGGATATATCGAAGAGCAACTTCTACTAATCCTTTGACTGCTTGTCTATTTGTTGTGATTGCCCAGGATCTAGGATAATAGATACGAAAACCAGACCCTTTGCAGATTAGGTTGATGAAGAATTCTGACCAAAGATTCCCTAATCCGTGGAATAACCAGGACCGTTGGAGGTATCAATTATCAAGAATGTTTTTATCACCAAAAATTTATGTTAATTTAATTTTGCTATTCATATTTATTTTAGTAATGAAATTAATTGCGAATATTTATTATGATTTATATTTAGTATAAAATATACTGTATATTGTAAATTCTAATATATTTATTTTTGTGAGTTTATAGGATCAAAATTAATTAAAATTAATGATCACCCCAGACTTTTTAACTTTCGTTTTGTGAAACAATGTGCTACTAGTGGCAATAACGGCTATTACTGGCTATCTAAATCCACTAAAAAATATCACGTAAGCCTAACAATAAAGTATAAAATATCAATTTATAATCATGATTGTCAATCATCCCTACACACCTGAAACGAGGAACCTACCTTGCATATTTAGGACATTTGACCTGAATGATCCACGAGCAACCTAAATTTGTAACAATCAAAACTTTTTTAAATAACGCATAAAATAATTTTTTTTTTAATTTTTAATGTCAAAATATTAAAATATTTATTTTATTAAAAACAAAAAAAATAACTATTATCAATTTTTTTTTTGAAAAAATTATGCAATAAGAATTATTAGATATTTAATCCAAATACCTAAATATATAAGAGAAAGTCTTTCCTTCACTTTATGGGAAGCCCTTCCCATCCTATGTCTATCCTATATCATTATCAATAATGGGACAGACCCTCTAAAATCAATATTAAAGAACTACCAATATTTAGAGACGTAAATAATTATCAACTCTAATATAAAACATTTAGGCTATGAGATCTTAAACATGTAAGCAATTAGATCAAACTTTATAAATAATCATGAATATGGGTCCCCTAAATTTGAAAGCCAACAAAAATGACATCTATTCTATCAAATTTGAATATCAACAATGACAAGCTCAATAAATGATATAAATAATAGCATCCTTATTGTCGACTTAATGAATAATCTCAATAAACTAAAGGAAGCTTTTCGGATTTCAATGAATCCAAATATAAATAAAAGGTCTTAAAATATTTCGTATACTAAGGTCATTCTTTATATTTTTAAAAGTTTAACTCAATACAAGGTCTATTAATCACGAAATAATAATAATATTTATGAATCTTATTTTGTCAATATGAACTAAAAGCCAACGTGTTTACCTTCCAATCAACTGAGTATTTATCAAACGATCTCTAATGTCCTTGATATGCTACTACCCCAGCAATTATCATAGAGGCTTTACTTGTAATATAACCATACCATTTGCGATACTCTCATTGTGATATCCCGAATACCACATAGTACGATTATTATATGTCTATAAGTATACCACCTTAAAATAAATTGACCTCAATCACTAAAAATTGATCAGATATTAAAAAAGTATAGAGTATTCTAAAATCTCATGGACACCATTCATACAAATATCTTATAATTTTCATACGTTTTCATTTACTTAGCCATTGGATGCAAATAAAAACTATACTCATTCAATCAAATACAATATGAAAGAATTCATTAATAAGAACGAGTAGCAAATTATTCAATGTTAATGAAAATCATATGTACACGATCAAAGACAACGTAAGGAATTTTATCAATGAAAATTGATATAGAATTCCAACAAAAACCTAAGGTACTAATCACATGGTCATTTTTTACTAGGCCTATTAAAGCCCTTCAATCATAACTTGACTCTGAAATTTATCCCCCTAGATCTCATGCATAAGTTTTACATTCATCGCTTAAAATTGTCTTGTTGGTGTTCAAGTGTGAACTTGCACTTTGATCTAATTCCAGAATCTGTGTTTCAAGAAAATGATGCAAAGTTCATTAGAATCACAATCTTTATCACTATGGCTAAAAATATTACAGGCTAAATATATAAACATACAATGAAATCTACCTAATTTCTGAAATTATCTTGAAATAGACTGAGCGTTGAAACGACATTTCCCACAATATTCAAATACTAAAAGAAATCCTCATCAAAATGAGTATCATCATGTATAAATCTTACCATCACTAAGGTCATCCATAATATATTGCCAACAATATAAAAAAAAAAATAATGTAAGAAATCTCGTAAATTTACAAATCTACTCCAAGCATTACTCAGATGTTCAAACATTCCATCAAAAACTGTCTTCAGTAGCTTCCTTTCCCATCAAAATCCATTTATAATCAATATATAATGAATGTACATCTATAAAATCATTTAACATATTTATCACATGCTATAATATTATAAAAGTACAAATCTATTAACAGACATGTAACAAACTACACGAATCTAAACATTGCTCAACATTACCGTTTGAACTGCTATTAAATACTGAAAATTCTTTGATAGCATTTAAATGCTAGCTTATGCGACAATCGAATATCGCACCACAATGCGATCATATCTATTGAAAAAGTCATTAGATATACATATATCTTCTTGTCATAAATTATTCTATGATTTTTCATTAATAAATGAAATTAAACAACACAAAAAAAAGGTACAAAAATAATTAAGAAAAGAAAATAGGATATTCTAAAGAGGGGTTAATGTTGCTTGCCTCAATGATGATTTCTTCTCTTCTTTTGCTCCTTAAAACTCCCTACGCTTTCCTTTCCCGAATCTCCTCTCTTTTCTCCAAGTGAAACTGCAAAAAAGTTGGAGGCGGCAAGTGGCTCTACATGGTTTATCAAACAGGAGCGGTGCCTCTAGGATTAGGTTAGATTTCCCATTTTTATGATTTTACAATTTAATTTAATTGGCTGATTCTACTCTCCCTCTTAATTTTGCTGCTCCCTTCACCTAAATAAGATAAGATGACTTTTTAAACCTTTTAGGGCTTCAAAAAGATGGTGGTGGCTTGGTTTTATTTACATGGGAAAGAGACACTAGGGTTTTCAAAGTTCTTCTGAATAATATTAGTTCCAATTTGAATATTACTCCCCAATAATAAGAAGGAAAATCTTGCCTTCATACACCATTAACCATTCAAATTACATCAATAAATAAGCCAAGAATATGGCTTTTAAAATTAAATATAGCAGGCTAGGGTTTCTAATTTCCATCCCATGTTTTCTAAATTAATTTGGATAATATTTTACCAATTATTTGATATAAATTCTAACCCCTATTTATCCCGATCAGCCGAGTGGGTGGGCCCCAATTACACGCTAAGAGTCTCTAATACATTACTATAATACATCATCTAATTATCTTTAGAAAATAACACAAGGCATATCCTTTGATTTGAATGATTGCCAATAAGCATTATGGATTCCAACTTGGCATCCAAGCACTGGCATAGCGCCACTTGAGCATTTAAAATTTCAGCTCAGGGAAAAAGGCAAGGCGCTGGTTCACTGCTTATAGAACCGAAGGCAATTTATCCTTCAATACATCAAAATTTTCCTAAAACAAATATTCAAGAAACATCTTTTAAGCAGCCTTAGATAATGAAAATACTCATCCATATATCAATTCTTAAACGAGTCTTTTACTTTAAATAGATTGAACGGTATATTATATACGAGAGTACATAAAACTATTTTTTTCATAGGTGGCCCCTCTTGCACTAAGTTAATGAAGGCACCAAACAACATAAAATACCAAAAAATAAAGTCTTCCCATAACAAAAGAAAGGCCGAATGACTATAGGTTGAGCAGAAAGTGGAGTGGAGATGATTCTAAGGTTCCTGTTCAGAGAAAAGTACAGTGGAATCCTCTTCAACTTAGCCATGTTTATGCCAACCACCAAAATCCCAATCAAGCAGCTGCTACATAATCGCAGCCACATCTAACCAGTTGTGTGTAAAATTTAGGACAGCAAGCTCCTATGCGACTCGTAGACCCAAAAAGAATAATTAATCGGCAGCGGCAATTAATCAAGGACCACTTGGGGCACTTCATCCTTCCATGCTAATAAAAAAAACCATCCTATCGTTCCCCAAGAGACAAAAAATCTCTACACAAAAATAATTTCATGACAAAAAAGCAGTAGCCGCCATACTGCTCCTCAACGTTTCAAAGAACATAAAGTTGCCTGTAACTGTTTTAGTACTGTTTCCTCCTTAAAACAAATTTTCATTCCATTACTTCATTTATTAATCAAAACAACTTTATATTTTATGATCCATCGTTTAACAAAAGCAATTTACTTATACTAATCCTTGGAGGCCAAACCACAGATAATGATTGCTCCTCATCACATAAAAGGATTACCGCCGGTTTACAGTAACTTCAAAGCTGGGGAAACATATACGCTTGAATTCATCCACAATGCATTTACAACAACAAAAACGTGGAATCGCTTAATTTGCAATGACACCCTTACAAAAATTTAACACTCAAAATTCAGAATTATTGAGTATAACATCAGCTCCGGCAACCATAAAACAGGGTAATATGGGACCAGTTTCTGATGTTCATCGCTCCTTTATTAATCAACTACTACCTTTCTCTATAATTCATTCACTAATTTCATGCAGGATTCAAATAAAAATCTAATCATTAACGGATGCTTCAAACTTGATTCATTTTGGAACATGATTCAGAAAGCATAATAACAGAGCCTAAATCGGTGGAGAACATAGACTTTAGCAAGCCGATGGAATTGGAAAAATCACACTACAAGGTACTAGAATCATGAAGGATGGATAGATTCACTTGCCTTGATCTTGAATACAACAAAAGAGAGTGTACAGCAGCAGCACCAAGCATAAGGAGAAATATAGAGTGTTTCACTTAGTCACCTCTTCTTCTTCTCCGATTTATATCTATGTTCTCTGCTATGTACGTTCGAAAGGAATGCCAGCAAAGGAAACGGAAAGGCTGTATATATTTAGAACTTTGGGAAGGGAAAGTGGAGGAAAAATTTGCTGCAGCCAATATTCCTTGACCGGATGGGAGGAATCTGCTAGTCGGCCATGGGGATGGAGATATCGAATGCGGTTAGGGCAACAAAGAAGGGAAAGGTTGGTAATCGGTTAGGCAACGAAGAGGGAATCAATTTTGTTATGGTATACGCCGAATTGGATGCGGTAACGAGGGAGAATCAGTTGGAAGGAAGATCAAGGGTCCGTCATTTGGAGCTCGTTTGGCAGCTGAGGGAGGTGGGGAAGGAGCCAAGGGAGGAAGAGATCTTGGGAGAGAAGCTGCACAGAGGTGTTTGGGGGAAAAGGGTTTTGAAAATTCGAGAGACGCCCCCTCTCTATCTCTCTCTCAAATTCCTTGGTTGGTTGGTTATTATTATTATTATTATCAGACAATTTGGCATAGAAAGTTGATTATAGGCATAGAAAGTTGAGGTTCCTATTAAAATATGAAAAAAATAATTAAAAAATTACCAATTTTGATATTTAAATTAGTTTTATAATTAATTGTCTATTCTAAATTATTTATTTTGTTAATTATATTATTTTATGTAAAAAATTCTGAAAAATATCTCCATGTAAAAAGAATAAAAATAAAAGTAACCCTTGCTCTAATTTTTATGTTTTCAAATTTGGCATACCAATAAGACTTAACTTTTTTTTTTTTTTTAATAGAATAAAATTGACACTCAAATAGAAGTTTAAGAATTGTTGCGTCCTTTGGTCTGGGTTCTCTGGCAAATTAGAGAGCTTTTGAATTTCGCGCATGT
Source organism: Nepenthes gracilis (assembly GCA_033239525.1). Taxonomy (NCBI): domain Eukaryota; kingdom Viridiplantae; phylum Streptophyta; class Magnoliopsida; order Caryophyllales; family Nepenthaceae; genus Nepenthes; species Nepenthes gracilis. The sequence goes on from BSYO01000010.1 coordinate 4,569,321, forward strand.
ATCGGATTTTGAACGGGTTCGATATCTGCTCTCATCAACTTGAGCCCTACACAACATAAATTACAAACAAGAGGTTAGGGGTCAGCGGAATGTTCTTCTACCGAAAACATTTCGACGCTTAAATTAGATATCATTCGCAATAAATAGAAAGATGTAGGAGTGAATGCTGGAATACGGTGGGGATGAGAGGATGCAAGAATGTAAGATTCATTGAGCGAATATGAGAGGCTGGGCTTCGTGGTTTGCACTGCAGGAAGTGGCTCACTAAAATTTCTTGAGAGAGGCTTTTAGATTGATGGCCTTTGATTGATCAAGGATCAAACTTAGGAGATCATGAATTAGATCAGGAATCAAATCCTTTTTCTGTCGAATGAACGAATATTTATAGGCTCCATGGTGGAGGATCTTGGGTGCGGGAATCTCCGACATGTGACAAGCCGAGATTCGTCGATTGTTAATCGTTAGTCATTGCCTTGCGATGGTGCGGGAACTGTTGCCAGGCGTAGTTGGCACGGGTTCGTTTGATCTTGCTTAGATTGGTTGGGTGACTGCTGGGGGTGCACGCTACAGCTAGTCAGTGTTGACCTTACTTCTCATTGGCTGGCAGTTCCTCCTCTGGCATTCCCTACACTGCAGACTGCAAGGGTTGTGGTAAGGATGCAGGCGAGGTTGATTGGCCTCATCACCTGACACTCTGCATGCTTTGTCACTTTGCGCCCAGGTTGGCTCTCGTGGACTGGGTTTCTTTGTTGATGGATGCCCTTTCTCCCAACTGGGCCTAGCTGATCTCGGCCCAACTCCGTGCTGGACCAAACACTAGCCTCTCATACTTGGGGATCGCCCATTGCCGGGGCTTGGCATGTCAAATGTGGATCCCGCCGCTAGATGACGTGTCTTTCCTTGAGATTCGCTGGATTCTAATCTTCAAGGGAATCGCTCCTTCCTCATGCAAATATGTAACCTTTTCAGTGGTCGTAAGGATTTGGAGCCTTATTGGCAAGGATTCGCAGCCTTGGGACGAGCTCCAGATTGATAGCTTTCCTATTTATTGATCGACGGCCATCGGGGGAAGAGCCCGTTCGGGAGCCTTAGGGCTTCTTTGGGCTGCTATAGATTGAGGAGTTCCCACACCACGAAGATCCAAGCTCATCCCACAGTTGGTGAAACAATGGGGAGTCTGAGGGGTGCACCATGTCTCATGGAGCCCTGGATGGGAATCGGATGGATCAGCTGGAGACTCATAACCGTCTTTGAAGTTTGTTGTCATGCTCCTTGTGTGGGTGTTTTCTTGTTCTAACGAGGGTGGTTCGCCACTCTGCTGTTATCATGTGTCTCCTCTCCGATCGTCCGAGGTTTTTAGTCATCAGGCGAAACTATGGTCGGTGATCATTCAGGGTTGGAGACTCCGTTCCCTAGATCGAGCGCTGCCCGAGGTTTCGTGGTTGATCGGGAGTTGAGGCGATTCTCGGCATTCCATTGGGACTGTGGATGGATCTTGCGGTGGTCCCGGTGGATCTGATGGTTGTCGTTCCTTGGCTGCGGTCTCGTCATCTTGGCACCGGATTTGTATCCGATTCACCTCAGGCGGGGGAGTCGGCACCGGGGAAGATGCCTCCAAAGCAAGATGATGTGCATCTATGCTAGGGGTCGAACCCTCCTGGCGGGCTGAGTTTTTCATCTACCTCTTGTATTTCACTGTACTTTTATTTTTCCAGAGCTCGTGTAAGCATGAGCCTTGTACTTTGTATAGAAAACTTCAATGAATAAAATCATCAGTTTTTGTCTTTAGTTTTTGTGCAACTGAGCTTTCTCTTTTCCCTTTCGTACGGTATGACTCAAGGGTTGTTAGACCCCTTCACTGCCATACGTACTTGAGAGCTCGTTCATTTCGAGCGTTTGGTGACCTTCGGTTGCCCTGGCCAGCGTCCCTCCCTCGAGTCCGAATAGGGACCGTCGATGGGAGGACCCGAAAAGGACTAGCCATGGGTCTGCTTTGCCTTGGGAGGCTGAACGTTGGTTGCGGTTGTTGCGTCAATCAATGGCATAAGCGCATTTATTGCGTTGGTAACCCTAGGGTCATCGTGTCATAATTGCCATTCTCGGAAAGGCACGATGTTTTGGGGAGCCGCCACGTGGGGGGATTTCCTTGGGCAATTGAGCGCCTTCTTCTACTGCACGACGCCATTTCCTCAGATAACCTTGGGCTTTTTAAGCACCAAGAATTTCTCCAGACTTCGCAGTCCTTAGCCATTTGCGAAATTTCAGCTTGCAGTCATTTTCTTCCCCCTTTTTTGTCGTGCTGACCTTGATGGAAAGACTATTTCTTTCCTCGGAGTCTGAACCTCCCACCGAGGAATCCAGACGAGGAGAGTAGGCCTCGAGGGGGCATGATGATGTTGTGCTTTCCACCTTGGGAGTGGAGGATTGCCATTCGGAGCCCTCTATCATTGGGCCAATGATGTTCCTGAGGGCACTGCCGGGCTTTGAATCCGATAGCGCATCCAACTCCTCGAGGTGGCAAATGCCTGGGGGAGCCGGTACATCACTTTGTCGTGTCTTGAGGGCTGTGGTGAACATGGGGGCCCGGTACATTGCATTGTCGTATCCTGAGGGTTGTGGTGGACATGGGAGCCCGGGTGCAAATTGCTATTGGAGAGGTCGAGCAGACTCAGGCACGAGTGGCTCACTTCGAACAGGCATGGTTGGAACCAAAGGTGAGGGCGTCGCAGTCAGCCAATGCCAACTCGCAGGCTCAGAACCGAATTGCTGCTCTTCAGGAGGAGCTTGAGCGATATCGGGCAAGGCTCGGGGAGGAACACGCCACCGATGCACAGCAGGAGGTGAAGCTGAGATCGAGAATTCGGCTGGAAGAGCTGGCTCCCTTGTTGGAAAGGAGATTTCAGGAAGGCATTCGGTTTAGCCAGAGGATAGCTTCGTTGGGGATGCTAGACTTTCGAATCGGCCTCTTGGACTCTTGAAATTCAGATGCCAGGACGCGTTCAGAACTGACGGAGTTCACAACTCCCGATCTTGTAGAGCCCGGTGGTGGCAGATAGTTGTACTTTACAGTAAGGCCCGCAATCAATGAAATTATTATTTATATAATTATGTCCTCTCTGTGCACAATTACCTTTTTCCTACTTTCCTTGGACATGATTAAATAAAGGAATTTTACCACAATATTACTAATCAGGCAAAGAGAAATTCGGTCAACGAAAGATTGATCGTCTAAGTGGGGCTAAGAGGAGCTAAGAGGAAAGCCGGTTAACATTTTGTTGACTGGCACATGAAGAATAAAGAAAGAGTTTGGTCATGTTTCATTGACCGGCTGAAGAAATTTGAAGAGCAAAGGTTGCGGTAATTGTGCGTCGGACAACAAAGTGACTAGTTAACAAGTTGATTGGCCAAGAAGGCAAAATGGCTGGTCAACAAGTAGTTGACCGGCTAAGGAAGGTGCTCAGGCTGGGTGGGCCATTTTGCCAGGATAGGGCAAAATGGCCGGTTATACATACGTTACCGGTTATGCAGATTCCGGTCAATGAGTTGACTGGTTAAAATTGTGCGGCTGGCTGAAGGTGTGTGGAAGCTTCTTGGGGCAAAATGACCAATCAATGAGTTGATCGGCTAAGAAAGCAAATAACTGGTCAAAAATTTGACCGGCCAATGGAGCAAAGTGACCGGTATGCTTTTTGAGGGAGAATGACTGGTTGCTAATACCGGTATGCTAATTTGGTAAAAATGACCCATTACAGATTTCGGTCAATGAGCTGACTGGCTAATAAGCAAAATGACTAGTTGCAAATTTGGCAAAAATGCCCGATTGCCTTAATGCCAAAATGACTGGTTGCCTAAGAAAATAAATGGCCGATCAACGAGTTGACTGGCCAAAGAGGAGAATAGCTAAAGGAAGTGTCCAGAATTTACCAGATGTAGTTTGCCGATGACCCTTTGCACAGTAAGCTCGAAGAAGGTGCAACAACAGTGGACAAATAAAGGCCGCCAAGAAGAACAAAATTAGCCGAGGACATATAATATTACACCATGGTCCCAACACTTAGGAAGTTTTGCAAAAAAGTTCAGCAAGTGGTTGAAGCCACTAGTCGTGCCAACTGCAACAGCCATTTCAAGAAGCACGGGCAACAATATGGCTCACAAGTTGTGAAGCCGTGAGCAGCTAAATGAATTAGAAGCCAAAATTTAAGCTGTAGCCAATTTTGACTATCAAGATTTAACTAGTAATCTGGTGACAAAAGGAAGCACAATTAGAAGCCAAACCGAGTGATGATTCATCCAAATTTAAGCACTTGGCTGTTAATGAAAAACGGAGATATGAGGTGTAAAAATAAAGGATGATTCAGCTTATGAGGTGTAAAAAGGGGAAAGAATTAGCGCATGAGGTGTCAAAAATCGAAAATGACTTAGCACGTCCCCAACGTCTATATAAGGGGGTCCAAGGGAGAAGAAGAGGCAAACAAACTGTGAGGAAAGAAAAAGAGAGAAGTAAAGGAAAGAAAGAAGAATAGGACCGAAGATTTTAAGGGGAGTTAGCTGAAATCTGACAAGTGTACTCGATTTTCTTCTTCCTTTTGGTATTGATTATTGACTATTTTTTCAAATATTATTGATCTAATACTTGCATGTGTAAATTTTGTATTCATATCATCATTTTAGCATGGATTCTACTCGGCTAGAAATTGAAGGCAGAATAAAGAGGCAGAACACCTCTATAATTTGACTTTTTCAGTGAACAAATGGCTCTTGGAAAGGAGCGAAAATGGTCCGGCTTGTTCATCAGTAGCAGGCCATAATAAATAATAAACCCAACAATTGACATGTCATAAATAGTTGATCGGACAACGAAATCATTGATCCACCCAATAATTGACCATTCGTAAATAGTTGATCAGGCAACTAAGTCATTGACCAACCCAACAATTGACTGGTCAATAATATTTGACCGGGCAACTAAGTCATTGACCCACCAAACAATTGACCGGTTAGAGAATTATTGACCGAGCAACTAAGTTGGAAACCAATCTAGTGATTGACAAGAATTATAGAATTGTTGACCGGGATAACCATAATTAACCAAGAACTACACATCGAGGACTGTAAACAAACAAAGATGACCTAGGTCACTAAGACCCGAACCGATTCTCAAACCTGGTTCCGAGTCGGCTGACTATAATTCATGATAAATCTGCATATTAGACATACGTAAAGAATAAGGTCAAGCTAGTAATGAACATTGCATTAATCTCTGCTATAATTATTACTGTACATTTTCTGATTATATGTTTGTTATTTTGGAAAAATCATGTGAAAGCATACTGGTTCAATTGAATAAGTACTTTCTCACATAATGGAGGGAATAAAGAAATAAGAAAATTTGAATACTTGAAAAGTTTCGACATAAAGTGTGCATGGTCCTACCCCATTGACTGTGATTGATTGAGGGTGCTCTCTTCTCCTGAAAAGGTCGTTGCACGCCTACCGTTTAGGCCCACTAAGGTTTTGATGGCCATTCTAATGGGAGCTTTCGGAGCCACCTGGCCTACTCGTTTGGCCACGTGTGAACCGTTTGGCGATAAGCCAAAGTTCGGAGTTCGATCACTTGAGGGTCACTTGGCACGAGGCCAAGGTTTTGGGGCCGCACAGGGCCCTTCGGCACGGGGGCCAAAGTTCGAGTTTGATCGCCTGAGGGTCGCTTGGCACGGAGCCAGGGTTTTGGGGCCGCTTAGGGCCCTTCAGCGTGGGGCCGAAGTTCGAGTATGACCGCTTGAGGTCGCTTGGCACGGAGCCAAGGTTTTGGGGCCGCTCAGGGCCCTTTTGTGCGGGGCTGAAGTTTGAGTACGACCGCTTGAGGGTCACTTGGCACGGAGCTAAAGTTTTGGTTTACAGGCGGACGAAGATCTTCCTAACTTAGGTGCAATTTAGGCCATTTAATCTTTTGAAATGACAAGAATGCACACATTCATATAAACGATCACACAGAAATATAAAAGCAACAATTTTATTAATTGAAACATGATACATGTACAAGAATCCCCTATCGTATATGCATACCTTACCTCACCTCGACGGTGGACTATTGGTAATATTTTTTGAGGTGTGCGGCGTTCTAGGTTCGAGGGACCAGCTTGCCACCCTGGGTGTGTAGCTTGTCCGCTCCGTTCCGAAGGATCACCGAGATAAAGAATGGGTCCTCCCATTCCTAAGAGAGCTTGTTCTTGTTGGCGGTCTTACCCGCCGCCTCTATACTTCGGAAGACCAGGTCCCTGACCTCGAGCGGATGAGCATTCACCCGCTTATTGTAGTATCGAGCGATGCGTTGCTGGTAGACTTCCGTCCTCAGGCGCGCCATGTCATGGACCTCTGGAAGCAGGTCCAGGCATTCACTGAGCCTTTGGGAGTTGGTGGCGAGGTCAAAACATTCAACTTGCAGGTTGGGGGGTTCCACTTCAACGGGTACGACCGTTTCAACCTCGTAGTAGAGGCTAAAGCAACTCGTCAGCTCAGGATCCCCTTGCGTCCTCAAGTTTGGTCTTCAGTCTGTGCAACAACGTCTGTTTGGTGACTTTAACATGACCGTTAGCTTGAGGGTACACCACGAACATGTGTACCGGTCTAATGCGCAAGCTCGCGCAGTACTTAGTGAACCGTTTGTCGGTGAACTAGGTTCCGTTGTCGATCACTATGACCTCGAAAATCCTGAACCGACAAACGATGTTCCAATAGACAAATTTCGTTGTGTTCTACTCAGTTATTTGTGTTAGGGGAGTCGCCTCAACCGACTTGGTAAAGTAGTCATGTCGACGATGAAGAATTTTCTTTGCCTGGAGGCCAAGGGCATGGGCTCGAGTATGTTGAGCCCCCATTGGGCGAACGACCACAGGGATTGTAAGCTGTGCAGCTCAGTCTACAGCTAATGGGTCAAGTCCAGTGAATCTTGTAGCTTTCGCATTGACAAAGTCCATAGTGTTTTGCTTTATCACGGGCTAAAACAAACCTTGCCACATAATCTTGAATGTGAGATTTTTTCCTCTAACGTGCCAGCCGCATATCGAGGTGGACCTCGCTTAGCGTGTACTTAGCTTCCCTCGGGGTAAGGAACTTTAGATAGGGAGTTGAATATCCTCACCGATATAGCTTTCCACCGAAGATTGTATACCAATCTGTTGTTTTCCTTATCCGCTTGGCCTCTTCAGGGTTAGCTGGTAACGTCCCATCCGTCAAGTACTTATCGCCTGGGGTCATCTAGTTATCGTCTTCAGCTACCCGTAGCACTTCTTAATCTAGGCCGTCGATGCTTGGTGCGGCTAGAACCTCCTGCATGTTCCTCACGTATTGCTCTAGGGATCCCATTGCTGTGTGCTTGACTAACTAGTTGGCTTTCTAATTGTTAGCTCTTGGGACTTGTTCGATTTCGATGCTCTCGAATGCCCGGATTTGGGCCTTCGCCATCGCCAAATATTTAGCGAGTTGTGGGTTCGACACTTCGAAGGTTCCTTGGATCTAGTTGACCACTAGCTCTGAGTCACTGCGCACGGCCAACGCCTTCACAGAACATTCCCTAGCCAGTCGAAGTCCTACATGAAGGGTTTTGTACTTTGCCATGTTGTTGGTGGCTAGAAAGGCCAGCACAAGGGAGTACTTGATTTCTAAGCCGTTTGGAGTCCTGAGTATGAATCTGGCCCCACTACCTGTCTGCGTGGATGATCTGTTAACATTCATGGTCCATTTTGGTGTGTTCGAAGTGCTTGTACCTTCGGACTGGTCTCAGGCATTGAGGACTGGGGTTGCCGCCTTGACGACGAAGTCTACAAAGATTTGGCCCTTGAGGGTTGGCATCAGTCAAAACTCCACGTCAAATTCACCCAACTCTATAACCCATTTTATTAGTCGTTCGGACGTCTCTAGCTTCTGGAGGATAGCCTTCAGAGGCTGATCGGTCAATACGACGATTCGGTGCACCTGGAAGTAGGGCCTCAACTTTCGTGCGGAATAGATGAGGGCTAAGGCAATTCTCTTAGTGTGAGGATACGGGGACTCCGCAACCTTCAGAACCTTACTCACATAATACACGGGTCATTGCTTGCCTTCATGTTGCCTAATGAGCACCAAGGTTAGGGACGTGTTTGACACTACTAGGTAAAAATATAAGACCTCGCCGTCCGAAGGTGAGGTCAGATGGGGAGGACTGATGAGGTACACTTTTAGTTCTTGGAATGCTACCTCGCACTTGTCCATCCATCGAAATTCGGATGCTTTCATGCCTCAAAGTGCCTTGAAGAACGGCAGGTACTTTTCTGCCAACTTAGCCAGGAACCGCGATAGGGCAGCAAGCCGTCCTGTGAGCTTCTGAACTTCCTTCACAGTCCGTGGGGAGCTCATGTCGAGGATGGCCCTAATCTTTTTCGGATTTATTTCGATAGTCGTTGGGATACTATTAAGCCCAAGAACTTGTCAGAGGTTGCCCCAAATGCACACTTGGTGGGGTTAAGTTTCATCCTATGAGCTTGAAGTACCTCAATTGATGTCATGCTCATTACTCCCGTGGCCACTCGGTTCCTTGGCGGGTCAGCCTCAACATCACCTACTATTCTGGAGGCTTGTCCTGGTCTTTATAGGAAACGGTTGAGGTGACCACTCTTGATAAGTTCATTGATATCCTTCTACAGCGTCCGACAGTTCTCCGTACTGTGACCTCCACAACAATGAAAATGGCAGTATTTTGACTGGTCACCACCATCTGATTCTTGATGCTTTGGGCTACTTCAAAAACTTCTCATCCGGGATCTTTATTAGGATGCTAGTACGGGTGTCGTCCAAGGGAGTCAAGCTCACAGGCCTGGACTCCTTTCGAATGACCTGCTCGAGCTTATACTAATTCTTTATTCCTTGGGGACATTGATAGTCCTCACCTTTCCTCATCCCTTCCATCGTCATCGGGTGAAAGTTCTTGTCCCTTTCTGGCTTCTTGACATCATTGGCCTCTTCTACCGCAATGTATGCTGATGCCACGGTCTCGACCTCTGTGAATGTCTGGGTCATTTGTGGATGAGGTGCTTGAAGAAAGCTCCTCCTTCCAGTGCAGATAAAAAGGCGTTATCTTCACTCTGTCTGCGAACTTTGGGATTTGTGGCTTCTGCAAAGAAACGAGCCAAAAATCCCCTTAAATTCTCCTTGGCTCCTTACTTCACACAAGTGAGGTGTCAGGGCTGCTTCTCGATTCTCCCGTTGGAGGCAAATTGCGAGAAGAAATTATCAGCCAGCTCATTGAATGATTGAATAGAATTTACTAGTAGTCCGTAGAACCAGATCCTCGCATCTCCTTGGAGTGTCGACGGAAAGTATTGACACATGTCATCTCGTCCAAGCCTTGGAGGCTTAAATGCTCACAGAAGTGATCGAGATAATCCATTGGATCAGCACTTCTGTTGTACACATCGAGATTTGGCATCTTAAACTTTAGGAGGAGTGGCCTTGTCCTAATTTCCATTGTAATTGGAGATTGGCGTAGGTCAGCTCCTCCTCCATTGTCTCCACCAAAAACTCATTGCTAGACGTTTTCTAACTTCTCCTCCACATGGGGTGAAGCCGTCGTCTTTTTCTCATTAAGGTAGTCCCTCAACTCATAGGGGCCCTGGGCGGCTGGCGATTCCGGACTGCTCCTACCCCTTGGGGGGATCTCGTTGTGAGGAGCCTTCTCCTGAATGGCGTACTCCTGGTTATTACGTATAGATCGAGGATTTCGTCTCTTTGGATGCTTCTCTTGGATCTGAAGGCCCAAACAACCTTCAAGTCGCTGTGGGACGTTACTGCTCGAGGCAACTTGAGTTATTGGATCCTCATGCTGATTGGCTTGCTTAGTGGGGTGCTTCTTTCCCTTACTCTTGGTCTGGGACGTCATGGTCTGAGAGGCCTTAGAAGGCACTTTCTTTAACTGCTCGTCCATCTTCAAGCAAAGGGTTTGGACGGCCTTGGACATGTCGTCCATCCTCATTGCCAATGCCTGTACGTACGAATCAGGATGATCTTTTATCCTAATTTATGCAGCTGGGCCATTACCACATGAAGCAACCTCTCTAATTGGGGCACTTGCTTGTAGGTTCCCACTGACGACACCAATATTGTATACTCAAATCTTGAGCACTGTACAGACAAAGATCCAAATATATCCTCAAATATGTTAGGTGTACTTGGAGAGAACCCGTGTAACACAAAGAGTATGGATGTAGTTTTGAGAGACAGAGAGATTGAGATAGAGAGTAATGACACACGGTATTTACATGAAAAATCCTCTCTTAAATGAGAGAGAAAAATCATAGGACTCTGGGTTCGAGAAGGATTTTACTATCGTTGTTTTAGTGCAAGGAAACTGAGTTTACAGAAGAGAATGAGTACAGGAAGTAAGGGCGTCTTGCTTTTTCTCTTTTTTTACTCTCTCTTTTGAGTTCTGTTGACAGCGTATCCTTTTCTTGGAGTTTAGTTTGTGCTTATATATTTGACGGTTTCACCTACCCATCATGGGACATGCGTGTGCAGGTGTGCCTGTCATTAACTTTGCAAATCTTTTTGTGCCGTCCTGCAAAACCCACAAACTCTCTAATGGCACGTTTGGTTGCTTGAATGGAATAAGGTGGGAATAGAATAGTTATTCCCAGGGAATAGAATTGGATGAGAATAGAGTTGAAAATTGTTATTCATATGTTTGGTTGTTAGGATAGAATTAGTTAGAAATTTGTATTACAATGTTTGGTTTGTAAAATTGTATGAGGAATAAGGTGAGAATTTATCGGAATGACGCTTTTATACTTATAAATTATTGGAATATATTATATAAAATAATACAGACGTGTATATGTACATATTTTTATATATATTATATGACATACATATACATAATTATATATATATATTATATACATATTATTGTAAAATACTATTTAATATATTATATTATTGTATCATGTAAAATACATATTTAATAAATAGACAATATATTACATATTATAAAAATAAAATAAAAATAAAAATAAAAAATAATAATAATAACAACAACAACAACAACAACAACAACAACAATAATAATAATAATAATAATAATAATAATAATAATAATAATAATAATAATAATAATGTTGCGTTCTAGTTCCACGGATCTTCCTGGGCCAGGCTCGTTGATAAGGGGTGTTGGATCCAAGGGATCCAATCTGACCGAGAGATGCAGAGGTGCGTCCAATCCGATCCGTGGTTACCAAGCAACACAAGTGAATGAGGTGTTGGACACGAGATGAAGACTGAGACCGGATGTTTTACGTGAAAAACCTCATCTTGAATGGGGAGAAAAAACCACGAGGCTCAGGGCCTGGAAAGAGTTTCACTATATGGGTTGGAGATTTTATAAAGTACAGTTGTGAGGGTTAATCCCTTCCCTGTCTTACGTTTTGTGTTTTTCTCCTAAGGAAACTATGCTCACTGGGAGCTTTTTCACTCTTTCTTTGTGGAGTTGATCTTGGTGAGTGAGTGTCCGGCCGAAATCTGGGACTTAGAGTTATTTCTTGACCGTCCCCCCTTTGAAAGGGGCCTTGATGAGTATTTATAGGAGGAGCCAAGCTGCAGGGGAGGAAACACGTGGCGTCCATCCGGCGGTTCAGGAGCTGGTCCACCGACTCCCTTTAATGCTGCTGACGTGTGGGGAGTGGCATGCGGACGGCCGCCATTGCAAAGATCCGAGTGTGTCAGTGTACGACAGATCTCTGATATTAGCATTGATTTGACTAGGCGTGCCCTGTTGAGACGGCGACTGGTAGTAGTTGCATGCTTTCTTGAAAACCGGCGAAGTAGGTTAGCTGGCATTCCCGGTCATGAACGGGCGGTTCTCATCCCTCGTGGGCCTGTGAAATCTAGGATGAAGCAGCTCTTGGGGGTCTTCTGGGGAAGAGTCCGAGCGTCTGTTCCTGGCCGCTCGGGCAGTTCTAAGACTTCGCAAAACTTCTTGGGCTCTCGGCCCTTGGGCTTCTTACTTGGACCATCTGACCTCCTCAACCTGTGAGGGTGTCTCTGGGCCTCTTATTTGGGCCGTGCTTTTATGGGCCTTCATACTGGGGCCCAACAAATAATAATAATAATAATAACAACAACAATAATAATAATAATAATAATAATAATAATAATAATAACAATAATAAAAAAATAATAAAAATAACAACAACAATAACAATAATAATAATAACAACAACAATAATAATAATAATAATAATAATAATAATAATAATAATAATAATAATAATAATAATAATAATAATGCGTGCACTGATCCACTTCAATGCATTTGGATTCTTCTCGATGATGTGAATCGGCTCCGCTTCACCGTGTACGAATCCCGCACACCACTAAAACGAACAAGAGGTCGGCGTTAACGGCGGGAGGTAATCCCACCGAAAACACTTCGACGCTCAAGTAAGTAAACAGCCTTCAATGGAAGGAACTGAAAGATAAAGAGAGAGAGCAATGAGAGAGGGGGAGAGAGTGCATTGTTCTAGATGTCAGAAAGACGCAGGTCCTTTCTCGTATCTGGATGGTGGGAAGGCAGAGAACGAGTGTCAAGACTCGTTCGTTGCCTTAGAGTTTGATTGTGTTTGAGAGTTTTGGTTGCTGGGAACCAGAGCCTTTTTCTCAGAGCACGTCAATGAAAGCCTGAATGAAAGTATCCAAGGAAGTGTGTGCGTTGGCAAGTATGGAAGAAAGCATGCCCTGGACAGTCAATCCAAGGCTTCTTTTATGGCTAAGATGGCGATCTTCTTCCTTTGGAAGGAATGATCGTCCCTGTGATCTGCTGCTGGCCTTCCTTTTTGGAGGCTGATGCTTGTTGCCCAATTGTGGAAGATTGTTTCCTTCTGAGGTGGCCAACCACCTTCCAAGTTAGCTTCTTTCCTTCCCAGTATGTTACCGTTGTGGTTCCTTGGTTGGCAAGGAGTTGGGAAGATCTGGCGCCTTCCTTATTTGAAGGGCGCCAATCTTGCTGATATTCCTTTTGAGATCGTGAAATATCCTTGGAGGATCGTGGTTGGCTTTTTTATGATTGGTGGGCTTAAACGGGTCAGGCCCGTTACTGTTGAAAGGCTTCTTAGGGCCCAACGTGCAAAACACGGACGGCAACGCTCGGGTTGACCGTCTGCGTGCGTGTTGGCCGCTCTTATGAAAGGTGTTCGTCGTTAGCCTCTAGATGTGCTTTGGGCCTGAGTGAGCCAGGCCCAATATTGCAGAATAGCCCCTTTTGGGCCCAATGTATGGGGCGCGGACGGTCAACGTCCGAGTTGACCGTTAGGGTGTTGGCCGCCCTCGTGGAGAATGGGGAGAGCGGGCGCGATCAATCCGATAATCGTGGGCCATGGCAATAGGCCCACATCATTTGCAAAGCCTCTAAAGGCCAACAAACTGGTCAACGCCGAGTTGACCGTTAAGTAAAAGTTAGCCGCCGACGGTCAACGCCAACATTGACCGTCTTCGGCTTTTCTGCAGACCCATCTTTTCTACCGGGCAGCCGGAAATGTTGACCGTCTTTCCGGAATTAGTTGACCTTTCTTTGGGCCAGCCCATTATTGGTGTACCCATCAAATAATAATAATAATAAATAATAATAAAAAAATAATAAATAATAATAATAATAATAATAAATAATAATAATAATAATGACAATAATAATAATAATAATAATATTATTATTATTAAAGGGCAAATGTAGGTTTATAAAAATCTTATGTAGGAATTCTTTTTCCTTCTTAACAAGGAATAAAAAATACCATGTATCATTAAGGAATAGTTATTCCTTATAATCAAGGAATAACTATTCCTTCGAAAATTGCTATTCCTAAATAAAGTGCAACCAAACGGTGGAATTCTTATTCCACCAAGAATAAAGAGGGAATAGAATTTCTATTCCTTCCAACCAAATATGGGGTAAGAGTTAGCTACTCCTTTTGGGTGCATGTGCTCTGCAAAGGCTGCCACCTTCTCTAAGATGTCACTTTCGTTCCTTTTGTAATCTGACAGAGTCAGCCACCAACTCCTGACATGCTGATTTTACAGGTGTTGCAGAGTCCGTGGACCATTTTCTAAGTCCTTGGGCCTTAATAGACTTTAAGTCCATTATGCCTCTTGGCCGACTCAGCCTTCTGGACCTCCTGGGCTCTTCGGCCTCCTGGGTCTCTATGGCACTGGGGCTCAATTCACGAAAACGGGTCCTTCAAATGAGCCCTGGGTATTAGTACTCATCAGACTCAGCCCAAACACACACCAGACAAACAACCTTAGATTACCAAATTAATGGGGTTTGATTTTGACGTTGTATACCTGCCAGGCCACGACAATGGCCCAGCCGATGCCATCTCCAGAATTTCTATCCGTTCCCGTTTGGCTGTTCAAGCAGTGTTGCAACCGATTATCGTTCTGCTAACAGCCTTGCGAAAATATTACATTCTGCAGCCCACTGCAACATAATTCGCTCGGGCTATCCAGGACCACCTAGGAGATCATCCGAATCACACTTGGCGAGATGGCCTCATTTTCTACAAAAATCAGATACTGATTCCTGATGAGTCCTCACTGTAAGAACTTATATTGCATGAGTACCACGATTCCCCTCTTGGGGGACATGCCGGAGTCCTACAAACTCTTGCCCGAATTGCAGCCACATTTTACTGGCTGTAGATGCGTAAGGAGGTCACAAACTTGATTTCCAACTGCCCAGTCTGCCACCAGGTCAAGCCAATTACCAAGGCACCGCAAGGATTGCTACAGCCTCTACCTATTCTGGGTAAGATATGAGACTCCTTCTCCTTGGACTTCATTACGCATATTCCCCTTTTACGCGGCAAGACCGTTATAATAGTGGTGGTAGATCGCCTCTCTAAATACATCGACTAGATAAAGAGTTTCAGATCGGCAATCATCTGTTGCCCATCGATAGTCCAATAAGCTCGCCGAACGTTATTATGGGCCATTCCGTATTTTAGAACGTGTGGGTGCTGTTGGCTATCAATTAGAGCTACTAATAGAGTCCAAAATACATAATGTATTCCTTGTTTCCCTACCCAAGAAATGCTTGGGTGACCACAATCATCAGTTAGAGCTGCCACCCACAGCGATGGGCTCCCAGCCACTCTTGCACCGCAAAAGGCTCCTGGGATTTAGGCAAATTCTTTGTAACAACCACTTTCTATCACAAGTCCTTGTTCAATGGGATACGCAGACCATCAAGGACGCAATGTGGGAAGATGTAGCTGATCTCCGTCAAGACTTCTCGGACTTTAACCTTGAGGATAATGTTATATTCTATGGGGATGACAATGTTACATGTATTAACAATCCACCTTCTGAGACGACACTTCCTCCTCAAACCGCTGCTATAGGGATCGGCTGGCACAGTAAGCGGTCCACTCGAGTCCCCCCCTAAATTGAGAGTTTATGTCTAAATTTGTTGTAGCTGCTGTTGTACTTACTCACGTGCATAGCCAGTTATTGCATACGTTCTCACCGTTACTGTAGCACATGGGCCTTCACATGATTATTGCTTTACTGCTTTCATTTTTGGTTACTGCCTTTTGTTTTCCATTTTTGTTATACTGTTTTCCTTTTCGTTATTCTGCACATGGGCCCAATACTGCATAAAGCCATCACTGTTCAATGGAAGAGTAAGGAGTCTCTGTCTTCTCTGCTTTCTCTCCGTCTACTTTATTTTCTCGCACTCTCTCTCTCTCTGTGAAAGACCTCGGTCCTTAGTGAAGGACCTCGGTCTCTATCCCCTGCGCCCTTCTCCTTCTCCATTTCCTTTGCTTCCTTCTCCTTTTACTTTGCCTGAACTCCCCTCTCCCTCCACTCGCCTCGTCTTTGACTTCGATTTACTAGTTACCTCCGAGAAGTGTGCATTAGTTGGGCTATTCAAAGATTCTCCACAAGCTCCACAAGCAACAATTACATGAAATTAATTCATGTATCAGCTACTAAGGCCAATCCAATCAAGCTATTCAGCCGTTGCAAGGACACGATTTAGGCAAAATTAGTGACAACCTTGAGGACTCATTTAGTTCAAGGCAAAATTAGTGAAAGCTATCCAATAATTAATTAACTATTTGTTTATACCCATAATTTTCGCAGACAAAACACAGATTGGGATATTTCTCCGATTCTCATTAAGGCAAAAAAAATCTTAACCTTCACCTTCAAATATGTAAATCAAGAGAAATTGTAACATAATTTCACAAATTATGAACCCCCAATTTTAGTGACACCCAATTCCTAATTCATTCCTCATTGTGCAAACTGTCGATCGCCCAGCTGAGTACGAAACTTTGTTTTTCTACTATCTCAATTTTGTCCCAAAATAATCATTTCGCACAAAATAATCTCGGCGACTAACAACAATATTTTAAACTTTAATAAGGAAAAGTGGTTGTTGATGCCAATAGAGGAAATAATTTCACTTGCAGATGAAAATGATTAATTTTACTTACCTAGTTGGTTCAACGATGGCGACGGCTTTGAATAGTGGGTCGATAACAGTGGCATCGACTTCCAATCATTCGAATAGTGAGGGTGGACAACGACGACGGGAAATAGCAGCTGTGTGGTGATGACAACGACAGTATCGGCCGTCCTCTACTTTCTCTCTCTCACTCTGCTACTCTGCACACCCAAATGAAAAACGAAGACATCCACTGGATATTTAAGGACGAAGAAATGGTCGATTAAAGGAATTATGACGAAGAGGAACGACCAACTGCAATTAATGACGGCCGGTTAAATGAAAAATAAGAATAAGAGGAGGAAGAAGACGAGTGAAACAGAGAAGAAGGAAAAAGAAGAGAAGCGCAGTAAAAGGAAAAGGGATTATTGTGCATCCGCCAAATATTTGGAGCGCCTCTGGAGATAGAACAAGCGGATTCGAGGGCTGGGCGATGGAGATTTGGAGCGAAATGTTGGGGAAGAACACTCGGACTGCATGGTGATCGAGCGGACAATAGTTCTCGGACAGCACACAGAGAAGAGCACTCGGACGGTAAGGAAAGTGAGGATAGAGAATGAAAGAGAACACATAAATTTTAACGTGGAAAACCCTTCTAACACAAAGGGAAAAACCAAAAAGAAATGTATGTTATAATCAGCATTATGTCATTGCTACTCAAACCCTAACGAAAGAAAAACAATCTCAGTGTCAACCTTTCTCTCTCAAATCAGATCTCTCTCTATCTTTACAACAAAAAGCTGCCCACAACCTCAAAACTCTTAGAATTCAAAAGTCCCACTCTAGCACACTCTACACAAAGAAGGGGAACAAGCTCCTTTATATACACAAAAAGAGGTGGCGTGTCCACACCTCGGGCGTAGGTCTTGATTCCTACGCCCTGGGCCTCGCCATGACAGCGCATGCTTGCGTGTCGTGGCGGTGGCCTTTCATCGGGAAGTTGCAGCAGCTCGCCGAATCCAATCAAAGTGGGTGACCAACCCACCTACAAAAACGGCCACCTGCAGGCCTACGTTGATAGAGTCAATGTCTACAATTCTAGACTCCTCGTCCTCGTCTTCAGCAACCGCTCGGACATGACGCTTCAAAGGAATCCTCGTCCTCAAGTCTTCTCGGACATAACGCTTCCATCAAAGTCCTCGTCCATTCTTCCAACGGAGTCCGCGGACATCATGCCACTTTCGCGACCCCAACAAACTTCCCTCACGACCGAAAGTGAAGTTAGTTAGACCGCCAATGTCACAACAAGCTTCTAGCTTCCCTTCGCAAAATCTTGGTCAACATATCTCGACCCATTTTCTTCTTCGTATAGGACCTTCCCGATTGATAGCCGCCCCATCATCAAAAACATCTCTCACCCAACGATATCGCACGTCAATATGTTTTGGCCGAGAATGGAATGAGGAGTTTTTACACAAGTGAATGGCACTTTGACTATCACAAAGGATCTCAGACGCCTCCCGCCTTAGACCCAACTCTTAGACGAACCTCTTTATCCAAAGCATCTCTTTACAAAGCCTTGGCCACGCAAATGAACTCTGTCTGGCCGTGGAGAGAGCGACACACTTTGCAACTTGGACTGCCAGAGACCGCCTCCCGCAAATTTCACCAAGTATCCGAACGTTGATTTCCGAGAATCAATGTCCTCGCCATATCTGCGTCGTCCGTACGCAATCGGTGAAACTTTTCATCTCCAACTCGCAAACCCGTCTTGGAGGTCCTGTAGATATCTAAAGATCCACTTCGGGCCACGACTAATGCTCCATACCTGGTTTGAGAGGAATCTCGCTCACAAGGCCAACCGCATGAGCAATGTCCTGGCCGCGTACACACGGCCACAGTCATCAAGTCGCTAACGCCGAGGAGTAAGGAACCTTACTCATGCGCGCCTTCGATGTCCGAGGACGACACCGCCATTTTTACTCACCAAAATGGTCACCAATGGGGTGTCGATGTGCTTGGACCCTTCCATGCCGAATCTCAAGCACCTTTTCAATATATCCTTCCCCGATAGCTAAAGCATCTTGCCCTCTGGCCGCGAAAATTCTGATCCCGTAGTCTGCTTTCGGCCCGAGATCTTTCATGGCGAAGATCTGTCCGAAGCCGCTTCTTCAACTCATTGATCCGAGCACTATTTTGTCCGACAACCGCATGTCGTCCACAAAAAGGGAGAAGGATGACGAAATCATTTTCAGAGAACTTCGCGACAAAGACACACAAGGTCCGAAGAAGTCTTATGGTACCATTGTCAACCATAACACTCAAACTTCCGATACCACGTCTCGGAGCTTGTTTCACCCATACAAGCTCTTCTTCAAACGACAAACCAGCTCCCTCCTTTCCATTGACTTCAAAATCACTGTTGCTCCATGTAGATCTCTTCCTCTAGATCTCCATGGAGAAAAGCTGTCCAACATCCAGTTGCTCAATCTCCAAGTCCAAAGCCGCTGCCCGAGCACTACACTGACCGAGGACATCTTCACAACGGGCGCAAAATTTCATCAAAGTCAACACCCTTTTCGTTGACTAAATCCTCGACCACAAGTCGTGCCTTGTCTCGAGAGCTGGGTCCTCTTGCGCCTTCACTCTAAGACCCATTTGTTCTTCAGGCCTTCTTCCCTTAGGCGGCTTGGCTAGCTCAAAGGTATCGTTCTCATGAAGTGAGGCCATTTCCTCTTTCATGGCCTCAAACCATTTATCCTTCTGGGAACTCCTCATAGCCTCACCAAAATCCTCTGATTCTCCAAAGATCGGTGAGGAGGACATACTCACTTCTTTGAAGGCGACGACGGCTCGCGGCCTGGACGACGACTGCTCCCACAAGTGCCTCCTCATCGACTTGAGGCACCAAATCCAACCCGATCCCGAGGCGCTGAATTGCCTCGATCCTCGGTTGGCAACAACTTAGTCCGCTGGCGCCGGACGCAAGACGTGCATGTGCCTGACACCTGTCACTTTTGTCCGCTGGGAAGTGTTGGGTAGAGACTTGAACTCTTTTCCAAAGTCCTCTATGGTCTCGCCTCAACGAAAACCACGCCTCGGGATCAGATTTAGCTTCTTCTCCTTTGGGTCATACAGTCCAAACCCAAACTCATCCTCGCTATAGCCTTCAGAAAGACACATTGCATGGTCTTTGGTTCAAGCTTGGTTCTCTCATCTCTTGGAACATGAACAAAGGCTTTACAGTCAAAAGTCCTGAGATGTTGTAAGCTGGTTCCCTTTCGGTCAAAATCCGCTCTGGAACTTCCCCATCCAGAGGCTTACAAGGCGACTGGTTGATCACGTGGGCGGCCGTCTTCAAGGCCTCGACCCAAAAGGATCCCGGAAGCCTGGCCTCGGACAATATGCACTTGACCCTTTCCATCAGAGTGCGATTCATCCTCTCGGCCACGCCATTCAGTTGTGGCGTCTTGGGTGGAGTCTTCTGATGTTTGATGCCGAGAGTCTTGCAATAGGCATCAAATGTTCCAATGAACTCACCGCTGTTGTCGCTCCCGCACGCCTTTAACCTCTTCCCGATTTCGCTCAACGAGCGCATGGAATCGCCAAAGGTTCCCGCACCTCGGTCTTGGTTTTCAATGGGAACACCTACGCCTTCCTCAAACAATCGTCAATGAAGGTCACAAAGTATTGTGCACCTCAAATGACTTCTCCTAGAGGCCCATACACGTCTCAGGTGGACGAGTTCCAAGACTCGGACCTTTTGGAAGACGCGTCTCTTGAAAGGAGACCCTTCGTTGCTTCCCCCATGCAGTGAGGGCAAGTCCTCGGCATTTCTCCATCCATCTCTGGAATGAGACCCTTTTTCGCCAGATGACTCATGCCACGCACACTCATATGTCCGAGTCTTTTGTGCCACAGGCCCGAGGACTCCACACTCCCTGTAGCATTCACCTCTACTACCTCGGCCTGGGCGTTCATTGTGTAAAGGCCTGAAGCCTTTACTCATCGGGCAACCACCATCGAGCCCTTCTTTAGCCTGAAACTGCCGTCACAAAAGACGCTGCAGTAGCCTTCATCGTCGAGCCGTCCCGCTGAAAGAATATTCATGAGAATATCCGGGACGTGTTGCACGCCCTCAAAATCGGCACCTGGCACCAGTTTAACAAGGAGATGTCTCCTCGTCCAACAATCTTGACGCCTCAAGTCGCCCATCTTCAATACTCCCTGGCGCAGGAGTAAAGTGGATAACACTCTCTCCGGGGAGTGACGTGGATAGAAGCGCCAGAATCCACCACCCAGTCAGAGGCTTGCTCAGCCACGCTCACTGAGTCTTCAGACTCGCAAGCCAAAAGGAGGTCACCTCCTGTGACGACAGAGACCGAGGACTCTTCCTCGCCGCGTCTCTTCATGCCCCTATCTCCTCCAAATATTTTCACACTTCCATTTATAACAAAATTTCTTGATGCGGCCCTTTTCACACAATGATGGCACTCCATATCCCGATAACGAGAACGTGACTTACCCGCCCTTGTCTTCGCACCTTTGGCCACATCCTCGGCTTCTTCCCTCGACTCAGGACAAGGACCTGGGATTCCGAGAGGTCGTCGCCTCGAGAACGCCGCCACACCTCCTCGTTCAAAGACAGCCTTTGACCATCTCTAAACCCACCACGCTTGGAGTCAGATTGGCGATGGTGACCCTCATGGTCTCCCATGAGTCCGGAGGGTGGCTAGAAGCGCAGTCCGCGCACCTCATCCTCGAACTTAATACCCATGCCACCGTCCACACGGTCCACAAAATTCATTCGGTGGTCCGCAATGATCCGTCCTTGTACCCTGATATGCACCAAATTTCATCATGATAAATTTTGTCAGTTCCCAGACTTAGAAGCTAAAAGCTTCTCCAAAGCCCAAAGCGTCTTGGCATTCGCTTTCTCTGCGAACGTGGTTGTGCACGTTGTCATCAACGAATCGCCGTATAAGACCGCACACTTGCTTGTGTTCCAGCTGGCCCATGCCTCGCCTGCTTTTTCCGCCGGCTTTTCTCGGGGCAAAAATCGGATTATGCATGGACTTCACAAATAGCAAGTCGACATCTTGCTTTGCCAATCACATAGTTGGACCTCGTTCAAGCAAGGCATTTTACTCTTTCATAGGCAAACACAACAAGATCACCGCATAAAGAACCTACGCCTCCCGATACCACTTGGCTGGGAAGAACACTCGGATCGCACGTGACCAAGCGACATGATAGTTCTTTGACAAAGACACAGAGAAGAGCACTCGGACGGCAAGGAAAGTGAGGATAGAGAATGAAAGAGAACACACAAATTTTAACGTGGAAAACCCTTCTAACACCAAGGGAAAAACCACAAAGAAATGTACTATAAGAGAATTGTTTACAAGTGTTGGCTACTCAAGCCCTAACGAAAGAAAATAATTTCAAGTGTACAACCTTTCTCTCTCAAAGTGTATCTCTCTTTATCTTTACAAACAAAAGCCTTACCTCTCTCTCAAGGCTCTTAACTCAAAAGTCCTGCCTCTAGCACACTCTACACAAAGAAGGGCAACAAGCTCCTTTATATACACAAAAGAGGTGGCGTGTCCGCCACCCCTCCGGGCGTAGGTCTCAGACCTACGCCAGGGCCTCGCCATGACAGCATGCTTGGCGTGTCGGTGGGTGCCTTTCATCGGGAAGTTACAGCGCTTATAACATCCAATCGTCAGAGCGTGACCAACCCACTGTAAAAACGGCCACCGCAGCCACGCTGATAGAGTCATTGTCTATTCTAGACTTCGCCCTCGCCCTGAGCAACCGCTCGGACATGACGCTTCAAAGGAATCCTCGTCCTCAAGTCTTCTCGGACATAACGCTTCCATCAAAGTCCTCGTCCATTCTTCCAATGGAGTCCGCGGACATCATGCCACTCGGGAGTGACCCCAACACGAAACACCGGAGAATAGAGATCGAAGCTGGAGAGGAGAGGAGACGAGAGAGGAGAATGCAGGGCTTATGGAGGGAAAGAGCAAGAATTGGAGATTTAAAATTACTATTACTGTATATGAATTTCATAGCCGTCAGATTATATGAATTGGTCGACTACAATTTTATCACCTAATATATATAATCTCAGCTGTTTGATTAAATTTAAAATTATATGGCCATATTTTTATATCCTGATATTTATTATCAGCTGTCTAATAAAATTTAAAATTAGATGGAAATTATAACACGAGTTAAACATACCTGAGCTGTTTGATTAAATTTAAAGTCAAATGACTCACGTTATATTACGCGTTAAAAATACGTCGGCACGATGGGACGGCTCTTGTTTGGTGTTGGACGCTCTGGCGAAGGACGCCCCCCCGAATCCGAGGACCTTGTGAGCTCCTGGCGCTTCTCTCAGATTTTCTTTCATTGATCTCTCTCATTTTCTTCGTTTCTTGTCTGGCTATGGCTTCCGAAGGAGATTACACCGCTTACAACGACAACGACCTCAACGATGACGACAACAAGCGCCTGGATCAGGATGACGACAACGTTGTGGACGACGAGAATGATGATTCCGAGTCTGACATCGACGACGCTAACACCAACTACACCTGCTACGCCATCCCTACGATCAGAACGGTCGTCGACTCCTCCTTCGTTACCCTCGCCCTCCCAGCCCCCGTCCACAGCGGAAAGCTTCCATCCCCCATCGCAGTCGCTGACGTGACCGCTACTAAGATCATCTCCCCGGCAGTGAAACGGCAGCGCGTCGGAGATCCGGCGACTGATAAGAGGCCGGTCGACAACTCTCGGAGGCTGTTCCAGCGATTGTGGACGGACGAGGACGAAGTTGAGCTCTTGCAGGGGTTTCTCGACTACACGACTCAGCCAGGCAAGGCGTTGTCCAGAAGCCCCCACCATACGACGGCGTTCTATGACCAGATAAAGTCGAAGCTTCATTCGTATTTCAACAAAAATCAGTTGTTCGACAAATTGAGGAGGTTGAAGAAGAAGTATCGAAACGTCGCCAATCGAATTAGCTCCCGGAGAGAATTCGTGTTCAAGAGCGCTCACGATCAGGCAAATTTCGAGATCTCTCGCAAAATCTGGAGCAATTCGTCGAACATGGATCTCCAGGAGTTCTTCGACGATGATCGAAACCATAACCGTAACAATAATAGTATTCCTAACGCCAACCTCAAGGAAAACTCCGGTCACGAGGCTGTAAATATGGACATCAACATGAATACTCCGAAGTCGCGAAAGCGATCGCGTGGGATAATGGAAGAGAAGAATCCCAATCCGAAGGCTGTGAATTTGGGAGAGCCCGAGGGAATTAATGTCGCTAGCTTAATCCAGGGTTTGATGTATAACGTTGTAAGCGGGCCTGTGTTTGGAGGGGAGGGAGGGGGTAGAGGAATTGGCAGAATCAGGGAAATGGCGTTGAACGCGATCCCTTTGAATTTTGCTTGTATGAATTCGGGAGGTAGTGCGGAGACTGTGGATGAGAAATGGAGGAACAATATATATTGGAGCTAAAAGTGTATTCGAAGAGGTTGGAGTTGGTGCAGGATCAGATTAGATTGACATTGGACGAGCTGAGATCGATGGGACGACGTTGATGTTTTTGCATGAAGTAGAGCAATTTAAGCAAAGTGGATTTGGGATTTCTAATTTGCAGGTCTTTCATCCATGGCTGATTATATTGGTAGGTACTAACTGGTTATTAGCTTCTGTTTTTGTTTCTCCTCCTCCTTTGGCATGAATTGTTGCTGTATAATGTTGATTCTTAACCTATTAAGTTATATCTTTCATGTAAGCTTGCTGATAATTTTCAGTATACAAGGGAATGAATAAAATGAAATTGATAGAGAAAATGGGATTCTTCCAATCCTCTTTTGATCTTTATAAATGTATATTAAAACTACTAAATGTAAATAAAAATAACCGAAAGTAGAAATAGATCAATAATAGGGTGTGAGAGTACTTGTCTCAATCTCTAACTAAACAGATCTGATAAAAAAATATTTTGAACCACCTCTTCTTCTCTTTCTCTCTCTTTATTCTTATTTTCTCTCTCTCCTTCTCTTCCTTACTGTGTGAAATGATCGAAATAGTACACGTTAGGCCTCAGATAACAAAATCGGCACACGAGCATTGCTCAAGCGCACGTTAGGCGCCGTGCTTAACCCCATGCACGCATAAGCACTCCCTTGGGCACCTATCAATCCTACCTACTTTGGATCCCGCACTCGAGCGCTGCCTCAGGTACTCCCCCATTGAAATTTGCGTTCAAGCGCACCGTTCCTTAGGCGTGAATCTGCTTTCCTTATTTTGAATATTCTTCAAATCTATATTGCACAATTATATCCCACATACACAAAATTAATCCAAAATAAATAGATAATATCAAATAAATCAAATGGGAACTAGGCATTACAATGCCAGCACTTGTGCCCATCGCTTGCGCCATTGAAAATGCATTTGTTCGAGCTAATCCTGTCTCAAATATTGAGCAAACCACAAAATAATATGCATAATGGGTGTGAAATTCACAAAAAAATGACCCAAAATTCAATACTCTTTGAACAAGGTTTCTAGTCAAGGACATGCATTGTGTTTGCATTATGATTAATAAGACATGCATTGAGCACTATGGCAACTGATGAATAATATTGCTTTGTCGTTGATGCCAAAACCTTGATTTTGCAGAACACCTGCCACCTGTATGCGTATTTGATACCTGCTGTATAGTTTGAGGCACTGTCATTGACAGGTTTCAAATCAATTGGGCAATCAGGATGATGAATGGTCCTATTGGTAGTGTTGTCCAAATCCGTGTTGGATCCATTGATTAATATTGGGATCTAGAAATTTGGTTTTTATTCATTCAGTGACGGTGATATTTATTCTTTTGAGGCATTAATATTACAATTCAGTGGTTTCGATTGAATTATCTTGCTTAAGTTGAGTGGGTGACCAGATCCACGGAGTAATGAGGCAGCTGGTTGAATTTCTCGATGGTGAATGACGTGCTGCTGGATAAAATTGAATTGGGTAGTTAAATACACTACTTTTCTCTTTTTTAAAATATTAATATCCATTGGATATTTATCAAAAAAAAAAATTTAAAAACTATTTAGAAATTTCTCACTCACTAAATTTTTTAATCCATTAGATGAGAACAAAAGGAGTTTCTTCTCATTTTGAAGAAGCAGCCCCCAGATCTGCTGCAGCACTTTTTGTGTTGGCAAATTTTATGCTATAGTGTTGCATTTTGTATGTCATTTATAAATCTCATGTATCAGCGTAGTCTCATGTGTGTGTCTGAAGGTTGTTTGAGCTAGATTTTTACCCGGTGCCTGTTGCCTGTGCCTCTACTGCTTAAGCAGGTTACTGTTATCATATGATTGAATATCAAGCAAGATAGGGGCCAAGAGATTATGCTTGAAGTCTGCACATCGTCTATTTGAGCTGAAGGCTGTTACCTCCATCTTCCGACTCCTATGAACTGCTTTGATCGAGCCTTTAAATTTAACCATCACATAATTGGTGTGTTAAACACCAACTGGTGTTTAAACTCACAAAAATCTCTCACGCCAGCCTTTAAATATAATCCTATTGTTAGTTTGCTGAGTTCCATTGGTGGCAAAAACTGTCAGAGTTTCGACGGTTTAGAAATTTTTTAGTCAACAAAAGAAGATTCAATAAGTCTGGATCTATAGCTTGGAGGGCCAATACAATAAGCGGATTATTCGGTAAGAGTTGTGTCAGGGGAAGCTAACTATTGAATATAGTGTCTTTGTTATTTGGGTTATAGGTTGATTTTCTCGGTGGATATCTCTTTTATTGGATTTAGAAGTTTATTAATTTTTTTCTCAAATTTGTTGGTTCTTAAATTTTTTTTCTTTGTCAATAACATTGTGTGCTTTTTATATTTTTATAAATTTATAATCGTCTTTTTGAGATTATAGTTATCCTCCTCCAAGCACTTCCTTTAAAAATAGGTCTAGAATCCCAGTTTTTTCAATTTGATTGAATTTTATTGTTTGTGGAATGGTAGATTAGATCACGGAAGCAATTGTGCAACTTGTTAAATTTTTGATGCCGAAAGCTCTGTGTTGGATATATTTAAATTGTGTTGTGTCCTTTTTCTATTAAAATTATTGGGTTATGGGTCATTTATATGTGGGCTTATATTCAGTTAATGTATCAATTGGTGCTACGAATAATGAACGTGCGATGAAGGCCTAAGGCGCCAATTCCAAAAGGATCAGGCCCTAATTGCACCCGAGATGTGCCTTAGGCACCAATTTCAAAAACTCTACGCTTAAGTCGCGCTTGACAGGCGCTTGAGCACGGCCCGAAGAATAAAAATACAGCTAACGCGTGTTAGGATTTTGCTACTGCAATTTGAGCGCCGTTTTAATAGAGAAAAGAAAAGAAAGAGAGAGAAAAGGGTAAAGATAAAGATTTGTACATCCGTTTGAATTTCAAATCAAGTTTCAATATCCGTCGACTGTGGATAAGCTATTCTTACCATTGAGAAGAAAGTTTACTGGGCTTTAGTTCTTCTCTTTCATCTTATATTCTCTATTGTACGGCCAAATTTTAAGACAAGGTAATTTGACATTATATTTGGGAGTTTGTATAACCAAGACATTATATAGTGGAGTTATTTTCGGATTTTGAGTCCAGTGATTTTTCTCCCTCACTCAAATGGTAGTTTTTCATGTAAAAATTATGTCTTTATTGATCATATATGATTGTTGTGTGCTTATTGTGTGTGATTGTTTATTTTCTCGCAATTCAAATAGTTGGTCGGGCCCCAATAGAAATTTCATTGGACGATGAATCATCGTACTCAGTTTTTTGGTTCACGATGAGTTGGGGGCTACATTGTGTCACAGTCCAAATTTTATAGTTACAAAATAATGCGGCATGTCTATTCTCATTGGGAGTTAAATACCAACTAAGTTGACCCTTGAGTATATTTAAATATTGAGATCGATATCGGGATGTAAATGCAAAAATTATGTCAGCATTGAGTATATCAAATATTAGTAAGTTATTAATTAAAAATATAAAAATACAAGTAAATAATTAATAATAATAAGTAATAATTAAACATGAAAAAAAGATTTAAGAATTCATTCTTTGATAAAGAGGACTTTAGATTTTTTGGTCTTTGGTACTAAATATATTTAAAGTTTTTAACTTTCATAAGAAAATATCTAATTTTCTTACAATACTAAAATTTAAATTAAATTTACTTAAATTTTTTTAAAAAATTAAAAATATAAGAAAAAATTATACAAAAATTTATATAGCTCTGTTTAAATTTTTATATCCTCCTCTACTAAGTTATTGACATCTTTATTGACTTAATTCTTAAAGTTGCTTTGGCTTCTTACCTCTTCAACCTCACTTCTTCATCAATTTTATAACTTATTTACTCTATTAGTCTCACCTTTTATTTCATGGGCACTTCTTCTTCATTTTAAGTGATGTGGTTATCTTCCATTCAATAATGATTTGATTAACTTCTTACGCTAGTAGTGGCTTCAGTTTAATATTGGTTTGTTGTGATAAATTGTGTGAATGGTTTTCCATGTTGGGGGTAATATAGCTTCGAACTTAAATGTGGAAGACTAATGAACCTTCATTCATTTGGAGGATCTATCTTATATGAGGCTTTCCTCATACATGTAATAATTTGGACAAAGGTTTTATATTTCCATAGGAGGCGTATGTCTCTTCCTCTGAGGAACCGCATCTACTTTTGGAAAAATTTTACCAATATAAGATTTCTTACTTTGAATTACACAGACTACCTCTTTTGATCTGCTTAATTCTTCAATCTATTAGACGCTTTCTTTAAATAAGTTTTGATAATCTTTATATTCAATTTTTACTATTGAGCAAAGTTATAAGTACAAGTACACTTAACTTTTTATGTCTTAGCTATTGTGCGTAGAAAAAGTAGCTATTAATATGTTAAAATCTTAAAATAACTTTTATTTAAAGAAAAATATTTAAGAATATTGTTGGGCCCCAATATAACGGCCCATAAAAGCGCGGCCCAAATAGGAGGCTCAGAGACACTCTCACAAGTGGAGGAGGTCACATGGTCCAAGTAAGAAGCCCAAGAAGCTTCACAAAGTCTTAGAACCGTCCGAGCGGCCAGGAACAGACGCTCGGACTTCTCCCCAGAAGGTCCCCCAAGAACTGCTTCATCTCAAAGTTCACAGGCCCACGAGGGACGAGGACCGCCTGTTCACGACCGGGAATGCCACTTGCCTAGCTCGCCGGTTTCAAGAAAGCTCAGAATCGGCTGCTAGTCGTCTCAACAGGCACGCTAGTCAAATTAAGGCCGATAGCGTATCCTATACACTGACACACTCCCGATATCTGCAGCGGGCCCGCATGCTACTCCCCACACGTCGCCAGATTAAAGGAAGTGGACTAGCTCTCCTCAACCGCCGGATGGACGCCACGTGTCTACTCCCTAACGGCCCGGTTACCACTATAAATACCCAGCAAGGCCCCTTTCGAAGGGAGAGCTTTCCTGATTCTGCAACTCTAAGCCCAGATTTCGGCTGGGCACTCGCTCACCAAGACCAACTCCACAAAGAAGAGAAAAAGCTCCCAGCAAGTATAGTTTGCTTAGGAGAAAGACACAAAACGTGAGATAGGGAAGGGATTAACCCTCACAACTGTATTTTGTAAAATCTTCAACCCATATAGTGAAACTCTTTTCAGGCCCTGAGCCTCGTGGTTTTTTCTCCTCATTCAAGAGGAGGTTTCCCACGTAAAACATCTGGTCTTGATCTTCATCTCGTGCCATCACCTCATTCACTTGTGTTGCTTGGTAACCACGGATTGGATTGGACACGCCTCTGCATCTCTCGGCCAGATTGGACCCCTTGGATCCAACGCCCTTTATCAACAAGCCTGGTCCAGAAAGATCCGCGGAATCAGAACACAACAAATATTAAAAAAAAAAAGAGTAATATTGAAAATCTTCACCATTATCCTACACTTTTAAAAAGAAAAATATGGATGAAGTTGGAAAAAAAGTACATAAGGAGTTTGAAAGAGATATTGGATTGTCGGAGCCGAAGGTTAGGCCAACTACTTTAGTAGAGTTACACATATTTGTAGCTACACTTAAAAAATATGATTTTTACCCCTTTCCCTTTCTATACATGTTGTCAATCAGAAAATACTAATGTAATATTACCTTATGGTGCATACAGTTGCCTTCTTCAACAACTTTCTTCATCTAACGTCTTCAACAACTCTAGCTTCCCACTTCTATAGTTGTCATATTCAGGAAAGTTTACTTTAATACTTATGATTAATACTTACAAAATATTACAAATGCTCCTTAAATAAGCCGTTGAATCTTTTTGTTGGTGAACAATAATATCTATCACTCATAATGTTTTAAGGCACTGCACAATACTTTACGATGTGTTTGAGAAAAAAAAAAAAAAGAACGTTGTCGCTTTTCCTAAACAATCTTTTAATATCAAAGCAAAAGTAACATACTTTAAAAAGTGATTCATGACCACCAAGATGCACGACTTCTCAATGATGAAGTCGAGGTAAATACTTTTCCATGGCCTATTAGGTACAATGAGTGGTTCCAGCAATTCTATTAACTTCTGATATTCAATCTTATCTTGTTGATAAGTAAGATGTATCTTCATGTAACTCATCACATCATCTTTTATCTTAAGCCAATAATAATCCTTCTATAACAAACTCAGGGTACATTGTCATCTCGGGTGACTAGCCTATAGAGTGTCATGATAATCTCTAAGGAGCATCCTCCTCAATCCTTCAATCTTAGGTATAAAAACTTAGTGTCTATTTGTAAAGATCAATCCATCGTCAACCTAAAATCTATGAGTCTTGCTTTCTCAAAAAAGTCAAAGTCTTGTCATTGCCATTAGGTCCATCTCAAAGTTTAACTTTACCTGATAGTCGTGGTAATACCGCTTGCCGATAGGTATACTATTTAAAATAAGGTCTGAAGTTTGGTTTTCTACTAAAGGCATCTACGGCCAAGTTGTGGCATCCTACTTTATATTCTAACTTCTAGTCAAATTCCTCAAAGAACTTTGGCCATTGAGCCTATTTTAATGTTAATTACGATTGTGTGAGGATATGATTGGTAATGATGTTGTTAATTTTCACCACAAACTTGGAGCTGAGCAAATTGTGCCTATAGGTCCTTAGACAGTGCATGATTGATAGCACTTCTTTCTCTTGAGTTGTATAATGTCATTTCGTTGCATTTAGTTTCCTATTCTCGGAGGTTATTGGATGACTTTCTTATAATAAGACCCCTTTGAAGGTAAAATCTAACACATTAGTCTACACTTCAAAGTGTTTGGTAATTTTTGGAATGACTAACACTAGTTCCTTCATTGTCATGCTTTTGAGGTTCTCAAAGGTTTGTTGACATGCCTCCAATCAATCCCAATTCCTTTTTTTCTTAAATAAATCTGTCAAGGAAGTTACTTTTTTTTTTCTTTAATACCATTTTATGAATCTTCAATAGTAGTTAGTATGGCTAAAGAATAAGTACAATTTTTTCACACTTGTCAGGACTTGTCAGTCTAAGATGGCTTACACATTTTTAGATCTGTCCTAATCCAATCTTACCCCACGAAGTGCCCAGAGAAGCCAACCTCCTCTTGAGTAAATAAGCATTTCGCGCGCTTCATATAGAGGTGATTTTTCTTTAACTTCTAAAATACTAATCTTAGTTACTTTAGGTGATTTTCTAAACGTGAACTATATATCACAATATCATCTAGATAGGCCATCACAAATTTGTCCACTATTCATGGAATACTTAATTATTAACATGCAAAATGATACTGAGGTTTTGGTCAATTCGAAAGATATTAATAACCATTCAAAAGCTTTATATCTTGTAACACATACTATTTTTTGCTTATCTCCTTCCTGATTCCAACCTCATAAGCTTTATGAAATATAATGCATTGCTCAACTGATCAAACAAGTCGATGATCAAATAAATTAGATATTGGTTTTTCACGATCACATTATTTTAAGCCATGTAATCAATACAACGTTGTAGACTCATATCTTGCTTCTTCTGAAATAGAATAGGAGCTCTATAAAGTGGTTCTAAAGGATAAATGAATCTTTAGCTAATCAACAAATTCAATTGTTTTCGAAGGTTCGTAGTTTTGGAGGTGTCATCTTGTATATCCTCAAGCAGGTAGCCTTGCCCATAGTGCCAAATCAATTTGGTGATCCACTGCTCTTTGGGATGAAAGAACCTTAGGCAATTCTATTGGCATCGACCCATTGAATTCCACCAGGAGAATGCCAACCTTAGGTGGCAGGGACCCGATCTTGACGCCTTCATCATCTGATGATGTCATGAGGAACATAGGCTTACATTCTTTCAGACCTTTTTTAAGTTGGAGTGCAGACAATACAATGTCTTTGCCCTTCTTCTTGAATTATTTTGTTCTTTTGAAGGCTCTCACCAAATATAGAGTCTCACCTATGAGATGCACAGAGTTTAAGTATGGTATGGGTACTCCATTAGTCACCTTAAGAAAGTTTATCTCTAAAATTAGGACAAAGTCATCCATAAATACTGTCATGAAGTTTAGTTTCCCATTCAACTTTTCAAGTTGCATCGACATAGACTTAATAACACCAATAGTGGGCTTTGCCTTTGAGTTCACGATCTTCAAGTTGCCATCATCTCATTTCAACCTTCATCATCTGATTCACTTTAATCCCTTCCACGAAATTCTAAGTGGTGCCCATGTCAACTATGGTACAGTACTTATTTTATTCACTTGAATTTTCACATACATTAGATTTGTAAACTCAAAGGATACTTGAGTATATTTCCATGGCATCCAAGAGGTGGTTTCGGCCATGAGCTTAGTCACTCTCATATTTGTTATCTCCTAACTCCAATTGATCACTTCTTCCTTATAACATACTCGTAGCTCATTTATGCCATCTTATGAAGCCCATTAGACAGAAAAGCCCACCGTAAGATGTGTTCTT
The DNA here is from genome assembly GCA_033239525.1 of Nepenthes gracilis. NCBI lineage: Eukaryota > Viridiplantae > Streptophyta > Magnoliopsida > Caryophyllales > Nepenthaceae > Nepenthes > Nepenthes gracilis. The sequence continues at coordinate 4,601,857 of BSYO01000010.1, forward strand.
ACTCACCGACATACTAGTGCTTTCTTAGAGCTCTATAAGTCACTAGCGACAAACTTTTCAAAAGTTACTTTCCCCAAGCTTGGCTTAGATTTTTGACTTATTGATGCTGGTTACACTTTGTACAAACTTCTTTTATAGATTACCAATGTTCCCTAGATTATGATTGCCCCTATCAATAGTATAGTTAATAAGTCTTTTAACTACATTTTGAAAGAAAATCAAATCTTATTTCTACTGTTTAAATAATTTCATTTGAGCCCATTACTGTAGATTATCTATGAAATAAAAGTGAAGATCCTTACTAGACATGTCTTCGATATCTAACATCTATGTTGAGAAAGTTTTGACGTAGTCATTGATTGTCTTTTTAATGTTAATTACGATTGTGTGAGGATATGATTGGTAATGATGTTGTTAATTTTCACCACAAACTTGGAGCTGAGCAAATTGTGCCTATAGGTCCTTAGACGATTGCATGATTGATAGCACTTCTTTCTCTTGAGTTGTATAATGTCATTTCGTTGCATTTAGTTTCCTATTCTCGGAGGTTATTGGATGACTTTCTTATAATAAGACCCCTTTGAAGGTAAAATCTAACACATTAGTCTACACTTCAAAGTGTTTGGTAATTTTTGGAATGACTAACACTAGTTCCTTCATTGTCATGCTTTTGAGGTTCTCAAAGGTTTGTTGACATGCCTCCAATCAATCCCAATTCCTTTTTTTCTTAAATAAATCTGTCAAGGAAGTTACTTTTTTTTTTCTTTAATACCATTTTATGAATCTTCAATAGTAGTTAGTATGGCTAAAGAATAAGTACAATTTTTCACACTTGTCAGGACTTGTCGAGTCTAAGATGGCTTACACATTTTAGATCTGTCCTAATCCAATCTTACCCCATTTAAGTGCCAGAAGAAGCCAACCTCCTCTTGAGTAAATAAGCATTTCGCTTCATATAGAGGTGATTTTTCTTTAACTTCTAAAATACTAATCTTAGTTACTTTAGGTGATTTTCTAAACGTGAACTATATATCACAATATCATCTAGATAGGCCATCACAAATTTGTCCACTATTCATGGAATACTTAATTATTAACATGCAAAATGATCTTTGAGGTTTTGGTCAATTCGAAAGATATTAATAACCATTCAAAAGCTTTATATCTTGTAACACATACTATTTTTTGCTTATCTCCTTCCCAGATTCCAACCTCATAAGCTTTATGAAATATAATGCATTGCTCAACTGATCAAACAAGTCGATGATCAAATAAATTAGATATTGGTTTTTCACGATCACATTATTTTAAGCCATGTAATCAATACAACGTTGTAGACTCATATCTTGCTTCTTCTGAAATAGAATAGGAGCTCTATAAAGTGGTTCTAAAGGATAAATGAATCTTTAGCTAATCAACAAATTCAATTGTTTTCGAAGGTTAAGTAGTTTTGGAGGTGTCATCTTGTATATCCTCAAGCGGTGTAGCCTTGCCCATAGTGCCAAATCAATTTGGTGATCCACTTTGCTCTTTGGGATGAAAGAACCTTAGGCAATTCTATTGGCATCGACCCATTGAATTCCACGGAGGAGAATGCCAACCTTAGGTGGCGGGGACCCGATCTTGGCCTTCATCATCGATGATGTCATGAGGAACATAGGCTTACATTCTTTCAGACCTTTTTTAGTTGGAGTGCAGACAATACAATGTCTTTGCCCTTCTTCTTGAATTATTTTGTTCTTTTGAAGGCTCTCACCAAATATAGAGTCTCACCTATGAGATGCCGCAGAGTTTAAGTATGGTATGGGTACTCCATTAGTCACCTTAAGAAAGTTTATCTCTAAAATTAGGACAAAGTCATCCATAAATACTGTCATGAAGTTTAGTTTCCCATTCAACTTTTCAAGTTGCATCGACATAGACTTAATAACACCAATAGTGGGCTTTGCCTTTGAGTTCACGATCTTCAAGTTGCCATCATCTCATTTCAACCTTCATCATCTGATTCACTTTAATCCCTTCCACGAAATTCTAAGTGGTGCCCATGTCAACTATGGTACAGGTACTTATTTTATTCACTTGAATTTTCACATACATTAGATTTGTAAACTCAGTGGATACTTGAGTATATTTCTCCATGGCATCCAAGAGGTGGTTCGCGGCCATGAGAGCTTAGTCACTCTCATATTTGTTATCTCCTAACTCCAATTGATCACTTCTTCCTTATAACATACTCAGAGCTCATTTATGCCATCTTATGAAGCCCATTAGACAGAAAAGCCCACCAGAAGATGTGTTCTTACTCACCGACATACTAGTGCTTTCTTAGAGCTCTATAAGTCACTAGCGACAAACTTTTCAAAGTTACTTTCCCCAAGCTTGGCTTAGATTTTTGACTTATTGATGCTGGTTACACTTTGTACAAACTTCTTTTATAGATTACCAATGTTCCCTAGATTATGATTGCCCCTATCAATAGTATAGTTAATAAGTCTTTTAACTACATTTTGAAGAAAATCAAATCTTATTTCTCTTTTGTTTAAATAATTTCATTTGAGCCCATTCTTTTGTAGATTATCTATGAAATAAAAGTGAAGATCCTTACTAGACATGTCTTCGATATCTAACATCTATGTTGAGAAAGTTTTGACGTAGTCATTGATTGTCTTTGTATTGTTAATCTGTTTTAGATACATTCATGTTGTAAACTCAATATTTTTAAAGTGGAATTGTGCCATCAGCTCTCTCTTGATATTTCTTATGAGTCAATACTCAATTTTTATTGGGCAATTTTCTCATATTTGATGAATCACAATAGCTTAGCTTTTTTGATCAGTATATTATCGCTGTAGAAACATTGGTTTCATATGAATCCATCTTTGCCCCTAAAATACTATTCCAGATCAAAAATAAAATTGTCAAACTTTTTTGAATCTCACACCCTACCATGTAAGAAAGGTTTTGGAAGTTTGACTCTGCTACCAATGAAGGCACTACTATCAGTTATGGCAGTGTGCACTAAAAGACTCATCTTATTGGTGAGCTCAATATACTTTTCTTGCAACACTTTTATCAAGTTGCAAATATTATCAGTTAGATTTTTGACCACCTCTTCGAGAGATCTTAACTGAACAATAAGATTATCTGTCCATTTTTTATCCTGTCTAAAGATTCATCTCCGGCTTCAAACTCAATCCCTCTAGAGTTCAAGATGAGTCATTACAATTAGATGAACTGTACGAGTCATCTAACAAGCCAGCGAAACAACAGGAATCATACGAGTAGCCAGTTGTAATGTCGCTTTAACTATTATTATCCTAACATATGACATTTTTTTCAAAATTGAAACATTTCTTACTACTCCTCTCATAGGTTAGTATCTAATATCAGCTATCACGGTCTGAATTTTATAGTTACAGAAAGATGTGGCGCGTTTGTTCCTATTGGAAGTGAATGCCAGCTAAGTTGACCTCTTGAGTACATCTGAGTGTTAAGGTTGATCTTGAGGTGTAAATGAGAAAGTGATGACAATATCAAGTGTATCGAATATAAGGGATGTGTCCAGTAGTACCATGGGCCGATTCAATCTCAGGCCCAACCACCAATGCATAGGGATGGACGATGGGCGCAACGAGCAATAGGCGACGCCCCTGGAAGGAGACTGATATAGCCCAGCCACCATTACAACAACCAAGATGAGGTCCAGGGAGTGATGGGCCAAGAGGACTAATGCTATCAGTCCAACCTGCGATGCAGACAAACAGACCAATCAAAAAGCCACCTGGCCAGGCAGTTGACAGCATGATCAAAGCATGCGCATCCGGTGGTTAGAGCATGCGCATGTAGGCATCACCTATAACCGCGGCCACAGTCTAACATATGTGCTGGGGTTATCACTCGTGGTCACATCAACACCACAAGGCAACATCTGATAAGGGTGGCCCCCATCCTTGTCCCAATGGCTAGCGAACCTGAAAGCGACACTTGTCACAAGCCTTAATGCCAAGGGCTTTCACCACGAAGTATTATAATTACTCCTCATCGTCACAAAGCGGGGGGCCTTTTTTCACATCTTCGGGAGAGCCCTTTTCAAACCTGTTGAAGCTCCTTTGGACTGGGTCGAGACTTCCTGACTTCTTGGAGTGCAAGGAGAGAATTGAGCCCTCTCCCCCTAATACAGTTATCTCTTTCTTTCCTTTAGTGAGCCACTTACGAAGTGCACCCTAGTGAGCCGCACTTCGAGTGTAATCTAGTGAACCACCGGTCGCGTGCAACACTTCGAAACCCAATCCTCCATCTCTCTAAGTTGCCTCCTGTCGGGCGCACAACAGAAATCCAATCCTCTCACATTTTACATATAAATGTAACTCTGTATTTTGTTACATCCTCTTCACATTTTTATATTTCTTTGAAAAGATTTTTGACTTAAGCATTGCAAGATAAATTGAAAAGTAAATTTTATCAATACTCTAACATCTTATTTGTAATTTGTGGTGTACAAGTTCCAGGTTAATAAATATGGAGATTGTATCCACTCCAATTTGACCCGTAGCGGAATATCAAGTGGTTCCTTAATCCGTATGACAATCCGAATACTAAGGACACATCAATAAGTAAGTCTCTAACTAAAAATACGAAAATCTAAGTAAATAATTAATAATAACGGATAATAATCAGAAATATAAAAAAAAATTTAAGAATTTATTATCCTATATAAGCCTTTTAGTATTTGATACTAGTAATATTGAATGCATCCAACTTTTATAATGAAATATTTTTTACAATATTAAAATTTAAATTAAATTTACCTAAATTTCTTATAAATTTTTAAAATGTAAAAAAAAAAATTGTGTAAAAATTTATATAATTTGGTTTTAATTCTAACGAATTGCACCGCTGAGTCATCAGATCAAGTAGTCAAACTGTTGGAATGTAATTTATAAAAAAAAATGACAATAATTTTTTTTTTTTTTCATTTTATGAGTCATTTAATATTTTATCATTTAAAAATTAAAAATCATTTTTTAAAATTTTTAATGAAAATTGTTTGATAAAAAAAAAAAATCCAACGACCGTGTCGACGATGCAGCATCCGTACAGATTCGTTAGTGGAATTTTTATCTATTTTTATAGTTCTTTGTAACTTTTTATTGCTAAAATTTTTAACTATCCAATACCCAATTCGGCCCGAGCTATGAAAAATCAATTACAACAAAAGATGCTGTCAATATAGTTAGAATCATACCTATAACTTATGCCATTTGTGATATTTTTTGGTAAGTAAGCTTACAAATCAAACGAGACGGGTGACGGATACTTCTCAAGAAAATTTTATTGCCCGAACACATAACCTCACGTATTGAAAGTTTGAACGATTCAAAGTTTAAGAATTAATAACTTGAAACAATCACCGGCATGGATGAAGTATCGGCCAATGTATACAACCTAATATTTATATTTTTTTATATAGTAATATGTTATCATATCGACGATATAATCTCATATATTAGTCAAAATTCAATATATTAATCAATATATATAATATTTATATTTATTCGATATATTTAATACTAATATGTATTATCTAATATGATTGCATTGGATACTAATATCAATACTGATATTTTCATCTATAATTATCAGGGTCAATTAGATGGAAGAGATAAGGACCCCAAAACCATACCATTAACAATCACCTATAGCTTGTCGCAAATCGTAAGGTAGAAGATGAGGAAGCGAGGGAGGAGCGATAGAAAGGGTATTCCTTGAATCGAAAAGATAAATTTTCATCAAATCGTGCATCAACGAATTGACATGTAGAAATGTATAATGAGACTGAATGCAATTACTTTCAATCAATGCCAACAATTCCTTTATTAAATAGTAGAGAAATCAAGAAGAGTTCAGGTAGACTGTTGCTGCACTCATATTTCTCAGAGCCAACAGAAGAGAATTCAATACATGGCAAACTTAGCTTTAGTCTTCTCAAATACCTGCTCAGCGATAACAGCTTCATTCCCGTCAGCTCTTTTGATCTCGAGGTTAGCTTTCTGGTAAACCCCCGTGCCCCTTAATGCATCAGCAATGAATTCGTCGAAGCCGATTGCTATGGCTGCTTCAGCTTTGGCTCCATACACCAACCTCTGTGTAAAGGAAAAAAGGCATGCAGAAATGAGCACAAACATTTCAGCAACAAAGCATAGAAGGGCAGGAGAAGAGGTTTGTAGGGTGAGAAATTAGACCCGGATTCTTGAAAGATGGATAGCACCGAAGCACATTGGGCACGGCTCACAAGATGCATATATTTCACAGTCCGACAGCTCGATTCGGTTAAGTTTTTTACAGGCCTGAAAAGCAAAGTGCAATTTCAACGATAGGAAAGAGCACAGGAATGAGTAGGCATCATTGACAAAAATATCGGTATTATTCACAGTTATATCGGTATCGAATAATTAAGTTTCGGTATCGGATATATCAAAAAAAAAAAAAAAAATCTATAAATCTTAAATTGACAAGAAAATATTAGATGATATGTCGTGGCATATCATCAATACAGCATTATATCACATTATTGTCACTGTATCGGAAAAACATTAGCATTGAGGGGCGATAATGATTCAAATCAGCCGATATTTTTATCTATGGGAGGCATACAATCAAGAATCCAGAACGCTGTAAGTAGTCGATTCTCATAATCAGCCATTTCTCATGCATATCAACACAGACAGAACCACAGAAGAGATGCTTAGTTAAATTTATTTGTCTTTTTTGGTGGAAAATGTTTTGCTATTTATCTCGGGATGTAAGGAACAAAAACAAATCCTACGCATTAAGAAAGAAGCAACTAAATGGGTATTTCAATTGACATGGAGTGACACAGTCGAAGAACAGGTTAACAATTTCTACATATAAGTCTGCTCCCCCAAAACTTTGATAGCTTAAAAATTCTTTACTCAGCTGATTTTTTACAAGGAAAGAAAAAGAGAGAAGAGATAAGTGCAATGGCAAGTTATCATTGAAAACAAAATGAGAGGCAATCATGTGGTTGACTTGATAATAGTTACAGAATGATCTATAAGGCAATTGAAAACACATGAAAGATGAAAATGTATACACTCTCACTCTTCCATGGGTAAGTTGCCACTCAGTTTTCTTAGGAAAATATAATATTTTACAATAATAGAAAGACTGTTTCCGTGGTTTGCATATGTGATCTCAAGGTCTTAATAGAGTAACCGTGTCATTAGGCCAAAACTTACCCTAAAGGGATGGTCTTAATAGAGACTTCTACATCCAAAGGTTTGGAAAAAGGCAAATTTATGTATCCTTACCCCTACATTAAAGAAAGATTGTCTTCATATTTTAAACCCAAACTTCAAGATAAGTGGAAATTCAGGGGGGAAAAAAATCAAAAGATCCCATTATAAACTGTTACGAGCAAGTTATTCATGTAAACAGAAAGCATGGGGTACACCACATATAGAAACAGAGACAACTTTGGACCATAAGTTGCACTGCATAGTACAAGCAGTCCAACTCACAAAACTCTTGCTAAGCGCGGGGCCGAGGAAGGATTAAGCCATTTTGGATTTAAATTAGGGCAGCATGGGCAAGTATTCAAATTAGGACAAATTCTTGGTAAACAATTGGAAATTAGAACTTAAAAGCAGTACAACTATTTTTCTGAAGTGTGTTTCAGCTTCCACTGCCAGCAGAATGTGATAGTTGAACAATGACCACATGGATGAGACTGTAGGCCTCATTCCCTGGATGAAAACATCGATGATGGTGTCGGTCATATTTATATTGTATTGGATATATCAGGAAAAAAATTGCTGAAAATTATAACCCGATGGCATCATATTAGCAGTTATATAAGACTTATCAGCTAATATATTAGCCAAATATTTAGTATATTCACCAATATTTTTAACATGGAGCGATAAATTGCATTATATTACAGATACGATAATATAACGCTATGTATTACCGATATAACAATAAATCATGATATTATTATGGTATCAGAAATATCAGTATCGGAGGCTAACATTGATATATCGGCCGAAATTTACATCTATGCCTCCGTCCTTTGAAACAATGACATCTTCCATCCAGTCCCAGTTACTGGAATAAAGTTCTAATCCATCAAAATATTGGATGCTAGAGTTGCCAAAACTTTCAAATCTTTATCCAACTACACAACAGCCAAACATCCTTTTCCATTACATAACTATTAGGGTAGGTCACTTCCTTGCAAGTAACCTAATAAACTAGTTTGTCATCAGAGGATTTCCGGAGAGCAAATGACAGAGTTCATTTGGTGGAAGTCCGAGAACAGTGGACGGTCAATGGAGATTGACCGACGGATGGCTAGCGTGGATTCCGATCAATCGGTTGGCCGGTTGACAGTGGCTGCGAGTCTTCTTGGATGGCGACAATAGCGAGAAGGCGGTCAGCGGGGAGGTTGACTAAATGAAAAGAGGGACGGTCAGCGAAGGTTGGCCAGGCTAAGGTTGGAGAGGAAATGAAAACATTTTCGGAGTGGAAAATGTTGGGCGCCTTTCGAGAGCTTGCTAGTCAATAGGTTATTTGGAAGAATTTGCCGATTGGTGACAACTGGTATGGAATCGCCGCGGACATGGTTGAGTGCAGTGTGGCGTGCGGAGATATGGGTTGTGCAGGTGGCGGCCCGAGGACATGGGATGTCGAGGTCGTTGTCACTACACAGAGACGAAAGAACGCCGGAGGGCTCTTGTGATGGCCAAGCGACACGGGTGGTCCGGAAACTTTAATGCGGCGGCAACGAAGGACATCGTGGGCAAACATAGCAAGTTGTGGGCCAGTGACTTCTAAGCCGAGATCGCGAAGCTGCAAGTGTGTGTTATGCATGCGGAGTGGCGAGGTTGTAGAGTTAGTGAACAAAGTTGTCGGCCCGAGATTCTGAGAGAAGCCGGTTGCGGACGTTTGCCATGCAATTTGCTTATTGGTTGAAGGTTTCCGGGTAGACTATTATATATATACGCATGTTGGGCATGGTATGTATAAGTGTGGCGAGAGGAAAACCACCAAGTGTGTGGGTGTGTGAGATCCAAGGGTGAAAAAAGGAGAGGAGTGCACCACCAGTGAGGAAGAAGAGAGAAAAACATAGAGTAAAAACGAAGGAGTATTTTCTTATTTAACTCTGAAGAGGTTTTTCTTTGTTATTCCCAGGTGTGTTGCGGATCTCCATCTCGGAGGTTTGTAACTAATTTTTCACATAGTGGACTTGCAGTGGACTTTGTATCCCGTGATTTTTTCCTTATTTGTGAAGATTTTTTTACTTAAAATTTGTGTGTGATTATTCTTCCTCTTCTCTTTCACTGTGTGTAACGTTGTGTCATTCTGTCCAACCGACCTTTTACCCCATCAACAACTAGGTAAGTTCAGTTCCACACCCTAAATAAAGCTCATCTATCAAAGTAGTCAATGTAAAATTTACACGTTCTTTTAAATTCATCCCCTAGTCATGAGCTATGGCCGGAAGCTGCTGCAACTCTGCTGCTAAGCAAAACCCATCTTTTCACAGCCAATTTAGTTCAAGAAATCAGTTTCCCAAGCTAGAAATTTTAATGAGTAAGTCATCTTAGTTGCTAGTGTCTAATGAACTATAATGATCAGAAAAATTACTTACCTCAAATTATGATTGTAAAGACAGAATTTCCAAATGCATGAGCAAATTAAGCATATTAACGACAAACAAGATTTGCCAACCTCTCTTATTGCAGTGACCTCTGCATGTGCGGTTGGGTCTGTGCATTTTAGTACCATGTTATGACAGCTCACAACTACTTCATCACTACAGACAACGACTGCACCGAATGGGCCACCATCTCCACAGTCAACACCGTTGTAGGCTTCCTCTACTGCTTTTGTCAAAAATTTGTGGTCTCTATCCTGCACAGCTGTTAAAGGCAAATAAGAGAAAGGAGACATCACAATGTAATGAGTCTCACCCTTCTTCACAAAGAAGTACTGGGTAAACTATGTGGATTGCATAAATGATGGCATAATGATAATTGCTGACGCCTATTGAGTTGAAGTCAATAGTCTATCAAAGTTACTGTTCAACTTCTATTTACCATGATAAATTACATGAATTCAGACTAAGAGTAGGCGATTACCTTCTTGGTGACCAGGAAATGCAGAAGCCACAGAGATGGTTCCATCTTTAGCTTCAAGCACTGAGGAATAAAGAAAGCAAACAAAACCTCAGTAAATCCCCATAACCATTACAGAATGATAATGGATGGAGCACTATTTTGGGCAATCACAGGCATAATATATGGCTTTTTTTTAAAAAAAAAAATTCATGCATCTGTCATAAGAAAATGTAAAGTGTGAGTTTTGGTACCATTGTATGATTGCTCAATTACAACTTAGAGTTTATTGTTTCAAATCTCAAAAATAGTTTCTCTGCAATGCAAGATGAGGTTTTGTAAATCTATTTACCAAATAAAGGTTATATACATCTAGCTACATATATATTGTGAGTGCACACTAAATTCCTCCGTTACCTAGCCCTACAAAGTTTGGTGATACCTAAAGCAACCCGTTTATGGAGGTTAACGGTGGACTCTAGGCTATGCCCAGCCTAATTCTGTGGCCCAAAAATAGGATGTTGGCAGATTACATAGCTCGTTTAGGGTTTCACTATATATATACATAGGGTTGCATTGAGAAGCCGAAAAGGAAGGCCCACTGAATGAGGCTCAGATTTAGAGAGTCAAATTAATGCAACCTTACACTTAGAAGCTCAGGGACAATTTCTATAATTTGAATCCGTAATTTCAAGTCACAATGAGGCAAAATCTAACAACGCCATTCTTTGACCATTTGACACAATTTCAAAGTATTTATCGATAATTATGACGAGGGAAACTGTATAAAAAGATGCTACACAAAAATGTAACTATTAATACATATAATGCATCAAAATTCACATCAAATATCATACGAACAGATCAAGCATCATATTTGGCCTTTTTTTTCCCCGGGGGGTTGCCTGAACAAAATTATATTTGACTTGCTTCAGAAAATCTTACAATAAGATCTAAGTCCCGGAATTTACATATAGCACTTCTGATCGCAAAACCACCAAGCAAGAATTATCAATGTTCAAAGAGAACGAACTGAGTTGCGAGGGGGGGGAGTTGGCGAACCAAACCAAGAATGCCAGTTTATTACGTGGATTACGAATCATCTAAGTGGGCACATAATCTTACATCAAATGTTCATTCGAAAGGTATTTTGCATCATATATCGATAGAAGATAAATTGACTAAGAAAAATCGCCTAACATACGATAAATTCATCTTCAAAACGGGAAGGATCTCTCACCTAAAATAGATAAATAAATAAATAGATATTTAGGCTTACCGTTAGCATCACCCATGACTGAAACTCGGATAATCGAGAAAATGAATGAAATTCAGCAAATGGGAATCCGAAATTGGGACAGAAAAGAAGAGATTCAGATGGAAAACAAATATAGAAACACAGACAGGAGAAATCAGATAGAGCAAAGCTGCTCCATGAACTAGAATATTATATACTACGGGACCCAGATTTTTGCGCACGAGAAAGGTGAAAAGCCCGAAGCCTCGACACTTCCAGATCCCAGATGCAGAGCTTTATTGGAAACGAGGGAGGGAAAAGGAAATATCTTGAGGATCAACAAGGAGTCTATTTAACGAATATTCAGCGCGATGGAGAGGAATTTCGCTTGGTTACTTCCACGTACTCGCATTCAGGATGAGACTTTTTCGACTTTTCGCCGTTTGGTTGGCTGGAATGAGATCGGATATGGAAAGCAAATGGAAAACGATACAATTCTGCACCTTCCAATGTTTTATTTTAATTTGTTTGGTTGGAAGTCACATTAAATTCTGTATTTTCTCAATAATTGAGTTATATTGTTGAAATATGGTGAAATTTAGATTATTTTATAAGTCATCAAATTATTATAATATTTTATAATTTAATAGTTATAAATTAAATATTTTTAATATAATTTAATTTATAGATAAAGCCTTTCTTTCAATGATTCAGAATTAATTTTTCTTTCTTCCTTATTGATTAATACACCTAATAATATGGGTGGCATGAATCAGCCAGGCAGCAGCATCTGGGGCAGTCGGCTCCGCCAGCGCAGCAGGCGCGAAAGTTGAATCGAAAAGGTCAAAGCAGTCAGCTAACCTGTTAGCAATAACCATCTGTAGCTGAAGCAATTGCTTCGCGTGCAGACAGTCATTTCGGCGTTGGCCAATCGTTTAATGTGACAAAAAAAATAAAAGGCTTTTTACGGGCTTAGCCCACTTAAGCCTATGATTCATTAGATGGCCAGCAACAGCTCTCCCAACTTCTCCTACGATCCCAACTGGCTCCTAAAATGGATATTGACAAAATTGGCGCCCTTCTCGTAAGGAAGGCGTCAGATTTTTTCATCTCCTACCAATTGGGGCACTCCAACGGTAAAAAAATATAGAATGAAGGTAAGCAATTTGGAAAGCCGCGGACCGCCGTGGAAGGAAACTATCTTGGTCCATTTGCAAATAGCGTCGATTAAAGATGACCAACAAAGAATCATGAGAGGATTCTTATGTGACAAAATTTGAATAAGAAAATTTTAACCATCGGGTCCTATCCACGCCCGTTGGCCGGAAAATCAAAGGTGAAGAAGTCGGAATTGGTATTGAGAAAATGGTCATCCGGTTCCTTAATGAAGTCCAATTTCCATAATAAAGAAGTCCTGATTTCGTTGGGCGAATGAAGTCGGATTTCCCTTGGTAAATGAACTCGGATTTACGAGTAAAAATGTCGTGCGGATTTGCCCGAAAGAAATCACTCAGTTTTCGGAGTAAAAAGCGCGTGCGGAAGAAAGCACTCAGGTTCAAGTAAAGAAGTCGGTCCGCGATGAATCGAGAATTTTGGGAAGGAGCGTGATGAATTTCAGCTGTTCCCAGAAGTGTTGGAAAACGAAATCCTCATGGGAAATGTAGGATAATTTATAGCATCCTTGGAAAATAGGAAAAATTATAAATGAAGGCTACCTAACCCAGGGCCTATAAATAGGGACTTAAGATCAGCAGGAAAAGACACCACTAGAAGCTCCTAGTAGAGAAAAAAACCAAAGGTTAAGGCAACATAAGAAAAGAATTCGGGCAATCTTTCACCCCTATTTATAAAGTTCATGTTTTATTTATGTTGCTATAAAATCATATGAAATTCGAATAAGTATATTTTTCTTGTCCACACCGAAATGCATGTTTAAAGGAAATTCATTTATGCATGATGTTGGATTTCTGTTATGATTTACCGCCTATAATTATGAACTTTGCCCAATCGTATTTTATGAAAAGAAAATTTGGCCTTGGGATGAATCGCGAGATTCTATTCTTGTGATTCTGTTTCTACGGTAAAAGATCTCCGGCATATGTACTCCGTCCCATTATACTCGGCTTTATGTTCTAAAATGAACTCATTACTTTTAAGAATAAAGAGCTCCGTCCCGTGTAAAAGAGAACTCCGGCCTTTTTATGAATAATGTACTCCGTTCCCTTGAAAAGTACTCCGGCTTTCAGTTTGAATAAAGAACCCCGTCCAAAAGAACTTAGGCAAATGTACTCCGTCTTCTTTTAATATACTCCGATTTTGAAGAAGAATTCATGTTGATACGAAGAACTCCGCCTTCTGTTTTGAAATAAACTTAGCCTTTGATTAAAAGAGAAGTCCGGCCTTTAATGAATTTTATGCTCCGTCTCCGTCCCTTAAAGCACTCCGGAATAAGGAAGAGAAGTGTACTCCGTCAATGAGGCACTCCGTCCCTTTAAGCACTCCGGATTTTAAAAGAAATGTCACTCCGTCCCTTTGAGGTCCGGATTTGAAAGAAAAACACTCCGGTTTCTAGCACTCCGGATTCTGAAAAGAAAAGTACTCCAGATTGAGCACTCTGGATTTTTACAGAAAAACACTCCGGATTGAGAACTCCGAATTTTACAGAAAAGCACTCGGTTTCTAGCACTCCAGTTTTAAAAAAGAGAAACTCTGGGTTTTACAAAGAAAGGCCCTCGGTTTACGTAAACAAAAGCACTCGTCCGTTTAGAGCTCAGTCAAGTCCTCCGTCTTTTTAAAAGGAAAAACGGCGCCGTCCACGATTAAAGAACTTCCTTTTTTGGAGCATAATGTAATTGTGCTCCGTCCTTAAATAAATAAAGAACTTGGCTTTGATTAAAGGAAATGAACTCGGCTTTGACTAAGATAACGAACTCGGCTTTGATTAAAGGATATGAACTACGGCTTGAACTAAAATGAACTCCGGCCTTGTAAGAATTCGGTTTTAGGACTTGGTTTCTCATTTAAAAAGAACTTGGAAATTAATGAAGTTCTTCCCTCAATAAGAACCGTTCTTTTGAAAATGAGCTTCGGCTTTAATAGATGTTATGAACTTGAAAAGAACAAGAAAACTTATGGATTATGGACGTGACAAGTGGAACTCTTCTTACGACTTTTGAATTATGATATATGGCGATAAAGAACACGAACCAAGAATCAAGTTTCCATTAAACTTGCTGTTAAAGATGGATGAAGGATATTGGAGTGACACTCGAGGATGCCTCCTGGGCCACGGGAGGGAACCTTTTGGTTGCACAAGAACTATGGACTATGGCCTCGTATGCCGGGTTAAAGGCATTACCTCCCGCCCCGGGGAGCATAATGAGGGGATACGGCTTTAGGTTGTGGGGTAGCACACAACCCGTCCTCGATGTTGTCCGCTCCCGTCCGGTCCTTAAAGATTATATGAATTCCGAATGATTTTGATAAAGATAAGATGAAAAGAATATGAACTAAGAAAGAAACAATATGATGATTTTACTTATATTATGATCTATACTTTGATTATATGTATGCTTGTGATTTCTGCATGTGAGTATTCTGCTGGGCTTTGTAAGCTCACTCTTGTAAATTTTCAGATGACAAGCTTATGGAGGACGAAGTTGAGTAGAGTCCTATGGTTATGCGAGTGGAGCAGATTTTGGAGTTTTGTTTATTTTGTTTGAGGAAACTTGTAATTTTTGATTCGATCTTTATGAATGTTAGAATGTTTCCGTGACATTTTGGGTTTATAAAATTATTAACCTTTAGAATGCATCTCAGGTTTGAATAAAGATAAGAAAAATTTTTATGCTTATCTATTTATCTTATCATAAATTATATGAATTAGAATTGACGACGGCTTTTGATGGTATAAAAAGTCGGGTCGTCACAATTACTCCTTCCAAATGAGGGAGATCACCCTGTCAACCATAAATAAGCTATTGAATTCTCATTCAAGGCACACGTTCTGTTACGCATGCTATTTGTTACTCACACAAACTTTTACTGACGGAAGCTTTACTCACATAACGCCCACAATGACAACAGACTTACAATTCTTTACTTTCTGCTGTCATTTAAAAACCCAGTATCTGAATGCGGCTTGACGGTCGTTCTTACTCGCCCCCACCATCCAAATTTAAGAAGACAGTTTTGTCTCTCTTTCATCTGGAGATACACACACCTTACTTTCTCTCTCTCTTTTTTAATTCTCAATTTTAGTGATCTTCTCATATTTGAAGGTTGTTTTATAAACTTGAACGTCGGAGTGTTTTCAGTGAGACAACTTTCCGCCGACACACTGATCTCCTATTTTTTTAGTGGTGTACAGGATCTAAACTCATTGAACGGAGCCGAAACGAGGACAAGTAGATCAGTCCGAATCTGTTTGAAGTTTGGATCCAATGACGCATCACTTATTATATCTTTTTAACGAGAATTATCATATTTTTTTTTATAAAATATTATATATTCTTTAATTTTTTTAACAAATTTTCTTAAATTTAAATAAAGGGTAGTTCATGAAAATCTAAAAAAATTATATTTGCACTTATTCAGAAGAAGATCATTCTTATCCACATATATATGAGTTTTTTTAGGTAAAGTGACTTTACATGTAAAATCAAATTTCCAAATGATGAAGAAAAATTAAAAATTTGGCAACCCCATGTGGGCCATCCTTACTGCCCCACCCTTGCATCCAATCGTTTGTCGTCCCCACTCTAAAGAAATTACGGTAAAAAAAAAAAAAATTAAAGAAATCTGTCATTTTTAACTATAAATAATAGATTCCTCAAAACACTAAAAATTAGAATGTCATAATTCAATTTCATTTTTTAATAGTTTAATATATTAATATATTATTATATCATCTATATATATTTATTATTAAGGCATAATATTATTATATTATATATATTTAAATAATTTTAATTTTTTTAAAAATATAATTGTTAAACTCTTATACTCCACTTGTGTTCCTAACCAATCGATCCTAATCCATCTCATACTCTACTTGTTAAAATTTCTTATTCAAATTTTACCTAATTAACTAAAAATTTGATACATCCTCACTAATCTTTTTTTTTTGCCTNACCTAACCATTTTTGTCCATAACCCGTATTATTTTATCCGTTTTCTTATAAGTTTTTAAGATTATTCAGACAAATTTTATACCAGGAAGTCACCCCTCCACTAATTCTACCGATTTTCATTGCTCTTTTCTTATCCTTGCTTTCTTCATCATCTTCTTTCTTTCTTTTTCTCCTTTCTTTTTTTTTCTTTATTATTATTAATTATATTAAAATCACAGATTTACTTAAATTTATCCAAATAAAAATTTTAAAGTAATCATAATTAATTTAAATATAACCTAGATAGATACATTACATAAAAAGCTAATTCTAGATACTACATAGTAATTCTTTTCAAAATTACTAAAAAATGCAAGATCTCCTTGGTGAGTCTCTTTATCTCTCTAGCTTTGTCACCATTACACAAACCCCCCAAATTTCTCTATTTTTATCTCCACGCCAATAATGCCTGGCCACCAACTTGGTCATTGGACGGCTGAATTTGACTTCCCCAAAAAGAGTTTGCGTATAGAATATTTGTTTGGAGAGGCCAACTTCCTAGCAATCAAAGAGGTCAGATCCCACCTCTCCGATGTAAATAAGTTGGGATATGACAGAGACAGGCAATTGAGGGGAAAAGAGAAATACAGAAATATAAGCAACAGAGGCTTAGGGGTCGTTGACTCTCAGATGTGTTTTGGTGAAGGTGGTAGGGTTAGGGGAGGTGCCAGGGGAATGGCCATAGCATTAACTATGTTAATGGAGTTTAGGATATGGCCCACGACTGTCATCTGAATTCGTGTCACGGCCCCAAACCAAAACAAGACTAAATAATTATAATTCACAATATTAAAATCTCAAAATAAAATAAACATTGACCAAATTAAGTCCCAAATTCCAAATCCCAGGTATAGTTTAACAACAAACCTTATAACTTTAATATTCAATAATAATAATAAATTAGAAGCGTAAAATCAATTACGAGAATTTCGTTGGATAACCCATTGAATAATAAAATATATCGGCCTCTTTTATAATATCGTAAGGGAGGGACAAATCAACCACATGCACATTCAATAACACAATGGCCTAACTATTTTTATGCAAAATTATAAGCCTATATTCAACCGTCTCTCAATACTCAAAATATAACTAATACTAATATAATTGATCTATCAATTAATACTCATCAAATAAACGAAATTTTGATTAAATCATATCCAAACTCCTACAATACAATCAAGCCTACTAACCTAAAGGGGATAAAAAAAATATATATAAGTCAAAAACTCAACAAGTATAAGTATATATATAATATATCACATATGCATCCAAAATTAGGATAACAGGTAACAAACACATATACAAATGTGTAAAACCATAATTTCAAATGCTCGTTAACGAAAGTTTGAATGTGATTTTATACTCAAAAGTATTATCCAATCATAAACATAATCCAAACAAAACCCTATAATCCAAAATGAAATCATATATCTAAATGTATAAAACCGATCGAATCTCAACTGTTGGTAAAAACCTGTGAATCTCAAATAATATTTTAATACAAATCAATACAGAAAAATATATCAAAATAAAAAATATATACAAATTAGAGAACTAAAGACTAAAAACTAATTTAAGAAAGGATTATACATACTTTTGATAATCTTAAATCTTATCAATAACTATTTAGACTCATAGGTAGGACCATCTACATACTATCTCTTATAGATAGGAAACAAAATCACTATATTTTACTACCCATAAAGTTAGGTGCATTTATCAAATTTTTCTGATATATTATGACGTCTGAATATATTAATTTCGTTTAATTTCTTACAATAATTCTCATAAAAATATAAAACTTTTTTTGCCGATAAAAAAGGCAAAGTTTTTACTTGAGAAATGTTATATAACAAATCACAAAGTTTTCCTTTTAGAAAGGTCACATACCGAATCAAATAATAAAAATAGAGCTTGACTCAAAGTAGTAATATATAGATATCATATGCATGACTCACATGTAGGTTTTCATGATTTTTTCTTTATAAATATATTGATACATAAATATTATATCTCAAAATATTTACTTGATTTTTATAAAATAAATAAAATATTTAAATATTAGCAAAATCAAAACAAAATTCCAAAATAACTAGTAAGTAAGACATGCATGCACGAGGGAAGCAAATGGGGTGAATAAACTAACATGCCAGTATATTAAAATCTCCAAAATGTAAACAAAAATAATCAAAAATAGAAACAAACTAGGAATAGAACGTAAGAATATTTGCTTCAATCTCAAACTAAATAGATTTGATAGAAAAATGTATCGAATTACCTCCTCTTCTTTCTCTCTCGTCCTCTTTCTTTCTTATGTAAATAGTTGAACAGTGGTGTGTTGCGCCTTATAAAGGCAATTAGCGCATAAGCGCCACTCAGGTACGCGTCAAGCGTTGCGCCCAAACCCAAAATTGCGTATGAGCACCGTCCTGGGTGTCCCTCGAGTATAACCTTACTACTTTTTGCACAGCGTTCCTCAAGCATGCCCATACTAAAAAAACGTACTTAAGTGCGTGCCAGGGGTGTCTTGGTGCTAATTTGCATCATTACTCAAATTATTTCTTTAAATTTTACAATATACAATTATTCTCTAGTATATCTAACTCAAATCTAAAATAATATATAATATTAAATAAGATCAAATAAAAATCGGTATTACAATCTGACCACGTTGAAAATCCTAAACTAAAAAAAATCCATCTCATAATATAGTGATAAATATGACCGTTAAGATTCGAAATATCTTATACATCCAAAAATTCAAGAAAAAACATATTCCTAAAATCATCAAAATAAATATGAATACTTGGACATATTTCTATGACATAATAAATAAAAGACATTTTTGATTAGGCTCTCAAAAACACTAAAAGTTCACAACTCTTCCTTGAGCTCTAAATCTAGTCATTTCTATCATATGCTACTTTCAAAAAAAGAAACAAAAAATGGGTAAGCCAAAAATTTAACAATTAATTCTGATCAAAGTCAATAATAACAAAAAAAATAAGTTATTTAATGAACTCATCTATTAAAATAAACTTCTAAAATAACATATAATATATAGACATTAACAATCACCCCCAAATATTAATAAAGTAATAATTATTAATGATATCAATAGATCGATTGACAATGATAGTTTAAATAACAATGTGAATAAGAAAACATTCATGATGTGAACCACATAACAATCTCAATATTCCAAATAATATCTATTGGATCTTAACGAATCCTTATAAATATAGTGATATCTTAAAGTACCTCAAATACTAATGTCATCCATTGAATTTTTTAAAATTTTAACTTAATAAGAGATCACAATATATGAAATATCAATAAATAATTATAAATCTTATTTTATTACTATAACTGAAGGTCGCTTAGTTATACCTCCACCAATTAGGTAAGTACGTCAATCTTACCGACATGTAAATATTTTCATTATCACAACAATTTTTATCGAGATTGTACCAGTAGTATACATATATTATCTATAATGCCAATCGTTTATGATATTCCAAATGTAATTTTATATGGCAGTCTCAAAGTTATGAGTATCCAAATTTAAAAATCAATTGACCTTTATTATCGAAATGGAATAAGTATTAAAAAAGAGTAAACCATATTAGGATTTTATAAACTCTCTTTAATTTAGATATCTTAAAATCCCTGTACATTCTCCTTTATTTAGTCATAAAGTATCTAAAAATATACTTACACAAATTGAATAGTAATGCCAATGAAACTAAAAGAATGAAAGATTGATGAATCAATACGAGAACTAAGTACACCAAGTGGTCACCTATTGCTTATACCCATAATATTCTTTAACACTATATTTTAAACCGAAATATTAATCTCTAATCTTAAAACTCATGATTTTGGGTATCTTAATTTCTCCTGTATTTTCTTCAATAAGCAAAAAATGTTGTGAATTCTACTAGTTATTAAATGGAGTCATCTTAGAGTGGAAAAAAATAGGTGCTTTTAGAGATGATAATTTTGATTGAAGTCACTTATATAATATTCTTTTTGATTTATAAAACAATTAACTCGTGAAAAGGTAGATAAAATACTTAAACCCACAATTACAATTATTCATGAATTGAATGTCAACTGCACAATTATTTTCACTAGCATGATGTTTGATTGATGTGATGAAAATTTAGTGAAAATAAATTACTATTATTAGAAATAAATGTTTTTAGAAATAAAATAAAAATAAATATTATTTTATTTATATTCCATGGAAAACAAGTATATTTTTTTTAAAAAATACAAGTACAGTGCCCAGGAGATGCATAGGATAGGATAAGGAACCTCTATCTGTTTTAAAAAAATATATATAAGTTATTATTTAAATTTAAATTATTTATTTTAAAATAAATAATTATAATTTAATAATTAATTATTTAAATTTTTTTAAAAAATAATTAAATTATAATTAATTATTTAAAATTAAATAATCTAAATTTAAAAAATAATAGTCACTACTTTCAAGAGACGGATGCCCCTTGTTCCAATAGGGCATGGCAACAAGGAATTTATTTATGTAGAGTTAATTATTTTTAATTATTTTCTAATAAATATAATAATTTTATATTTATTCACATTTTAATTTCTCAATACGATAAATAATGAGAAGAAAATAAAAATAAATATTACCAATTAAAATTTCTTTCTTTGTCACAATCAAATTTGGATCGGATGCCCAATGTTGGAAAACTATTGAATCTTAGATCTAACATCCCAAATTTAATTATTATAAAAAATATTTTTAAAAAATTTAATGATGATTTTTTTAGATTTTTTATAACATAAATATTTTTATATTTAATGTTTAAAAATAAAAAAATAATTTTAATTTTTTTTTATTTAAATCAAACTTGGACTATTGGCCCACCTTAAATTCAGAGGCCCACTGTTTCATCAAATTCGGGCTGTCAATTGTTACTGGCCCCACAATTTCGGCCTTAATATGTAGTAGCTTTGTGGTGGTGGGGCAGCGTCTATAAATATTTATTGGCCGTTTAGATTAACAGAGATTTTATTGTATTAAAATATTTATTTTTTTAAATTGATAAAATAAAATAATTATTTTTAAATAATAGATTTTATCAACTGTTATTAGGTACATCATATAAATTAGAAAAAAATCAATAGTTCATTTTATAAATTATATTATATATAGTTTAAGAAATATAAGTAGTTTAAATTAGAAAATAATGATCATCTAATTTATGAAAAATATAACATCCCTAATAAGAAAGAATATTATATCTTTAATATTTTTCTCAAACTTAGAATAATTTTAGAAAGACTAATTTAAGTTTGGAAACAAGATCGATATAGCGATCAAGCAGATGAACATTTGTAGAGACGTAAATTAACTAATCAGTCGAAGAAATAGGGACGAGGTGAAGGGTGTCGTCCTTGATGTGATGGCACACAAAATAGATTTCAATTTCAATATATTTTATATGTCATGAAATATATCATTACTAGTAATTTAGAAAAGAATGTGATTGTCAAAATAAAAAGGTGTGCCATTAGATTAAGGAACATTGATATTATGTAAAAACTAATAAAGTTATAAAAGCTTAGATGTAATATCAGTACAAATGTGATATTTAGTCTTAATATTAGACCAAGCGATAATAGTCTACTTTTTGTTACACCAAGAGACGAGAGAATTTTTTAACAGGCAAAGAACACTAATAGTGGGCCATTTATTAGTAGGTTCTCCTATCTAATCGGTATCAAAATATACTTAAATCTTCAAAACAAAGTGGAAAGAATCTATAACCCATAAATAGAGTGTTTTTCATATAATAGAGAATATGAAAAACTATAGTATAGTTAATAGGATGCAGTGGTGATATAAAATGACTGATAAGATGCAGAGTATAGACAATGTTAGGCCCGATAATAATAAGATATATGAGACTCCTAACCAATTGCCAATAGAGGGTAATATTAGAGGCTTGCCATCAGTAGTATAGAATTTGATATTATGTTCAAGGGAACTAGCAATGATATAAGATAGAAATTTCTAATTTATACTTTTTATCATGATTAATTAAACTAAAATAAAAAAATTATTAAGATTAAATGAAGATCTAGGTAAAAGTTAATTTTTCGGATTGGGTCTTATTTGGTTGAATGATGCCCGACTAGCACTTAAAGCACATACATGTTTACTTGATAGAAAGGGCATATCTAATGCATACCCAAAAAAGTGTTCATGCATTGTCACGAGTTCAGACCAAGTAGTTCAATCAAATAATTAATCTAATTCTAAATATTATTATTTTTAATCTCAATCCGGGTGTACTAAATAAAATATATATGGCATTCGAAACAACCTACAAAGAATCTTATCGGACAACTTTCTATATGCACAATCATGACCTACTCTAAAAGCCATAAGGGAATGACAATAAAAATAACAGCCACTTAATCATATAATACAATAATCCAATAGTCTTTAATATATAGGACAAAGGCCTACATTCGATAGACTCCAAATCTAATGACAATTCAAATAAAACCCATCTATAAAATAATGATACGTGCAGCGACATTAAAACCTAATTAGATCTAATACTCACTAGATAATACGAAATTGTATTGAAATTCGTCTTGCTCCAACAATGAATTTGAATTTTCTACTCTGAATGGATAAAATAGGAAATATAATATTAAAACTCATCATGTATTATATATAAACAAAATGAGTCATACATTAATTCATTTATACTTGGATTTTTGGACTTGAATTTTGAGATTCACTGATTTTGCACACAGATGTGTTTTGGTATATCTCGCATATTGATTTTAAATATATATTTTGATTCAGACCTTTAAACTATTTGTTACGATACTACTTCAATTTCTACACGCACGATTGGATCATTTGATTATTGAATTTTATCCCGGATCACAAGATGATTAGGCTTTGAATTTATACTTGGATTTGACTTTGGATTGGATATCTACTTATTTGAATCGGTCTAAATTATTTTTATTATATATTTATTTATGCCCCTGAGGGGACTATTTTTTTAATTGGATATTTGTTTGGATTTGATATTTGATTTAAATACGAAACTATCATTGGATTTGAATATTTGATTCTATTTGGATTTGATGATTGAATTTTTATATTGACGACTTGGATTTATAACTATTTTTCAATTTGATATTTGTTATTGACCATCTTTCTAATTTGTTGGACCTATATATTTGTATATAATATTTGTTGAGTATTTGACTTACGTTTTTTATTTTATTCCTTCAGAATAGCGAGCTTGGCCTATATTATAGGAGTAGATCGAGTTTTAGAGTGACTTCACATTTTTGGTGAGTATTATGTTCATCTAGATTTGAATGGTTTTGTTGTCTTGGGAATTTAGATTTGGCCATGTAATATTCTGAATGTTTTTGACTTTATTATTTTATAAGAATAAATTATCTGATTAGTTGTGATAATTATTTGGCTATTTTTAATAATTATTTAGATACAAAATTTTATATTTGGGTTTAAAATATGAGCTTAATTTGTTTAGACCATTAACTTGGGCTTAGATATTTGGGACTATTAGTTTTAGTTTTGTTTAATTAGTGGATTAGGTTATTAAGTGAGCTTATATATATTTAAACTAAGTAGATATTAAATATTTAGGCATAATAAATTTATAGTATTTGGATCGATGGATTGGGTTTGAATACTTGGGTCATTGATTTAAGTTTAGATTGATTAGTGGATTAAGTTAAATTAACTAAATTACGAACCAAACTAATTGAATGAACATTTATCAGATGGATTTTAGTATATTAGGTTTATTAATTATAAATATAATTAAATTTTAAAAAAATTAAAATATTAGAAATTGAGATCAAACTTTTAAATATTATTGTAAGGATAATTAGATAATTAATTAATACTTTTAATTAGAGATAAATAAATATGTAAATAATAATAATAATAATAATAATAATAATAATAATAATAATAATAATAATAATAATAATAATAATAATAATAATAATAATAATAATAATAATAATAATAATAATAATAATAATAATAATAATAATATAGGGTGAAGTAAAAGAAAGGAAAGGAAAAAAAATGAGAGAAAGGGAGAAAAAAAGAAAGAAGAAGAAGGAAAGGAGAATAGGGAGAGGGAGTGGCATGATTCAGCAGGGCAAAGGAGGAAGAAATCAATGCTAAAGATGAAAACTCAGAACCCTAGCATGATTTGCCCTCTACTATTTTAGTGTTACAATGCCATGAATTGGGGGAGAGAGAACGAAGGAAACCACGCATGAGTTGAAGAGAAAAGCCGCCGTTACCGAAAGAAAAACAAGAAATTGAGGTAAGTAAATTCTTCTATTCTCTTAGTTTATATTTATTTTCTTATTGTATACTTTAATTTTGTGAGATTCGATTATATTCTTGATTTTAAAGTAGAAAATGGGAAAACAAAGCAGCGGCTCGATCTGGTAAAAGGTTCGAAGTTTTTGAAGGGTTCACATTAAATTGGAAGATTCATGGGTTAACATATTGAAAGCATTGTTTATCATATTAGGAGATTGAAATTTAGATTTTATTTGATTTCGATGACATTTTACAGAACTGGTAAATAGAGTGCGATACTCTATTTGCGCCCCAAATAGGGTACAACAACTTCTTTTTGATTTAGTTCATATTGTTCACTTTTGGCCGGAGTACGCAGGTAGGATTGAAAGCTAAAATATTTAATTGATGTTCACATGTCTCAATTTCATGAGATTTGGTTGAAATTTTGCTTAAGAAAAGCTTAGGGCAAGTAAAGCCTTCGGCTCAAATGAAATGGAATTTAGAGTTTCATGTTAAATTAAGGCTTAAATTTTGATACAATAAAGTTACATAATTTCCTAATTTATATGTCAATAAATAAAAGCTGGATGATTTTATTTGGTGAGAAGCAAGTGAATTGCAAAGAACAAAGCCTCACATTTTGGGCTCTTGAAGAGGAAGGTGAATGGGATTATATATATACACACATTAGTATGTATACACAGGTATATATAGGTTTATACAGGTGTGTATATGTGTTGCTAACCCTGTGTGCAACGTGTGCTGCTGCGTGGGTGTGTGCAGAGTGTGCTGCTGCGTGGGCGTATGCAACTTGTGTGTTGCTGTGTGTGTGTGTGTGTTTACTGTTGGTGGGGTTCTGTACAGTCAATGTGAGGTATGTATTGGCAGTGCATGTGCGGAAGTAGATGTACATGTAGAAGCTTGTAGGAATATAGTGGCTAATTATTTATATATTTCAGCGTGTAGTAACGTACGTGAGTGTAAGTATGTGATATGTATATACATGAGTTCACATATAAGTATATGATGAGTTTATGTATGAGATCATATATATATATATATGAGTACATAGGTATATATATAAATTGAATATATGATGCCTATGCATGTATGGATGTATGGAATTATATATGCTTTGATACATATGATGTGAGTTGGCACATGTATGAAAGAATATGTATATATATTTTAAATTAGTTCAGATGTGAAAATAGGATAATTTTTTATTTTAGTTTGATTATTATGGAACTTGCCGAAATGGTTGACTAATGTGAGTAATTGTGTCCTTGTTCGGTAACGGCACAATAGCAGGTATTTTTGGTAGCCTTAGAAATAAAATTAAGATGCCAGATGAATTAGAAAGGATTTAATAAAATATTATGATATTTAATCGAATAGTCAAACTTTCCTTGAATTTTTTCTCACTTCTGTGAGAAATAATTCTTTACATTGGTTTTGATCGCGTGCGTATATTTTGTTAGTACTCTATGAATAAGTAAATGAGAGTGTATGAAGACTCTGTAGTATCCGAATGAATGGGAATTCATGAAACCTTAGATTAGTCTATACTTTTTTAACACTTATTTCATTCAGTGAGAATCGAGGTTGTTTTATTCATATTGAGGAGGAAATACTTGCCTTTGGTTCACTATGGTGAATGACCGTTATCTCATAGAGGATGATACTAGAGATATCATTTGTGAGAGGTATTAGAGATGGTATGAATATACTATAGGTACAGCCTTTAGGAGGACTATAGGAGTAGTGAGAATACCATGGATATTAGATAATCTCGGGATATTTATTCAACCATTGGGGACGTAAATACGTGGCCTTTTATTGGTTCATGATTATGGATAGAATAAGGTTTATTTATAGAGAAATTTATTATTATCTTTAATAATTTGATGATTTTATTGCTATCTTGTACAATTGTGATGCTTCCTGAATTCGGAGTTGATGATCTTATTCGATGGAGTTCATGTTGCATTCCTGATATCCTATTATTCATATGGCTTTTGGGTTGTGGATATGACATGTTATTGAGTCTTGGATAGCGGTTGATATATTGCATGTTATTATTAATTTTGTTTATTTGACATTATTATCTAAGATAGTTATTTGTATTCCTATATTATTGATTATATTAATTTGTTGGGTATTTAACTCACTATTATATTTTCTTGACTCTAAATTGAAGAAGTATTGTAGGTACTAGTCAGGATTTATTGGATTATTGTTGAGCACCAGGTAAAGGCGATTATGGACTTAGTGACATATGAGCAATAGTAAAAAAATATTTCTTTTATTTTGAATAATTCATGATTATGGATATTATAGTAATTGATATATTTATGAGAATTATTTATAGTATGATAATTTTTAATAATTTGATGATTTTGAGTATTTATATTGATGGGATTTAGAATTTATGCTAGATAATTGATGAATTTGGATGATTTGAAATGTTTCCTTAGGGACGGTTCAGGCCGAGTTCGATGACTCAAGCTCGAGTCATCATAGGCCGAGTGTAGGTTTTTGGATCGTATGATGGATTTATTTTTTTATGTTGAGTTGTCATTATTATTTGACTATTTTTCCTTACGATTGTTTAGAGTATGTCTAAATTTTATTATCCGAAAACAGTTATGCGATAATATCTTGTGCTAATTATATTTGTGTCTCATATATATTTGGTTTGTCATTCCCGATTTAAAATTTATTTAATTATTATTTGAGATTTAATTAATTATTTATTTGACCTACTAGATTCGGATTCATGACACCTGAAAATTTGATTGGTAAATCATACATGCATATTTAGGATAAACAGATCAGGTGTATAAAATAATATATATATTAGTAAAATTTTTAAACAGTAGTCAAAATATATCAGATGCTAAATCAAATCAAAGATAGGGGTTATAAATACTTATCTCTACCTTATACCAAGTAGATCAAGAAAAGGATACTCCCGAGACACCCAAGCCAAGCTTTCTTTCTCATGCATGTGTGTCCTTTCTCCTTTTGAAGAAAAGGAACTCCCTACCTCTTCTTTAAGAAGCACCTTTCTCCCATTTAATGAAAAGCACTTCTTCTCTGCTCGAAAAGACACTGCCAGCACCAATCATTCCGTGCCAATTTTGCCCTCTTTCTTTCTGTGCTAATCCTTCTTAAAAAAGCCTCGAATGCCACTCGCCGCCTTTTTGATGAAAAACCTCCTTCCTACGGCCACCGCTAACCTTCCCAAGTGACACCTCCTTTTACGCATTTTTACTTGCTGACCTTCCCAAGAACGACACCTCCTTTTGGAAGTCGCTTGCATGCCACCGCAAACCTTCTTCTCCTCGTTGCACGCCTCTCATGCATGCTTTGAGTACCACGCCGAAATTTCTAATTTTTTTTCAAAATTTTAGAATATTAAATTAATTTTTATTATATTTAAATTATCTAATATTATAAAAAATATTAAAATAATCAAAATGAGAATCCGAGATATTACATTCGCCCCTCACAAAATTTTGTCCTTGAATACTATGTACTTCAATTCTCAAATAGATCGAAAAAATTGTATTGGACTTCATCCTTGTGAGTATTTTGTTGGGCTTGTAGTTCAAGTCACCTCCTCGACAAAGTTGATAGATTTCTTTACAATGGCTTTGAATAACGGAATTTTAATCTTATTCCTCAACACTTAATTCTTCATTTGTTATCCTAAATATTAGCATGTTTCAGGGACCTCATAAATGAAGAAAATTTCTCATCTATCTCTAAAGAAGAAAAAGAAATTTTTATGTCCACCTAATTATTCATTAAGAAATTTAGACTTACGGAATGTGATTAAAAGCACAATCATACACATACTTCCTTAATATAGAAATATGGAAGACGTCATGACAACTTATCAAATTCGGAGGTAAAACAAATCTATAGGCCACTCCTCAATTTGCTCCAAAATTTCAAAAAGTCCAATGAACATTGGCTTTAACTTGCCCTTTGCTCCAAATCTTGAAATTTTCGTTCTCAGAGACACTTTCAGGAACACAGGATCACCCATTTCAAACTCTAGATCCAAACTCCTTCTATCAGCATTACTCTTCTGGCGATTTTGAGTCTTGATCAATCGGTTTTTAATAATCCTAATCTTCTCTAATGTACCTGAATGATGTTGGGACTCAACAATCTACGATCCCTAATCTCTTCTCAATTGATTGGAGATCTACATCTTTGCCCATACAAAACCTTGAATAGGGTCATCCCAATGCTTATCTGATAGATGTTGTTATACACGAAATAAGTGAGCAGTAAATAACTATCCCACGATCCTCTTATCTCTAGAACCAATACTTTCAACATAACCTCTAATATCTGGATAGTTCTTTCGAACTGGCCATTCGTTTACAGATGAAATGCTGAAGTAAATTGGAGCTTAGTACCCAATTACTTGTGCAAGCTCTTCTAAAATTTTGACACAAATCTTGAATCTCAATCAGATATGATCGAAGTCAGAATACCATACATCTTTACAATCTCATTGATGTACAGACAAGCCAAATTATCTTTTAAATACGTCATCTAAATCGATAGAAAATGAGTAGACTTTGTTAGTCTATCTACGATCACCGAGATGGCATCCATGTCCTTTGTTGTCCTCGGCCACCCTGAAACAAAATTCATGGTGATATACTTCCACTTTCAGTTGGGAATCGGCAAAGGATGCAAGGATCCTGGAGGTTTCTTATGCTCTGCTTTTACCTGTTGACATACGATGCACTTATCCACAAAAGCTACAATCTCACATATTATATTTCACCATCAGAAGGTCTTATTCATGTCTTGACACATCATATTCACGCCAAGATGAATTGTGTATCTCAATTTGTGAGCTTCATTCAAGACTTCTTCCTTCAACTCTTCGATGCTTGGCATGCAAATACGATTTCAAAAACATAAAATCCCATCCGACCGAAAATGAAAGTCTGCTTGCGATTTCCTTTCTAATTTTCCTATAATCTTCATTAGAGATGGATTAAGCATTTGATTTTCCTTAATCTTCTCCAAAATCTTTGCACCTGAAGGTATGATAACATCATCATCAACCCCTAGAAGTGCAACTAAATCGTGCAACTCTTCATTCCATCCAACATTTCCCACTCCTTGATCATCAGATGAGTGATCAATCCAGAAGACTTCCTATTCAAAGTGTCGGCAACGATGTTCACTTTTTTTGACCGGTATTGAATCTCACAATTATAATCTTTTAGTAGGTCCATCCATCTTTGTTGCCGCATACTCAATTCCTTATGGGAGGATATATACTGTAAACTTTTATGATCGAAATAGATTACAAACTTCTCCCCATATAAATAGTGCCTCCAAGTTTTTATGTGAAGATTAAAGCTACTAACTCTAAATCATGGGTGGAATAATTTTGTTCATAAATTTTTAACCGTCTCAACCTATAAGCAACCACTTTTCCCCGCTGCAATAGGATGCATCCTAAACCCTTCCTAGATGCATCACAATACACCATAAATCTACCTGATTCATCCGGGATTGATAATATAAGTGGTGACGTCAATCTTCTCCTTAGCTCATAAAAGCTAACCTCACATTCATTATCCCAAACAAATACAGTCTTCTAATGTGTCAATCTGGTCAGGGGCAATGCAATCTTCAAAAATTCTCTACAAATTTACGATAATATCTTGTTAGGCCTAGAAAACTCCGCACCTCAGTGACATTTGATAGTCTCTCCTAATTTGTCACCGCTTCAATCTTCTTCGGATTAACCGACACACTATCCTTTGAAATAATATAACCCAAGAATGACACCTTTTCTAACCAGAATTCACACTTCAATTTTGCGAATAATCAACTTTCCATTAACGTCTACAACACAATTATCAAATAAGCTTCATGATCCTCAAAACTTCTCAAATAAATCAAGATATCGTCAATGAAAATCATCACAAACCGATCTAGGTATATTTGAAAGACTAGATTTATCAAATTTATAAAGGATGTCAGTGTATTCGTCAATCCAAATGGCATCATTAGGAGCTCATATTGATCATACCGTATTCTAAAGGCCGTTTTGGGAATATCATCCCGTTTAATCCTTAATTGGTGGTATCCTAAACACAAATCGATCTTTGAGAAAACCTAAGCTCCTTGTAATTGATCGTACAAATTGTCAATTCTCGGGAGAGGGTACTTATTCTTAATCATGGTATTACTTAGCTCATGATAATCCATGCACAACCCATGAATCCATCCTTATTCTTTACGAATTACACGAGAGCACCCCACGGTAACACCTTGGCCAAATGAATCATTTCTCTAACAATTCCTACAGCTGCTACTTCAACTCTCTAAACTCAGATGGGGCCATCTTATACAGAGCCCTCAAAATTGGAGTAAATTTGGGGATAATATCAATAGCAAACTTAATCTCCCGATTCAGAGACAATCTGGACAATTCCTCCTGAAAATATTCCCAAATTCGCAGATAATAGGGATATCCTTTATGGACACAGAATGACTCCCAAATGTGACCATATAGGTTAGATAAGTTTGGCACCCATCTCTAATCAGATGTCTTGTATGCAATACTGAAATCAACCCTAAGGCTTCCTTAGTAATCCTTCCTTGGAACTCAAAGGATTCATATCCTAAAATATAAAATAAAACTATCTTATTGAAACAGCCTATGGTAGCGCGGTAACATGCCAACCAATCTATCCCCAAAATCACATTAAAATTCAGCATATTTAGTGGAATCAAATCCGCCAATAATTCATTGCCATTAACCCAAATCGGATATCGGGGATACACAATATCCACCAAAGTAGACACCATCAAAATAAAATCCAAATATTGGGAAGGCACATACAAATTACACATAAATTAAGGGACACAAAAAATATATAGCCCTTAGATCAATCAAAACATGCACTAGAGAATTAAAGGTTTTAAGATTACCTTCCACAACTGAAAGATTGGCTCTACTATCTCTAACTGTGGTTGCAAATGCTCTGCTTGGAACTGCTGGCCTGCTCTCTAAACGTTTCAAATTTGGACTATCCTTTAACAGGTGGCTTATTTGATCACAATTGAAGTAAGCTCCACTTTGACGATAGCAAACTCGTCCCGCATGATTCTTCCCGTAGAACTCGCAGGTTGATTTCGTGAATTGAAACTTTCCGAAAAAATTCTTCTCTTTAATGGACTTTTCCTTGTCTTTACTTGATTTTTTCTTATCTTGACTTCCTGATATCAAGCAAGATATCTAACAAGAAACTCCCCATTTTGAGCTCTAATCTTGCTACTCCAACTTCTTCTAAAAATTTTTACTACAACTCCTCTTGCTCGATCTACAAAGCTCGGTTCAGAACCTCACTATATAATTGCAATCTAAGCGGCACCAACTGTTTCCGGATTAAGTATCGCAACTATTGAATACTCTTTCGGGCCCTCGGGACTTCATTCACAACCAAATAGGGAGCAAATCGAGAGAGTTCAATGAACTGAGAGTTGTACTTTGCCACAGTCTTATCTCCTTATCATAACCAGAGCCAAACTTAGCTCCTTTAATCTCTCCAATGCTTGATGGGAAAAAATTATCCTACAACGCCTACTAGAAGACCTTTCAATCTATTTCCATGTTGTCATGGCCCAAAATACGACGTTGGGAGTCCCGCTATCTCGTGACCTCTCCATCCGTTTATAAGTAGTAAATCTTACTTTGTTCTCCTCAGGGTAGTCGATAATTTCGAATACTATTTCCAACTTCTTTAACCAATTCTTTGCTTTGATTGGGTCGGAGTCTCCTAGAAACTTTGGATTGTGCTCGCCTCTAAATCAATCGAATGGCATCCAGCCTAGACCTTATTCGGCCATGCTCCTCAAAACAGCCATGTCTTCATCCTACCGTTGGATCATTCGATCCATCATGTCGGTCATGCAACCCATCATGGCAGTATAGTCATCTCCACGACTTAAGGTTGATCTTCTACTTCTAACATCTTCTCAACTTGCAATTGACCTTCTACTCCTGGTATCATCTCGGCTTATGGCTGATTTTTACTCCTAACATCTTCTCAACTGGAGAATGATCTCCAAATATTACTAGAGTCCATCATAAAATCCACCTATCATATGTTGATTAAATCAACAATCTTCTTGGAAATAACTCAAAATTGACCCAAGACACTTTTTGTTTTGATTTTCTTTGATATCATTTCTCTCAATAATCCAAACTAAATAAGCTAATTAAATAATTAATTTAATTCTAAATATTATTATTTTTAATCCCAATTCGGATGTGACAAACTAAATATATATGAGATTCAGAAACAACCCACATAGAACCTCATCGAACAATTGTCTAGACGCACAATCATAACTTGCTCCAAAAGTCATAAGGGAATGAACATAAAAATAATAACCACTCAACCACATAATTTTATAACCCATTGTCTTCAATATATAGGAGAAAGGCCTACATGATTGACTCCAAATGTAATGACAGCCCAAACGAAATACATCCATAAAATAATGATGCGTATATCAATATCAAAATTAAAATAGATCTAATACTCACTAGAGAATATGATATTGCATTGAAACTCATCATACTCCTGTAATGAATCCGAGTTTTCTACTCAGAATGGATAAAACAGGAAATATGAGGCTAAAATTCAGCAAATATCATATATAAATAAAATGAGTCCAATAAATCAAAGGGAGTGCCAAAAATAAATGTTAAATCAAATGATAGAACTAAATCCAAATTATCAATAATCAAAAAGCTAGTATCAAAATTAATGGTAATATCGTACTCAAATTATATTTCAAATCAAAATATCAGATCAAAAAATAGTCATCTCTTGACATATATATATGCAAAATAAAAGTAATTCGGAGGTCAAAATCAGATAATCAGATGTTCAATCGAACAGATGTCTAGCAAAAGCATGATTTAGAATTAAATTAGACAGCCAGATAATCAAATTAAATTGCCGAATGCTTCAATCGTGTGCGTAGATAACAGAAGTTAGATCAACGCCATAAATAGATAATCTAAAATTTGGATCAAAACATATAATTAAAATCAGATATACAAGACATACTAAAACCCATTTGTAGACAAAATCAGTGAATCTCTAAAATCCGAGTCTAAAATTCAAAGTTCAAATACAAATCCATGCAAAAATACAAATCATACACTAAGTCTGAGTTTTGATTATTTAAAAACTAACTTGAGAAAAATGTTACTCCTAACCCAATAATTTTAGGTTAGATCAAATATAGGTAAGGCCTATGCTAAACCACCTATGTATTCTGTCTCCCATAGGTAAGGTTATTCATTATGTTTTACTACTCATGATTTTGAGTATAATTCTTCAAATTGTCAAATATATTAGGACGTTTAAATATATTAAATTTTATTTTAAATACCAAACAGATTGGTGAGTCACTACAACATGGCTTTTCCTACCAGCGGAAAAAGATTTCAGATAACAAACACCTCCCCATTGGGAGTTGGCCAAATAACATATAACAAATGATAGATAATAGTGACCACAATTTTCAGACACATGCATGTAAAAATACACAGTCTAATGCACGTTTTAAACTTATTTTCATATAGATATACTAATATAAAAATATATAATATCGGATATTTTTAAACTTCTATAAAATAGTAACATCCTTCAAAATCATGAAGTTTGAACCAAAAACCCCAATTTAACTGGTAAATCATACATGCATATTCAAAATAAATAGATCGGGTTCATAAAATAACATGTATGTTAGTAAAATTTTTAAACAGTGGTCAAAATATATCATATATTAAATTAGACTAAAAATATGGGTTATAGATACTTATTTCAAGATTATACCAAGTAGATTAGGAACAATGATGCTCTGAGGTACTTGAACCGAGCTTTCTCTCTCCTACCGGTGCATCCTTTCTCTCTCCTCCCTTCCTCCTCTTCTCTACCGCGCCTTCCTCCCGCACACCTCTTCTCTCTTGGCTGCGTCAACCACCTATGCCATTGCCCTCTCTCTCTCCTGCGTGAATCATTCCCATTGCGTGCACTGCCACCTCTACCTCCTCCTCCGGCCATTGCCGACATTCCCACGCAACACCTCCTCCTCGTATGCTGCTACAGACCTTTTCCTCTTCTCTCCTTCTTTTGCTTTCTTTTCCTTCCTGCCTTGCTACTGTGCGGCCCAACCCCTCTCTTTAATTCCCCTCTTTCCTTCTTACCAGCCATGGGTTACCATCCACGGTTTTTCCCCACACACATATATATAGATACATACGTATATATGTATATGTATATGTATATTCATATATATATATATATGTATATACATACACACATATACATATATACATACATATACACATATACGTATATGTATACATGTAATACATATATACATATGTATATATACACATATATACATACATATACGTATATGTATATATATATGTGTGTATATATTTCACTAGCACTCGCGTACCTCTTGTGCTTGCTTCTGGGCACCATGCCATATTTTGTGATTTTTTTAAAAAAATTTATAATATTAAATTAATTTTTATCATATTTAAATTATC
The DNA here is from genome assembly GCA_033239525.1 of Nepenthes gracilis. NCBI lineage: Eukaryota > Viridiplantae > Streptophyta > Magnoliopsida > Caryophyllales > Nepenthaceae > Nepenthes > Nepenthes gracilis. Next base: position 4,637,405 of record BSYO01000010.1, read on the forward strand.
TAAAATCATAATAAATATTAAAATAATTTAAATGAGAATTTGAAATATTACATGCGTATTTTAAGCAGATTGTTCATGCCTAATATGCACCTAAGGGACATCGTGCGGTAATTTTGATATATTGTCAATTCTTTATGTGCATCTGAGAGACACTCATACATTGTATGATTTTTTTCTCAACATCTAATTAATGCCTGATAGATACACATGTGCCAATTTTCTATATAAGATCAATTTGACTAATTTTCAGTCATTTTTTGTGAGATTTTCAAGAAAAGAGAGAGAAATAGAAGAGAGTAAAGAGGACACGGAGAAAGTTAGAGAAGGAGAGTTTAGGTAAATCTAAAGAAGAATTGGGTGAATTTAAGGATATAGCAAGTGCATTTTAAATTTGTTTTCTTATTATTGTTATTTTTATTTTTGTGGATATTTATTGTCTCAAGTATCCATATATATTATAATTTCATATATAAAGTATTTATACTTCACACATATATAGTCTCATTCTTATTCTCTATAATTTTATAAAGTTCATATTGTTAACTCATACACTTTGTGCTTCCAAATTAGTTCTACACTAAAATTTATATATATTTTGAAATCATATTTAAATATTTTTATATGCTTTAATTTTTATATATAATACTTCAATATGTCCTAAATTTTAAGTATATACTTTGTATACCTTAAAATTTACCTTAAATTGTTCTTGCATATTTCATAGTTGAAATAAAATGGCAAAATTTCAAAAACCTCATAGAATTTTTGCACTTTCTATAATATACAACCATTGCATATTTAGAATTTTATAATATAGCTTTCCCATACTCTAAAATTTTGTAATCAAATTTCTATAAAAATCATAAACTTTTACATGCTAAGTATTTAAAAAATTATAAAGAAAACTCTATAATTTATGAAAAGATAATAATATTTTCTTTAGTATGAAAAAATATAAATAATTATTCATATTCATGCAAAATTTTTCATTTAATTATACATGGACAATTATAAAAATTAACGATGGTATCTTATGACATGTCTTAATATATTATAATGATGATCAAAGTTTAACTTTATTCTTCACAAGTTGAAAGTTACATTCAACCCCATTTACATCATTATATATACAATAACACATTTATGGGTCTTGAATAGCATCATATAATATTTGATTGTATAAAAATATACATAACTTGTCACGTATTTGGGATATAAACACAGGTCAAAAAATCCATAATATATGATCCAATTAATATATCAATAGTGATAAAACCCAATATAGGTGTGACAAACCATATATACATAAAATCTAACACTATGTAACCCATACAGGATCTCATGGGATATAAATCTGAACAATATAAAATATAACAGCTATCCATAAGTTAAAAGGGGGATATCTAACAAAATAATAACTCATTTATATAACATAAATATCTCACAATTCTTATCACATGATCCAACGGCCCACATCCGGCTAAACACAAACCAAATGCATCCCTGAGATAAAAAGCCTAACAGGCATAAACATCTATACTCAACGGGGAAAAAATAATGCCATATCAAATCGAATCCGAACTCCTACAATCATATTCAAGCCACTAATCTAAGGATAAAATATAAAAATATGAGCTTAAAACTCAACAAATAACTTCATATACAAAACAGTGCATATAAATTAGAGGAAAGGGACAACACATTACAACCACGTAAAATAAAATATAAGGTCTATAAAATCCCTAAAAATTGAGGAATAATCTTGTACAAAATTATAGTCTGTATCAAATCATCTCCCGAGACATAATCATAATAATAATTCGTGATCCAATCAAATTTCATAAACGATATTATATCGTATCATAACATATCATGATCCGAGATCACAATGCATAAGCTGTAATTGTCACTACATCCGCATAGGATATTTACCATCGTTTGGATCCAAATCTTATAATTTTATATGCAAGAAACAAAGAGAACCGAAACCAAAACATATAATTAAAATATATTTTGAGTTTAACATATATCTATACGTATGAAACATTTCTATCATTTAATCCGTAGACCAAACCACACGTTTCAATCACAATTCAATAAAAGTCGATACAAAAATACAAATTATGTACGAAATCGTAGAACTAAAGATTATTAGATCAACTTGAGGAAGGGTTACACCCGTTAGATAACCTTAATTATATTGTTTGTAATTTTAAACCAGCAGCTCAAGGTCCAACTGCATTTTAGGTCAGCAACTTAATGCCATCTATGTATCTTGTCTCCCACAGACTAGGAATACATATCCATACATAAAGTTTAGTTATATATTGGGACATCCGAATGTATTAAATTTTTATCAATTCTTTACGATAATTTTTATTAAAATACACAGTAAAAAAAGTGAGACAAAATATCACATATATCCCCTCGGGACTAAGCATCCCCGTTGGGAGTTGTACCAAATGTCACATATCTCGGATCACATATTTGACCCCTTTAGTCTCAAACCGCCGCGATCCTGTAGTGATCCTGCCCAAGGCTATATGCATGTGAACTAATGTAAGGCCTGGTTTATGGTTCCATAAATACGGATACACAATATATATATATATATTGTTTCAGATTTTCATAAATCATAAAACCCTCAAAAATTACAAATACTAGTAAAAATTCACCGAACAACTGTAAAATATATATGCATATAAACAAAAATAATAATGGTGCATAAAAATCACATGCACGTAAACAAAATCTCCGAAACATATACAAATATCGTTGAATAATAAAATAGATAAAGGATTTGGCTTTCGAATACTTGTCTCAACCTTATACTCAACAAATCTGACAAAATAATACTATGAGAGGCCTAATCATTGCTTTCTCTCTCTTCCTTTTCTATTTTCTCTCCTCTTTTGGCTCTTGGCAAAGTGGCCCAAAACCCTAACCACGCGGCTTTTATATATTCGACTTGCGCTCGAGTGGCGCTCCAGCGTAATTTGAGCATAGACCCAAATACGACCCAATTTGGAATTCACTCTCAAGGGATCCCTTGCGCGCACCTTGAGTGCACACATGCTCCCCTTTAACTCGCCTCGTTCGTGGACCCAAATGCCCAATTTTGGAAAATGCATCTCTCACGCGCCTCGAGTGCAAAATGCTAAACCACAAAAAATCCTTCAAAATGTTTACAAAATACACTTAAATCAGTCATGCTAACCCACATGACTTTATATCTAATTTTAGCTCATGTTCCTTCTAACATATTTTTGATGTAAATTATATATTTGATTATAAAAAATTTATAAATTTTGTTGAGTAGTTGGCTTACCGTTGTTTGATTTTTGCTAACATTCCAAATTAGAGGGCTTAGTATAGACTTGCAAGTGATTGGAGACAATGGGAAGGCTATCTGGGGATTTTGTGATTTAGATGACATATTTTATCCCAGAGTGGTAGATTTAGGTTGTTTATTTTATTTTAATTCAATGTTTCTATATCGGTTTATCTAGGACAAATCTAAGATATAATTTTCTTTATTTATTTTGATTTTAATATAGATGTATCTCTTTATATATTTTTAAAATCATTGTAAGGTTGGTTTCAAAGTCATTTTTGGATATTACAATTCAAATCATGTGACTAGGTGTGTTTTTATTTTTCTTGGCTAGTTGCTGATAGTTAACATTTGATATAAGTTCACATCCAATATTTATTGTGGGATTTTATTTGGTCAACAAAATAAAATGTCATTTTGTTAAAATAAAGTATTAAAATCTGATTCATATTAATTAAAGAAATTAATTGAGAAATTTGGTTAAGGGGATATGACAAGCAATCTTATAGTCAATGACATTAGTATGAGAAAAAAAGATCAGAAAAATATTTAGCTTGCGTCAAATTGTAACTATCGATTGTGGAAGCTATCTTAAATCCAGGAAAGTAATGAAAACAATTGAGATTCTTTATTTCAAATTTTTATCCTAAAAATATTTAAATTTAAGAATTTTAGAACTATTATCACCAATAATAATCATGTCATTAATATAGAGTAAAAATAGTAATAATGGTAGCAGTATAATAAGTAAAAAGGATAGAGTTACGAGGATTGGAAGCAAATTAAGTTGTGAAATAATAGAGTTGAATTTGATTAAATCAAATGTGAGGAGCTTGCTTAAGACCGTATAATACTTGTTGAAGATGACATAACTATCTAAAAAAATTAGGATAGCCAAGATGAGGTTTTATATAAACTTTCTCAGTCAAGTTTTGCAATATCCAAATTTTTATTTAAAATTATTTGGGTATTATTTATTATTTTAGATAATTTGGATACATTAAAATTAATTTTTATATTGTAAAATTTTAGAGAGAATCGAATCTGTCAGTTGCCACTTGATGTGCATCTGTATTGGTAGCCGAGCGCCAGTTGAATAACAAAATAAAAGAAAAGAAATAAAGAATAAATAAATAAGTAAATGAGTAAATAAGAAATAAGAAAAAGGGGGGAGGTGGTATGACAGAGGAGAAAAAGAAAATAAGAAAAAAAAATAAAGGGGGAGAGAGGCATGCCGGAAAAGGAAAAAAAAGGAAAAGGAGAGAGAAGAGAAGAAGAGGAGCAGCACGTGAGAGAGAGAGAGAGGAGGGAGAAAGAGAGAGGGAGAGCGGAAGAGAAGCAACTGCGCGGGAGGAGGTAGAGAGGACGGAGAGAGAGGAGAGAAAGTGAGCAGCTGGGAGGAGAAGGCAGAGGCACGACAGAGAAGAAGAGCATGCAACAGGAGAGATAAAGAGGAGATAGAAGGTAAATTTTAGGTACCTTAGAATATTTTTTTGTTTGATTTGCTTAGTATGAGATTAAAACAAATATTTATAAACCTTATCTTTAATTTGTTTCAACATCTAATATATTTTGATTACTATTTGTTGATTTTATTACATACATATTATTTTTATATACCATATCTGTTTATTATGTACATGCATGTATGATTTATCAGTCGATTCTAGATTTTATTTGGATTTTGTGATTTTGAAGAGTTTTATTATTTTGATGAAAGTCCAAAATATATAAATATAAATAAATAAATAAATATATATATTTATGTATCAATATATTTATACGAAAAGGGGTATGAACTAGGCCGTGCATTGGTATACATGCGTGCTATTGGAGGTTGAGGTTGCTACTTTATGGGACCATGGTGGTTCGGGGCCCTGATAGATCGATATGTAATTCGATGGATAATAATGATAAAATGAACGAGAGTTGTATGTCTAAATTATAGCCAATAATAATGATAAGATAGTCAAGAGTTGTATACATAAATTATAGCCGATAATGATAAGATGGTTGAGAATTATAAGTTTAAACTATAATCGGTAATGATGATAAGATGACCGGGAGTTCTAAGCCTAAAACGTAGCCAATATGAAATGGTCTTGAGCTGTTAGCCTAAAACGTAGCTGATAAGAAATGGCCTAGAACTACTAGCTTAAAACGTAGCCTATATGAAATATCCTAGAATTGTAGGCCTAAAATGTAGTTGTTATGAGATGTAGATTTGAATTTAGATTTGTATCCCATGTGGATGTAGAGATGGCCGCGGTTTATGCGACGTGGTATTAGATCATGATTTACTATATGATATATTTTGGATTATAAGATTTGACTCTAAATGACAATTTGTTATGAGTATGTCTATAAAGGATGGTGTGATATGATATACGATTTGAGTATGAGATTATCCTCAGACTCTTAGTTGATTTGTGGATATTGTGATTTATTTAATACGATTTGTTATGTGATTTTATCATCTTTCTGATTTATATGTGTTATTATATATATATATATATATGATGATAGTTGTTGAGTTGGAGACTCACATTTTTATATTTTATCCATTTAAACTAGTGGCCAGACACGCTTGCAGAGTTTCGAACGTAATCTGACGCAACACCTTTTGTCTGGTGAGTATGGATATTTATATTGATTATTTTGGGTTTTCGGTGGTGTATTTTGGATATTTATGTATGGCCAGTTAAGGGTCCTTGGACCCTGTATTGAGATCATTGGTTTGGATATATTATATAGATGAGTTGTTATTTTATTTGGATATTTTTTCACTGCGATGTTTGTATAGTATGTTGATGTTATATTATTCGAATTTATATACGATGAGATTTTATGCGGTTTACATTTTATTAGGTCTCGCGTATGTATATTTTGTCACACTCGGGTTTAAAAATTGTCATTTGTTGTTACATTTAATTTAAAATTTTAAGTTTTATGAAATATTGAGTCGTATTCGTGTTAAGTTTTTTTATTAAAAATGAATGTTTTATATCTATTTGGAAAAAAAATATTACTAGCATGTAATAAGTGTAGTTAAGAGATATTGAACATAAATGATACATGCAATAGGGGAAAAATTTCCTTATAATCAATATAATACTCCTAGGTAAAGCCCATAGGTACAAGATGAGTTTTATATCGTACTTTCAAACTATCAGATTTTATTTTCCGTTTGTATACTCATTTGCTCACTGTTATAATCTTACTAGGTAGAAGAGTAACTAAATTTTAAATATAAGTTTTATAAAGTGTATCAATCTCTTTAGTTATAACTTGGTGTCAGTGAAAATCAGAGCATATTTTATGATAATTGGATAGCCCATGAAGAATAGTAAGAGTCAAAAAATAAAAATAGTTATGAAAATGTGGAGAAAAAGCATGTACCCAATTGTAGTGATAAATATCTATAGTAGAGGAAGGCTCTAGCGGCATGGCTATGATGTCAGGGGTATCAAATGATCCAAACTTGTTAGGAGCAGTTGCGTTAATAAGACTTACATGATGAGAAAATTCTAAAAATGGATTAATAGTTAGGTTAATGAAAATCCAAGAAGAAGATGAGATACTTGAAGGAAATGCAACCACATTGATGAAGTTTTTATATTTTAGGAACCGAACATTCTTGAAAGTGTGGAGATACTTGGTTATAGGATCGTTATACTAATAACTTTTATATTCAATGTCATAATCGAGAAAGTAGTAGAGTTAAAAATGAGGTTCAAGTTTGGTATGCTCGTGAAGAGGGAAGAGAACAAAGTAGGCATAACAAAAAAACTTTAAGAAGAAAATAATTGAGTATCTTTTTACAAAAATGCTCATATAGAGTTTTATCGAAAATAGTAAGAGACAGATTTCAATTAATAGTATAGATGATTATAAGTGCAGTTTCTCTTCAAAGGGATTTAGGACAAAAAGCAAAGCAGAAGAGAATACGGATAGTGTTAAAAATATGACAATATTTGCATATATCACAACTATTTTATTAAAAAGTGTAAGGACGAGAATGATGAGACACAATACCTATTTGTTAAAATTTGTTCAAAAAAGAGATGAAGTTATATTCTAAAGCAATATCAAAATAGAAGATATTGATTGAACAATTAAATTAAATTTTTATCATGTGTCAAAATGTATGAAATATGTCAAGTAGTTCAGATTGATTATGTAGAAAATAAATCTATGCTTAATAAGAGTAATCGTCGATAAAGATAATAAAGTAGTGATATTCTCCTTTAGTAAAAGTAAAGGTAGGACCCCAGATATCATAATGAACCAAATCAAAGGACGTGAAAGCCAAATAATTGCTTGTATTAGAAGATAAGGCTGACTATTTATTTAAATGACAAAATATATAATCAAAAGAGTTAAAAGTAGCCTTTAGTAAGTAACTATTAGAGACTAATGATTAAATATGGGGTAATGAGGGATGAAGAAGTTGATCGTGTATGAAACTAGAATAGATAGTAGTAGCAAACAAATGTAGAAGATACAACGATGTAAACTCAAAAAGATAACCAATTTTACCTTTGGTTCTTATGATGTTCCAGTGTGCCTTTTGATTTCATATATTACAACCCTTAAAAAATAATGTTAGACTAATTTCACATTTAACAAATTGACTAGTGGATAAGAGATTTTTAAATAAGTTTGAAATATGATAAGTATTCTAAATTTTAAATTGAGGGCAGATACTTAACCAACATAATTGATGGACATATAAAAGTTATCAATAGTATATATAATGGAGATGTTAATTGAAGATGCTTTATGCGACATTAAGAAAGAATTAGACGTCATATGATTATAAGAGATAGGGTCAAGAAATTAGAATAAAAATGTATCTAAAAAGACAGTTACGATAGTAAAAGTATGAGATAAAATTTGTTTTGTAATTGCCTTAAAATCAATTGTAAAAAGAGACAAGATTATAGAGAGAGAGGTAGAAGCAGCCAATTATATAGATGCGGTAGTCATGAGAAGAGGTTGATCTATCCTTGAAGACATTGAAAACGTTGTCAGAAATGTTACTAGGATGTCACTAAAATACACTAAGGACGCTGAAAAAGTGGCTGAAAATGTGCTAAAAAGTTCATCAAAGGATGTTGAAAATTACCAAAGGGTATATAAAAGTTCTCCGAAAAACATTGAAAAGTTATCAAAAAAGTCACTAGAAAGAATTGAAAAGGATGTCGAAAAATTGCTGGCAGTTGGTGCCAACGACAATGGACAGTGGTCGGCATCGATGGCAGTGGGGGTGGTCAATGGATGTGGTGGCTGCCAATTGCAACGCTGGCCCAGGAGGAATTCAGAAAATAAACCCAAAGTACCAAGTTAGGCCTTTGTGTTTTCATATGTAGGCTCCAATATCAGAAGTACCAAGCTGCAAGTTGGGCCCGCAGATCTGGGATCAAAGGTTTAGAAAACCTTAGCATGAAACATTGCGTTTTAGTACTTAAGAGGGTGAAATGCTGCGTTTTAATAAAAATCCTACCCTAGGCTTGAAATGTTTGAATAATGAAATTGAGAAAACAATGTGTTTCGATCCTTTCTTTTTTCCACACACTGTTACGAGAAATCAATTGTTGATGGCGAATAGTGGGGCCAAAACAATGGTACTTGCAACAATGATGCCATACCAAAACTAAGATTCTTTTAATGATAAATGACGATTCTTTTAATTAATAAATAACAGTTTATAATTAATGAATATGTTTGTAAATTAGAGATTAAAAGATTATTTAAAGTGTTCATATTTAAGATCAATAGGCGGACAAAATCTTTAACGATGATAATGCAATAATGATATATGGGTTTATTGTCGACAATGGAGCCACAAAAACAATTGGTAACAGATGTTACAGCAAACCATTTCAAATCTAAAAAGATGATGAGGAAAAAGATGATGAATAGTAATTGATTAGAGAAGTTTTGATAAATTTATCTCCGAAACCATGTAAAAAAAAAAGAGAGATAAAAATAAATAAATAAATATAAAAATAATTAAATAAATATATATAAATGTAAAATAAAACATCATTTTATAGAAGAATAATGTGAACTAAATTAAAAAAAAGTTATAATAATAATTATATAAAAAATTTAAATTAAAATATATAAATTATCTAATTTAAGAAAGATATTATAAATATCTTAATATATTAATTATCTAAATTAGCAAACATATTGGTTGCCTATATTGGTTGGCTAATATATTATAATATATATAAGTAGTTTAAATTAAAAGATATTAATCTTTAAATTTAAAAATATATATATAATATCCTTCATAAAAAATAATATTATATTCTCAATATTTTTAAATAAAATAATTATTTTTAAAAAAATATATTTTATCAACTCCATGTATAGATAACAAATAAAGTTGTGAGAGTTTATATTATGTATTCCCTATTTTAAGGAACAAATATATTAGTTGCAGTTGGAGCCATCATGGCTGACTACCAGTTACTATATAACAATAATTATTTATTGACATTTGACAATATATAGATGAAAATAAGTATTGTAGAGATTGTTGGTTTCTTGCTATTTGAAATGCCAAATTTTATACCCATTCTTAAATTCAGAAAGTCTTGATAAAACTGCACCAAAAATAAAGAAGAAAAATCTCCCTCGTCCCTATTTAACCAAATATTTTAATTAGTTAAAATACCAATTTGATCTATATATAATTTGATTGTAAATAAATAGATTCAACTTATCAATTGAACGAATTGGTTTATCAAGACCATTTTGTTTGTCACAACAAAACAATTTGTTTTACACCCTTATTGCTCAATGGATACAAAACATCCATGCTTTAGCGCCCAGTGTCCCGGTGCAACAATAAGCACCAGTTTGATCTGGGGGTGGTGATTTAGCAGCAGTGGGTGACAAAATAGCTTTGTTACCCATTCTGTCCCTCCCATGGAATCCTCTTTTATACTCATCCCCAATCCGATTAGCCTCTTTCTCAGCTTCATTCTTCACGAATGGGCTTATCAATCCCAAAATTCATCAAATCCATGATGTGCATTCCAATGCAATCTAAGAGCCCGAAAAGTTCGAATCCCCAAATGGGTATTAAAAGGGATGAGAGTGAATTCGATTGGGTTCTTTCGTGTTGATAAAATCTGGAGTGTATTTAACGCTTTAAGAGAGCCTGCAATTAATGGTTTTGTTGCTTATCTATGACCTGAACTCTTCCTAGTCCGCCATGAATGGGAGGATGGGCGAAGTCAACTTTCTTCACATTCATCACCGTCGTTCTCATTGTCAGGTACGCGGAGCTGTTGATCCGAACAGCCAGTCCTAGTTTCTCTTAGTTGGCGTAGTACTATTCACCGACGCCGTTTGGTGGAAGTGGGTTTTTTGTGTGTCCAGCATTTGGAGTTTGTCTTTGATTTTGATTGAGTTTGTTGCTTTCATCTGTGTTTCTGGGTTGCGTTAGGATCTGTGGGAGGCTTAGTGTTTTGACCGATGCCAAGAAAACTCTCATGCTCAGCAGGTAATGTGTCAACTTATGTTTCTTTGATTATTTCTGGTTATTTTGTATTGTGGTAGTTGACTAGTTGATTTTCAGTTGTACTCGAACAATTTTGTGACGTGATTTAGATCATTGTTCTTGGCAGGATTAGTGATTATTTTATGCAACACGCAGTATAGTCTCGAACAATTAAGGATATGGTCTTCTTTAAGTCTTCTGAAAAAAATGTTTGAAAACTTCAAGAGGTGCTTAAAAAGGTTTAAAAATATGGAAGATGTGTTCCTTTTGTGATAGATAATGAGGTAGATTATCAGAAAAAAAGATAGATGCCAAAGGGGACAATAACCTATGTACAGAGAAAGAAAAAGACAGACCAAGAGAAAAGAAAAATAGCAACATCAAGGGATAAAAAAATCAGAAAGCACAACATGAGAAGGATGAAATCCCTTCCCCTAGAGAAAAATGGGCTGCAACCTATCCCTTCCCCTAGAGTGCAGTATTAGATTTTCCAGAGTCTCAATAACTCTTGCATTCTTCCGCTTTCAAACTATCCAAAATAATTGCCAAGGAAGAAGCCTGAAGGTATTTTTCTTTCTTTCTTTTTCTTTTTTCGCTCCTAACCCACCATTCTCACTCCTGCATCATTTTTATGCTGAACTTTTAGGTCTGGAAACTTTAAGAAGTGTTCCTAAATCTAAAAATTGAAGTGCTCTTAAGTTTGAAATCCTTAAGAAGTCTGAAAAGATAAATATAACAAAAGAAGAAAGTAGCTGAAAATTTTAGAGTAAGAGAACATTGAAGTGTTGGATCTTTAAGCATTTGAAATGATAATTCTGGCTGAAGAACAGAGCCCAAGAGATCCTTGGGTGTGGAAGAGCACTTACGATAAGAACAAGTGAGTGCTTCTTTGGTAAGGAGAATTTCTCTCACAATCTCAGTGACAAATGTAGATTAAAACTATGATATCTTAGCATATCTTGTTCAAGTGCTTTTCCCAATCTGAAATAGAATCCAAAAATACGAAAATGACGGACATGTAAATCCTAAAGGTGTCATCTCCTTCCTGAGCCGATCAGCTGCCTGATTAATTTCTAAGGCTGTGATCTTGTGATGAACAATTTTGTTAGAATGAGGGTTTCTCTAACTAGGTCCTCCTAATGTAATCTACCACAAATTCAGTGGCTATTGTTGCTTTCTAGGTTTCTAGTCCTTTTATCCATTGCCAGAACAATAACCATTTAAGAACCAGGAGTTCTGTTTTAACACTGGAGCCACTACCAAGATGCTTTTGAACTTGTGACCTTTAAACTAGTTAGACTATTGGTCCTTGATGACTCATGCACTTGCCTTTTTCAGTATATTGTTTAGGTTTGTAATTTAAACCATCTTAGGGAGAAAATCTGTGCCATCTGTTGCACAGCTTTAGGAGTTGGGGGATGGCATTGGGTTGGATAGCAGCTGCCATATCATTTTCTTTCAAGTCTAGAAGATTCTGATTGCAAGTTCTAAGACATATTGAGTTCATTTAAATCAGGCATACATAATCAATTTGGCAAGTCATATCCTGTGTGCTATCTGGAAGCCCAATAAACATTATTTGATCATCGTTTCTTGTTATTCTGTCTTTGTTTGGAAGTTTGTGCTTTGAGTTTACCATAAATCACAATTTGGTTAGGCTTCTCTTTCTTTTTCTCCTCCTTCTTGTAAATCAACATTGTGTTGTTGATGTGAGATCTCCCCTTGTCCATATTGTTGCAGAAACAATGCTGGATTTGCAGCAGCATTGAGATTGTTGCATCTATGTTTATTTATCTCTGAGTTGGAAATGTTTTCCATCCATTGAATGCATGCTGTTGACACTGATGAAATTTCTGGGATGGAAATAGAAAGTACTTTAGTTATCAAGGAAGTCAGTTAGAAATGTTTCTTGTATATTGATTTCTGTCTCCAGTAGAATTTGATAATTCAGTTGTCCCTTTAAGGCAGTCCTTTGAACTCAGAGAGCACTATTGTACTTTCTTGGAGCATGTAGTTTGTGTACGAGCAGTAGTTAGAATTATAATTTGATAATTCACTCTTGTTCTTAAAATATTTATTTATATTGAGCAACTAGCATATTCCAAACCTTGAAAACTAGCAGAAGGTTGTAAATGTTCTCTGTGTCTGCTGAATTTACAGTAGGGTGAAGTGTGCAGGTGGCCTGTAACAGCTCTATAATTCTTCAAGAAGATGATGAAACCAGGATATATCATAGAGACCTATGGGTAGGCTAGGTGAAGTGCGTAGGTGTATGGTGTGCTTATGACCATAGAACATTATCAAGATTAAAATAAAAAAAAATTCTAACTCAGAAATAAACCCTGCAATTGCATGATTATTGTTGGTCGTCAATGAACATGTTTAGATTGATTGCATGACTGAGGCGTCAACATCAGAATTGATGGGTGGTGTTTCTTATGAAGATAATATTTTTTTACTGAAACTGCCATAAATTTGGGCCATTTTATTTATTTATTGATGAGTAATTAGGGTCATTTCGACATATCACAAAGTTCTTTTTTCAAGTTTTTTCCTATCTTTGCTTTCAATTGGACATTTTAGGCTTTTTTCCTCTAAAATTGATTATAAAATGCCCAAATTCCCATTTTATGACCAAGATATGCTCTGATATCAGAAGGGGAAGGGAAGGAAGGGGTATTTTTTTTTTTTTTTTTTTTTTGTATTCCACACCAAAATTTGACAGAAATGTGATGGAAGTGAGTCTAGGAATTATATTGGAAAATAAGAAAAAATTTGTTGTTGTTTCTTTTTGTTTATGTGAAAATAGTATACACATAAGATATAAGTGAACATTGAAGAAAAAAGGAACATTTGGGGAATCAATGCTAGCTAGCATTGTGATTAGCTACTCATTTGCCCATGGCATTGACTTGGGTTCAATTCCAACTTCTTCCCCCTTGCCCATCTTACCATCAAAATACCAAGAAGAGTGAATAAGCACAGACACAGTCATCTCATCATTCCATCAAATGCTTATATAAGAAAACCAGCATAAGGCTGCCTACTAAAAACTTGTCAGTCTCAGGATTTTGCAGAAGAAAAATTATCTTGTTTTGAAATGGTCTTGAAAACTAATGCTTGGAACTAGGCCTTGTAGATAAACTAAACAAAGAACAGATGGTAGCATTTATAAGGGTTTGAACTTCAGTATGATAATATGGAGGATTTTTCATTAGGGGCTAGATATAAGAAGTGATGTGTCCTAGGGACTTGGATTATCATACGAATTAGAGAATCGGGTTATTTCTTCAAAAAGTCCGAATATCGATGGGTCCGGTCTTTGTAATTTTAAATCCTTATCCTATGCACTATAACAAATTGAACCAGAGGTAAGAGGTATACAGACTCGCTCCCCGGTACATCTTTCAACACTCAAATTAGTGATATTTCTTTTTGAACAGAAAAATGAGAAAGGAAATATTGAAATGGAAAGAGGAGGGGGATGAGTGTGAATTAGGAGGACTTTGCTCCACCTAGTGCACTAGAATGTTTGAGTTTCTTTTTCTCTTTTTCGGATCTCTCCCCCTTTTCGGTTTGAGTGGAGTTGTATTTATAGCAGAGTTCCTTGTTCGTTCGGATAGCTTTTTGAAAATGCGATATTTGTCGTTTGGTCTTGAGCCGTTTCAAAACAGTTATTAAGATTTGATACTTTTGGTATGTAATTGCCGTTTGAATTTAATGAGGAAACCGTCGGCCATTAATTATGGTGACCATTTGGCGCAAGTGTCGATTAGATTATAAAGGGAGGTTGGAAAAAATCGGGTTATTTTCCTAATAATTCATTATTATCCTTCAGAAAGAAAAGTAAAAAGACCGATCATCAAGATCGAAGGCGCTACGGTGACAAGTTAATGCCTTGGGAACCTCTTTGTTATTTGGTTGTCCTTATCTGTTTAATGCTTCCTTGATTGGGCTGTTGAAACTTGTACCTCGATTGGGCCGTACCCAACACTGGCTCCCTATGCTCGGAGGTTTGAATTCAAACTCAAGTATATCACCGATAGGAAGCTAGTTGGGGCGTCCGCCACCAAGAGCGTATCCCTCGGAGCTTTTTTGTCGCGAATAATCTGGCAAGTATCCTCGGGGGTCTTGCTTTAGTATTTGATATGTTTACGCAGAATTGGATGAGATCTAATGCAACGTTACGTGATCCGGTGGGTTGGGCATCTGTTACAACTCAGATGGTGTTTGTTGTATTTCTCTATTATTTGGATTGAGTTTATTATGGGTTTTGTTATTTTTGGATAATGAAAATTGCCTTTGGATTATATAATATGGACAGTTGGATTTAATATATATATATAATGTAGATGAGTTGTTGTCATATTTGGATATCTTCCTTCCGATATTTTAGAGTAGGTCATATTTATATTTTTCGGATAGTTGTCCGATGAGGTCTTGTGTGGGTTTGGTTTTGTTAAATCCTGTTTTTGGGATTAGTCACACCTGAATTTTTGGGATTTTTAGTTTCATGCATAATAATTAATTAGTCTTGTTAAATTTCGGGACGTGACGGGTTATCCTCTTTTATTTCTTTATTATTTGGAAACCATCTTTTGATTTTTTTGGATTCTTTTTACCCAAAGCCAAGCCTACATGTTGTATTTTAGAGTAGGTCATATTTAAATTTTTTCGGACCCTTTTATCTGTTTTGGATAGTCTCCGATTTTTGGGATTTTAGTTTCCTTGACTTGTTAAATTTCGAGGTAGTTATCCTTTTTTATATGGAAAACCATCTTGATTTTCTTCTTTTACCCCAATGGTTGCCCCTTTAGCATGGGCGGGCGATTCTTCTTTCATTCTCTTCTCCCTAAGGTGCTTTTGAAGTACCCGGAGAGAAGTGCTCTTTCCTTTTTTTTTTATTCGGGTCGTTGTCCCATATCTTCTCCATTTCCCCTGAGTTATACTTTTACTGTCTAAAGCTTGTGCATTATGAAAGGATCTAATGAATAGAACTACCCGAATGATAATTCGTACTTTTCGCGTGACTTCGATATGTTTGTAATTTTCAGATTATTGTTTATGAGTTGAGCGTTCGCCTATTTGCTTTGGCTGGTATCTTTCTTTTTGTGATATTTGACAATCCGACAACTTAGACCTTTGACAGCTCGGCGTGTAATAATTTAATCCAAGGGAACTCGAAATTAACACAACATAATGTCTAACAATCTGACAACTCGAACCTTTGACATTTTGGTGTGTAATAATTTGGTCTAAGTGAACTTGGAATTAACTCATTCGTGAAGCGACCAAGTCGGCTTTAATTGAAACTCAACCGCCTAATCAAAATTAATTAAGTGATAGAGCCGCCTGCTATCAATCTGTGGCCTTGGGAAGCATCATGTTAGGTCATCATTATTGGCGCAGATGAAATAGATGTGCTGTAGCATCTTTTTGTGTTGACATGTATCCCAATCATTGTAACGGTGTACCTCTTAGGTATTTAAAAACCGCGTCATTTTGGGACTGAAGTCTGTTTATTTAAATTTTGACATTTCTTATTTTCATCTCTTCACATTCCATTTTTCAGCCTAAGTTTGCTTTCTGTTTCTCCCTGTTTTCCATGGCTCCTCAAGCTACTTCCAAGGGCATTGTTGATATTCCGTCCAGCCTTACAATTGAGAAGATCTTGGACATTTATGAGAAGTATAACATCCTTGTTGCCATTCCTTTCCAGGTTCCCTCAACATCCGAGAAAGCCTATTCTCCAAGGTATGACTTTATCGCCATTTATGAAGTCCACCTGAATAAGGGCCTCCGTATTCCTTTTGCTAGGGAGCTCTACGAAATTCTAGAAGCTCTAGAGATTCTTGTAGCATGCCTCCACCCCAACGCCATTAGGTATTTGGTCTCCTTGTGCATCTTTCTTCATTGTTGGGGGCTTCATCTGGATATTAGGGTTGTTAAAGTCATCTTCCGGTTTAACTTGGATGGCGATTGAATTTCATTTACCCCTAGGAAGAGGTATAGAGTAAGTGGAGGGAATCCATATTCAATAAAAGGTTGGAAGGATCGATGTTTTGTCATTACGGTTCCTTCTAACTAGACCCTCTCTAACAAATGAAAGTTGGCCAACCCTGTCTATACCAACAAAGTTTTGGATATTGAATTTTTCATGGCTCAACCTTTGACTGATTTGATAGAGAAAAATCCCATTTTGCTCCAAAAGATAGGCAATTGTTTTGACTCGGTAGGCACTCACCGATGTCAACTGGGAGGTCAGGGTTGGTGGAGAGGCTAATGCCGATATGCCTCTCCGTAAAGCTAAGAGAAAATTAGGGAAACTTTTTATTCAGGATCCTCCAGAAGAGGCAGCTGGAGAGGCAAGTCTCTTGGTTCACGGTTCATCATATCCATCCTCTTTTGTTGATTTTGAAAGGACAATTGATAAGGCTTATAATGAGATAACCACGGTGGAGGCTTGTGAGTCATCTCAGAGGCGTGACTCGATTCTTTCTTCACTAGGACACCCAGTTTTGAAGAGGTTCTCGTATTTATTCAGGGTGGTGAGACTCCTCCGCCCGATTCTTTGGGAATAAGTGACCCTGCTACTGGCAGCTCCAACGAGAGGAGCCGATTACTCTCCGATTCTACTTGAGTACGGAGATCTAGTCTTCGTCAATTCATACCCCGACGATTTTGTTTTTGCACACCTTGTTGCTTTAGTTGTGGAGCCTTCTAATAATGAAGAAATGGTAGAGAATTCACCTGTCAATAATCCAGAGGCTTCGGCGAGCATTCCTGGACCTCTTTATTTTTCATCGGAGGTTCTGAAGGCTGAGGAGGCTCCCCAGGTTGATCCTTCACCATTTGGGTGTGCTGAGGACTTGGACACCTCTTTTTTTCCTTCCGGGTTCGAAGTCCCTCTTCCTTGCTATGCTCTTCCTCTTCTATGCTGGGAGATTCCACTCATTTCCAAGCCTGGCTCATCTCAAAATCCCCTTTTCCGAGAGGAGTCTTTTGTTAGCGATGTATCGTTTATTTAATTCTATCTTTAAACATTTTTCCTGCCATTATTATATTTGACTGATTATTTTGCTTTGGCTGGCAATCACAGAACTGGTACACTTAATCAGGGAAGGGCTATACAAATGCAACGTCGAAATCGCCCATCTCTCCCGAGCGTATATCAGTCCTACTGTACCCAGGGAGCTAGAGATCCGAGTCGAAGCTGCTGTCGCTAAGGCCGAACAACTCTCGGGATCAGGCTACTTTTTTGGAGAGAGAGCTGCCGAATGGTTGGCGAGATCCTAAGGGCTATCAGATGAGAATGCCGTCGTAATGGATAGGATCACCCTTCTTGAGGATAAGTTTCAAGATGCTGAGCATCGATTGATCTTCAATGCTAACTTGATCACCAGTCTCCAAGACAAGTGTGCCCCGACTTGAGGGAGAATTGAGGAGGTGCTTTCTACCTGAAGTGGTTGTTCCCATGTTGGATGACAAATTCCAGGATGGGCTTTCCCTTTATAGGCAAATTGTTTCCTTGGTTGCTCACGATTTTCCTTTAGGTTGTCTTAATTCGAGGCTTCTCGGTGCTCCGACATTAGGGATTTCTTGGGACCAAGTGAGGGTCCACCTTTTAGGTCTCCATCTGATTCTTAGCCTTAGGATGGTCGAGTCTTCATGCTTACGCGACGGTCAATGTGGTGGACGTCTTTATGTATTGAGCTCGACTCTCAGAATTATTAGTATATATACACCTAATAAATCAGCTAGATTCCTTTGATCATTGTCACTGATATCATTTATATTGGACCTTTGTTCATTGTGTTCTTCGTTTGCTAACTAGGTGAGGCTATCATCGTTGTTGGGATTTATTGAACCTTAGTTTGTTGACCTTCTTTGATTAATGGTGTTTGTTCCCATGGAAGGGCGTCGTAACACTCACACTGAAAAAGCCCCCTAAGGTTTTTATGTTTTGATGTCTAATTGGACCTGTCAAAAGAGATTGGAATTTTGTTCTTATCGGCATCTGACCGCTTTTGTAGTTGTTCAATTGTATTAACCAATATCGTGACCACATTTATATACGGGTCACTTTGACAGCTGAGGAATCTACCTGACTTAGGGTCAATTATGGTTATTAGGAATCATGCAAGAACACAAAAATTGCTAATGCAAGAAATGAATTACAATTTTATTGTTATCAAAATGATTTAATACATCATACAAGCACTTCATAAGTCGTGAATTCTACCTCCATCCTTTACAGACTTGGAAACAGTTTGCTGATAATATTTTTTGAGGTAGAGCATGTTCCATGCCCTCGAGACCAATTTTTCATTTTGGATACATATTTTATATGTATCGCTTCGGAGAACGATTGAGATTAGGAATGGTCCTTCTTGATTGGAGGACAACTCATTCCTATCAGCAAGATTGCCTGTAGCCTCTATGTTCTTTAAAACTAGGTTCCCTACCTCAAACTATTGTGTTTTTTATTTTTTTGTTGTAATACCGAACAACTCGCTGTTGATAGGCTGCTATCCATAGTATTGCCATGTCTCGGACTTCTTCAAACAGATCTAGATTTTCTCTTAGTTGAGAATTGCTATGCGGATCGAAGCTTTCGACCTAAAGACTAGGTTGTCCGATCTCTACTAGGATGACCACCTTGGTCCCGTAATACAAGTTGAATGGTATTTTTTGGGTTGGTTCCCATCCAGTACGACCAAAATACGGATGAGAGCTCGTTCCACTCAGGAGCCCCTTGCATTTTCCTAATTTTGTCTTCAACCAATACAACAAAGTTCGATTTGTTACCTCCATTTGCTCGTTTGCTTGGGGATAGGCAGCAGAGATATGGACTAGCTTGATTCCAATGCCTGTGCAGTACTTGGTGGACCTTTTTCTAGTGAATTAAGTTTCGTTGTTAGTCATTATAACATTAGGTATCCCAAATCTGCAAATTATGTTCTTGTGGATGAACTCAGCCACGCTCTTCTAGGTGATTTTTGCTTGTGGGGCAGCCTCTTCCCACTTCATGAAATAGTATATCATGACTATGACGAATTTCATTTGTCCTGTGGGAATGGAAAATGCGCCTAATATGTTGAGCCCCCATTGCATGAATGGCCAAGGTGATTATAGGGCATGGAGTTCGGTGTATAGCTGATGAGAAACGTCATGGATTTGACAGTTTTTGCATTTCCTAATGAACTTTATGGCATCCCTTTTTATTGTTGGCCAGTTATAGCCCTGTTACATAACTTTGAATGCCAGGTTTTTACTCCCTATGTGCAACCCGCAAATTCCGAGGTATACTTTGCTCAAGGTATAGTTGGCCTCAGCAGGTGTGAAACACCACATGTAGTGGATAGAGTATCCTTTTCGATATTGCTTCCCATCCATGAGAGTGTATCATCTAATTGTCTTCTTTATGTGCTTAGCTTCTTCCGAGTTTCTAGTAAAATGCCCTCTTCAAGGTAATTCCAATATGGAGTCATCCAAGTGTCATCATCTGAGAATGGGAGTATTTCTTCTAGAACTTCAATGCTCGGGGTCATGAGGACTTCCCTCATCTCTCTTGCATATTGCTCAGGATTCCCAAGCGTTTTGCTTTCAACTAATTAGCCTTCCAATTGTCTTCCCTTGGAATGTGATGAACTTCCACCTTGTCAAACAATTCCAGTAGGTTCTTTGCTTTGGCAAGTTACTTCGCTGGGCATGGACTGGATACTTTAAAGCTCCCGATCACTTGGTTGACTACTAGTTCGGAATCACTGCGAATGATCAGGCCCTTTATTGTGCATTCCTTTGCTAGTTGAGCTTGGCCAATAGAGCTTCGTATTTGGCTACATTATTAGTGGCTAGAAACCCGAGTGTCACAGAGTATTATATCTCGAATCCCGCTAGGGTTATCAGGACCACGTCAGCCTCGCTTCCGGATCAAGAGGATGACCTGTCCACATATAAGATACACGCTGGAGTTTCCTCATGTTGAAGTTCGCCTTTGCTTTTCTCTAAGCTATCTGGAATTGGGGTTGTCATCTCAACTACGAAGTCTGCGAGAGTTTGGCCTTTTATGGATGGTCGTACTCGGACCTCTATGTTGAACTCACCCAATTCCATAATCTATTTTATCAAACGTATAGACACCTTGGGTTTCTGTAAGATCCCTTTCAATGGTTGGTCTATCAGGATGATGATCTTATGGGCCGAAAAGTAGGGTCGACGCTTTCTCACAGAGTGGATCAACGCTAGAGCAACCATCTCGGCTTGTGAGTACCGAGTCTCCGTATCTGTCAGGATCTTATTGACATAATAGGCTGGCCATTGTATTTTAGCCTCTTGCCTAACTAGGACTGACCTTAACACCATGCCAGGAATGGCCAAATAAAGATATAACTCTTCTTCTTTTGAGGAGAATAAAAGTGGAGAGTTGGCAAGATATTCTTTCAGTTTTTGGAAGGCCAATTAACACTCTTTCGTCTAATGGAAACCATTTACCCTGGTCTCTCTTAGAGTCTTAAAGAAGGGAAGGTACTTCTCTGCGGATTTTTCTAGGAATTGAGAGGGTGTAGTGAGTCTTCCAGTCATCCTTCGGACTTTCTTCAAAGTTCTGGGAGGATTCATATCTACAATTGCTTTAATTTTGTCCAGGTTCGCCTTAATTCTCCGGTGATATATTATGAAGCCAAGGAATTTTTCGGAGGTTACTCTGAATACTCATTTTGTTGGATTCAACTTGATCTGGTGCGCTCGGAATACTCTAAAAGCCTAATCTAAGACTTGAATATGGTTGCCTGGTAGTATGCTTTTGACGAACATGTTGTATATGTACACCTCCATATTCCTTCCTATTTGAGCTTCAAACATCTTGTTTACCAACCCTCGGTATGTCGTCCCCATTCTTTAGGCCCAAAGGGTATAACCTTATGGCAGTATGTCCCTTGGTTGGTCATAAACAAAGTCAGTTTTTCATCTTCCAGACACATTCGGATTTGATTGTATTTTGAGTAAGTGTCCATGAAGCTTAGCAGCTTGTGTCCAGATATTGAGTTCACCAACAAATCAATTATTAATAATGGAAAGTTATCTTTGGACATACCTTATTCATGTCAGTGAAGTCAACGCATGTTCGCCACTTATTTTTTTTTTTTTTGACGAGTACAATGTTTGATAGCTAATCTAGGTACTGGATTTCCTTTATGAAGCCCGTGTTAAGCAGTTTCTTAACCTCCTCTCTCATAGCAGTAAGCTTTTCTATAAAGTGGTTTCTCCATTTCTCTGCCGAACCAGCTTGTATCCAAGGATTAGGCCCAACTTGTGAACCATCACCTCAATCGGTATTCCAAGTATATCCGCCGGTGGCCATGCAAACACAATTGAGTTTTGTCAAAGGAACATCATCAGTTGCTCCTGTAGCTAATCAGGAAAAGAGCCCCTAACTTGCACGTATTTTTCGGGATCACCCGGATCTAGTGGGATTTGCATGGTGGATTCACCGGATTGACCTTGTTGTAGAATTGTTCAATCTCGGAGGTCAAACTCCTCAATTGGTTGAGTAGGAATCGACTAACCTATCTAAGCTAGGTAGCAGGTTGGGCCAGTGATTTAGTTGTCCAGTTTTTCTTTTCCCCTACATGGGGTCATGAACTTCATTTTCAAGTGTGGTATTGACATCACTGCTGTAAGGAAACGAATTTTATCAATAAAAAAATTCATTTCGACTATTTCAAATCAAGTCCAAAGATTTGAATTTTTATCCGTGATGCCTCATTAATTTAGGAGATTTATTGCTAGACTCGGTTTGTAACTGAGTAAGTTGCGGTTAATTAAATTTGTGTCCCGACGAATTCGAAACCACCCCGAAAGCTGGCGAAACTTCTAAACAATGACTTAACCGAACTTTATGATCGAAATTAATATTTAGAAGGACCGAAAGCAGCTAAATTAAATTAAATAAATTAGAAAAAGTGTAAATTTAGGGATTAACTAATACCAAAATAATTAAGTAATTTTTAAAATACCCTTAACAAGTATATTTTAATCAAGATTAAGGGACACATATCACCTTCTCATAACCCCATACCTAGAAAAAATATTGGAAGAAAGAAATGGGAAAAAAGGAGAAGAGAGGGCCTGCCCTCTCCTCTCACACCCACATGCACACCCACGCGCACACCCACACGTGCACATTAAAAAAAAATTAAAGGAAAGAAAAATAATTTTGCATGGAAATTTTATGGGACACATGGCACATAATAAGGCTTAGCATGTACCCAATAATACCCCAATTAGAATTCAATAGGTGGCTCATGGAGAGGCCAACAGCTCATCCCAGGCAAAGGGTGAGTCATTCTTGAGTGACCAAGGAGTTGCCACTTTATGGGGGTATGTGGCAATTTTTAAAAAGTTTTTCACTAATTTATTTATTTAGGGGGATAATAAATAAAGAATTCCACCAAAAGAAAGGTGGAAAAATCAGAGAGAAAAAGGGAGAAAGAGAGAGAAAAATTTGGGTGAGCTCCAGCCAGGAGAAGTGAAAAGGGCTGTTTGGATAAAAAACTTCAAGAATTTTTATAAATTTATTAAGGCAAGAACTCCTATCCCTCTTTGATTTGTTGTTTAATTCTTGATCTTAGCTTGAAGTATTGTTGATCCAATACTTAAAAAGTCTACCGAATCCATGCTAGAATGAGCAAAGTTCAGTAACATGTCAAAATGGGACTTTATTGCTGAACTCTGCAACACCTTGCTAATATCCAAATTTTTTCATGCCTCATTTGATCGATTCATGCCATGAAATTTTTACTGAAAATACTTCAAGATGTTGGTTAAATCACATATTTTTCTGGAAGAATTATTCTGCATAAAATCGTCCGGTTCGATTGAAAGCAATGAGACTAGCAGACTGAACCGGCTGAAATAGAGCAGTCACTGGTGTTGAATTTGGCATCTGTTTTTCCCTAGTTCCAGGTCGGTTTAGGCTCCACAAAAATTATGGAAGACACTTAAATGAACCAAAGTATGACATAAAATTGGAATAATTTTATCGGTTCAAAATCTGACCTGCCTTAGGAAGTGTCATCAACCGCCAGAAGCAGAATCGTTAAAGATCAGTGCATAACTTTGAACCGGGCATGAATAAAAATGAAAAATTTATATGAGACGGTCCAAATTCATTCGAAATGTAAAGAAGATAATTTTTCATGGTGATTTGCCCATAATTCCAATTTGTTTTTGCCAAAGCTAGGTGAACTGGCCGGAATTTCATGAATAAACTGGTCATATACATTATGATAAGATAAGAAACTAACCAAATATCAAGTGGACTGATCAATGGAGGGGTGAATAGGCTACCAAACCCGGGCAAAGAACTGGTTTTGGCAAAAACTAAATATGCATGTTCTTGATTACTATATTCTTACTAAGCATTTGGCTGACTCTCTTGCTGTTTTTCTTTCCCTCCAGATACCAAGCAGGAGTTCATACCCGACGAACAAGAATAAGGAGAAAAAAAAATCTTAGCTTAGTTGTATTTAGAATTTTGTTGCTCTCTGATGATATAAAAGATGTAAATTTTCTAGGTTTTTGGCTAATGTATAAATGTTGATGATGTTTATACTTTCGCAAATATTTTGGTTGTCTTTATGCTTCCGCAGTGATCATTATGAGATTTTAGCAGGTATAATTCCTGATTAGGATTCTGTGCAATGATTAGTAAACGAATCACATTAACATGATAATAAAGCAATGACCTATTAAATAAGAAGTTATGACGTGACAACCGCCCCGAATGCCACTAGGCTAGGTCGACCCAGTATTGTATTGTAGACCGAGGGTATGTCCATTACTAAAAACGTCAGCATTCGGGAGACTATTTTTGGGTACATTCCCAATGTAACTTCCAGCTGGACGATTCTTTGGACCAGAATGGGTTTATTATCTAATACATATAGGGGGCCCTTGGCCGATTTTATTTGGCTTCTTTTTAGTCAGAGCTTAAAGAAAGTGTCAAGATAAAGCAAATTTTGAAAACTTCTATTATCAACAAATACTTGTTTTAATTGGTAATCGACGATACCGTTTGAAACAAGTGTCGATACAATAAGAGGATTGGAATGGGGAATTGTTATATGAGTCATATCATCATTACTAAAACTAATAATATCATTTCCTATTCCCAACTTCTGCCTCTTACTGTTGGAAGTCTCCTCAGGGGAGGTTTTGTAGAAATCATACTCATTCCTGCTGCCACCCTATGGGGTTGACTATGTTGTTCTGTGACGTCATTGCTAGTGTTACTAGGAGCATGCCCTTGGTCTTTTAAGTACTTATTAAGTTACCCTCTTTGAATAAGTGCTTTAATATATTTTTGTAGAGTCCAACAGTATTTAATATTGTGACTCGGAGATTGATGGTAGAAGTAGTGTTTTGACTAATCTTCTCCTTCCGGATTCTTCACTGACTTTGGCCATTTCAGGAACTTATCGTTCCGAATCTGTATTGAATCGTTCATTCGGGTGTTATTCAAAAGGTGAGATTCAACGGTTTGTACTCCCGTTTGACTCCCAGATCTGTTCTCTGCTATTTCCTGAGATCTTTAGTGGAGGAGTTATCGTTATTCCTCTTCTTCCCATTGGTTGATTCCGAGTGGTGATCCGCATGCTCCGACTTCTTCGCTTCATTGGTCTCATTAGCAGCAATGTACATTCGGGTGATGGTTTCCGCCTCAAGAAATGTCTTTAGCTTTCGCTGAACCAAATATTTAAAAAATTCCCCCAATTGTACAATAGCCATGATGGAATTTAACTTCACTTCGTCGGTAAGTTTTGAGATTCTTCAAGCTTCTATGTTAAATCGGGCCAAGAAATGCTTTAGATTTTCATTTGGACCTTGCCGAATTCGGACAAAGTGTCATGACTGTTTTTCCTCCCTCCTGCTGGAGGCAAATTGCGACAGGAATTTATTAGCCAACTCTTGGAAAGACCAAATCAAATTTGGTGCCAACTGATAAAATCAAATTCGGGCATCCCCTTTAAGGGTTAATGGGAAGCAAAGACATAAGGCAGAATCTTTTAGGCCCTGAACTCCTAACAAGGTCTGGAAGTGATCCAAGTGGTCCATCGAATCAGAATTTCTGTCATAAGTTTTCAGGATTGGCATCTTAAACTTGAGAGAGAGTCGATGCATATTTATCTCCCTAGTAAACGATGATCTGCCTAATTCTGTGGAGTGTCCGGCCGTGTTTTCTCGGAACAAATTCTGCTCAATCTTCCTAATCCTTTCCTTCACCTTGTGTAAGGATCGGGTTCCTAGGATATAGCCCCTCAGCCTTAATGAGGAAAATCAGCCCAGGTAGTGTGAGGACCGGCCAGGATAGTTGACCGATTAAGATGGTTGACTAGACCATATGTTAACCGGATTGGATAATTGACTGAATTAGATAGTTGACCGGTTGGGAGAGTTGACTGGATTGGCCTGTTGGCCAGTTTTAATTAGAGTCTGGACTAGCCAAATCGGAGTGGGTGACCTGCTCCCACCTACTCCGTTAACTTTGTAGATAGGGGATCTGAAAGGAGTACCAGAGTAGGTAATCCACCCCCACCTACTCTCACCTATCCCGTTGTCTATAAATACTATATTTGTGGGCTAAGGAAGAAAGTTTAGAAAAACAATCTAGAAAGAGGCACGAAGGAGAAGGAGAGGAAGAACTTTCAGGCCAGATTGAGTAAGAAAATACATAAATCAGGTAAGTGTACTCTATGCTTTGTCTTCGGCTGATGCTAATTTATGTCCAATTCTTTTGGGTATTATTATTCTAATACTCTTATTCATTAAATTTCTACAGATTAAACATTATGGTAATGGCTTTTCTCATGTTTTATGAAGCATCTTCATATTTCAGTGCCTGTTCTATGTTTCATATGTTAGATTTCATCCCATAATTCATGTTTAAATATTACTGGAATTTCCTTCTCATATTTGAGTCCAGAATTGTAGTAAATGGTAAAAGTTTAAGTTTTGGTACTCAGGAAAGTTAAAATTGCATGTTATTCAGATTGTTTGTAAATATCAGTTTGTTCAATTAAAAATTTCATTTGTTAAGATGCAAGCCATAGAACTAAGGAAAATTGTATATGATAAATTATGGCCGAGTAACCGCAAGCCTAAAATGTAGCCTTTATTGGAAATTTAGTTATGGTCGAGTAGCTACAGGTCTAAAATGTAGCCATCATTGGAAATTTGGTTATGATCAAGTAGCTGTAGGCCTAAAATGTAGCCGTTATTGGAAAATTGGTTAAGAAACGGGATCAAGAATATTGGAATGATAACTCGAGGATTACCCCTTGGGCACAGGGGAAGTTTGGTGACATCTTTAGATTATGGCCCTGTATGCCGGGTGAAAGGTACGACCACCCGCCTCTGGGAGTTTAATAAGAGGATTAGTCTTAGATTGTGTGGAGATTACACAGTCCTTTCTCGAAATTGTCCGCTCTCATTTGGTCCATAAAGATAATTGAGTTTTCCACATGATTTTGAAGGCACAATAGCTAAGAATAAAATAAGTAACCTCCGGGCTTAAAGTGAACCGGTACTCATGAAAAACGACTTCTGATCATGTTTTATGTTCCGCTATGCAACATGCTCCTATCCCGTTTGTTTTGATTTCGTATTAAAATGATAATTATGCATGTCTTTGCTTACTGTACATTGTTGAGCAATTGGCTTACTCCTTGCTATTTTCTTACCTTCAGATGAGTAAGAGTTTATGCCAATGAGAAAGAGTAGAGTCGGACGGACTAGCTAAGGCCTGGAGGGCTATTTGGGATTCTAGTAGCAATTTATGGATCGATTTTTGATGTATTTTGGTCATTTTGGAGACTTTTTGTATAACGAATCCGCTGTGTAAATTAATGGATATTTGTATGCTTCTATAGGACTTTATGGTTTAAGTATTTTTGGTTCCTAGTGGCATCTCATACGTAATTGGTTTTGCCCCATAGTCGACCGACCTAGATTTGTTGGCCGGCCATATGAGGCCGACTTAAGATGTTCGGCCGGTTTGGATCCTATGTGCATGTTATTATAAATGATTAATGATTGTTTATGTTTGTCTTATTCCTATATTGCATTTTGATATTGACGGACGTAATTAGTAGCCTATAAGAGAATCGGTCCGTCATAGCTGGTATCAGAAAGAAAGAGATGCCTTAGGGTTGATCGATCTTAAAGCGGAAGCTTAGGTTTGGTCTGGGTAGATGTGAGTCAAAAGTAGGTAGGATCAGATAGAATGTTTAGGTGTTAATCCCTAGGTTAACGGCCAAGGTAGTTGCTAATGGCCGAGGTATAACTTAGGGCCAAGGTGGATGAAATGACTGAGGTGTAAAGTTGTATGAAGCTCGGGAGTTTAATCTTTGAATGCATTGAATAATTGTTAACCCCTCCCTCTAATCTAAATATGCCGGATTAATTGATGTTGTGATATTTTGGTTATAAGATAATAGTATGACAAGTAGAAAAAGAAATATCTGAGTTGGCTTTAGTGCCCCTCAGGATCGACAGGCTGAATATTTGAACTTGCTAGGAAGGATGACTTACATAATAGAATTGATGGAGTAACGTTATATGGCTCCTATTCTTGCTCCAAACCTAGCCCCAGCAAATCTTGGTCAAATAGCATATGAGAGATTTATGGCTGAATAAGTCCCTGAATTTTTGGGGTAATCGGATCTAGTGAATGTAGACACATGTATCTAGCGACTTAAAAAGGTATTCGTAGTGATTTGATGTCCGGCTGAAGATAGAGTTTTATTTGCTACTTATAAGTTAGAAGGAGAAGCCCATCATTGGTGGAAAATACAGAAAAGAATATTTGAGGTACTCGGATGATGAAATTACTTGGGCTATGTTTGAAACAACTTTTATGAAAAAATATTTTCCTACCAGTCTCTGTGGACAGAAAGAGGAAGAGTTTTTGCGATTAAGGCAGGGCAATTGTATAGTGGCTGAGTATGATGCTAAGTTCACGGAGTTATCTAATTTTGCTCCGTTTATGGTAGAGGGGAAGAAATGAAGGCGAGAAAATTTTTGCAAAGTTTGAGGGATAATATTAGGAAACATTTATCGATGTTGAAGTTGCTGACTTATGGAGAAGTGTTGGATAGAGCTCTCATTTACGGGGAGTTTGAGAAAGAGGAGTTGTTTAAAAAGAGGATGTTTGGTCGAAGTAGTTCGGGAGCCAACTCCAATGTGGAATCGAGGAGACCACGGAAAAAGGCAAAGCAACCGGAGTTAAGGAGGGAGACTGATTAATCAGCGCTAACCTCAAGGGTGTCAGCAAACTCGTGTCCTAATTGCGGGAGGCTGCACGGGGACAAGCTTTGTTTTAAGCTGCTAGGAGTTTGTTATAATTGTGGACAGGGAGCATATGGTAAGGAGCTGCCCTCACCCGAAGCAAGCCCCAGTGTCTAAACCGACTATTCCGGCTAAGGTGTTTGCAGTCACTACAAAGGAAGCAGAAGTTTCAACAGACATGGTGGAAGGTATTCTCTCTATTTGTGGTGTTTCCTGTCATGTGCTTTTTGATTCTGGATCTACTCATTTATTTGTTTCACCTCAATTTGCACATCATCTTACATCATCCCCTAAGATTCTTGATTATTCTTTGATTGTCTCAATACCCATGGGGTCGTCTGTGGTTATAGATATTATGTACCGAGGGTGTGATATTGAGGTTAATGGATCTTAGTTGCCAGCAAACCTAATCTTGTTGGAGATGTGCGATTTTGATATAATTTTAGGTATTGATGAGTTGGCGAAATATCATGCCAATATTGATTATTTTCGGAATAGGGTAGATTTTGTTAATTTAGGATGTGAGTCTCTTTATATTCAAGGAGTTCGGTAGAAAGAGGCATCTTGTTTTATTTTGGCTATTCATGCCTGACATTTGTTGAAAAATGGATGCCAAGCATATCTAGCATATGCTAGTGTAACTGAGAATCATGAATTGTCAGCAAAGGAGGTACCTGTGGTATGAGTTTGAGGATATATTTTTCAAAGAATTGTCTGGGTTACCACCATACCGGGAGATAGAATTCGAAATTGAGTTTGTGCCAGGATTGGCACCAATATCAAAGACTCCCTACAGAATGACGCCTGCTGAATTGAAAGAATTGAAGCAACAATTATAGGAATTACTAGATAAGGGCTTTATTAGATCGAGTGTGTTCCCATGGGGTGTGCCGGTCTTGCTTGTAAAGAAGAAGGATGGAACTTTGCAATTATGTGTTAATTATCGAAAGTTAAATAAGATTACGATTAAGAATAAATATCATTTACCAAGGATCAATGACTTCTTTGACCAGTTGCAGGGAGCCTGTGTGTTTTTCAAGATTGACCTTTGGTCCGGATATCATCAACTTTGGATAAAACTGGGGGATGTGGCGAAAATGGCATTTTGGACGAGATATGGCCACTACGAGTTTATGGTAATGTCGTTCAGTTTAACAAATGCTCCTGCCACTTTTATAGATTTAATGAACCGAGTCTTTCGGTCTTATTTGGATAAATTTGTGGTAGCCTTTATTGATGATATCCTTATCTATTCTAAGAGTCATGAAGAGCACGAGGTGCATTTGAGAATCATGCTCCAAACTCTCTGAGAACATCAACTATTTGCGAAGTTGAATAAGTGTGAGTTTCAGTTGGAGGAAGTGGGATTCTTAGGCCATATTATTTCTAAGGGTGGTATTTCGGTCGACCCAAAAAAGATTGAAGCCGTAGTGAATTGGAGCCAATCGACATCGGTGACTGAGGTTCGGAGTTTTATGGGCATGGCCGAATATTATCGTAGATTCGTGGAAAATTTCTCCCGAATTGCTATGCCACTCACCCAATTGACGAAGGAGGCTAGGTTTGAATGAACCAAGGAGTGCAAATAGAGTTTTCAGGAACTAAAGGATCGGCTAACTTCTGCGCCGATTTTGATTATTCCAGACGGATCAAATGGACTGGTGGTTTATTGTGACGCTTCTAAGAAAAGGTTAGGTTGTGTCCTAATGCAACATGGGAAGGTGGTTGCCTACGGATCCCGATAGTTGAAGGTTCATGAAAGGAACTATCCAACCCATGATTTAGAACTAGTTGCTGTAGTATTCGCATTAAAAATCTGGAGACATTATTTGTACGGTGAGAAATTTCTTATATATTTTGATCACAAAAATTTAAAGTATCTATTTTTGCAGGAGTTGAATATGAGGCAGAGGATGTGGATTGAATTTCTAAATTATAATTGTGAAATCCAATACCAGCCAGGAAAAGCCAATGTGAAGGCTGATGCTTTAAGTTGCCTATCGAGCTTTGTGGCAAGGTTACTGATTAAGGAAATAGAGATGTTGGATTGCATGAAGCATTGCAATATCTAGCGATATGTCAAAGGCAACCGAATGCTGTTATATTATTTCCAAGTGCAGTCGGAGTTCTTGCAAATGATCAAAGAGGGGTAAGCGAATGATCATTTCTTGATGGAGATTGCTGGAGACTTGGAAAAGGACTTCAGAGTTGATTTCAATATTCGTGCCAATGGAGTCCTGAGATTTAAGGATCGATTATGTGTACTTGATAATAAGGAGCTAAAGGAGGAGATCATGAAGGAAGCCCACCGAACCAGGTATACCATTTACCCTAGAATTAATAAGATGTACCAGGATTTAAGAAAAATATTCTGGTGGAGAAATATGAAGAAATTTGTGGCTTTTGTAAGTAAATACCTTATCTGTCAGCAATTGAAAGTCGAGAAGAGGAAACCGGCTGGACTGTTGCAACCGATGCCCATTTTGAGTTGGAAGTGGGAGAATATTGCAATGGATTTTGTATCTAGTTTAACGAGAACTCCGAAGAACTACAATTTAGTCAGCCAATTTCTTGGCAATCCGGACGACATATTCTCGGGATCAATTGGCTCGGCTGTATATTAATGAGATTGTTAGGCTCCTCAGTGCCAAACATCAGAGCTTATGTGACCGAGATCCAAGGTTTGTCTTAAAATTCTGGAAAAGCTTACATCGAGAGTTGAGAACGGGATTAAAATTCAGCACAACTTATCACCCCCCCAAACAGATAGCCAATTAGAGAGTACAGTTCAAATTTTAGAGAACATGCTAAGGGTCTCAGTGTTAGAAATGAAAGGTAGCTGGGATTATCATTTGGCTTTGGCGGAGTTTGCTTATAATAACAGTTACCAAGTGAGTATTGGTATGGCACCGTTTGAAGCTCTATATGGGAGAAAGTGCCGATCGCCTATTCATTGGGAAGAAACGGGTGTAGGCAACTACTTGGTCTGGATATTATCAAGGAGACAATACAGAAAATCAGGATGATTCACGAGAATTTAAAGGTAGCACAAAGCAAGCAAAAGAGCTATGCAGGCAAAAGGAGATCGGCGTTGGAATTTAGAGTCGGTGATTTTGTATTCTTGAAAGTATCGCCGTGCAAAGGAACATCTCGATTTGGAGTAAAAGGAAAGTTGAAGCCGAGATTCATTAGACTCTTTAAGATTCTGGAGAAAGTTGGTGAAGTGGCTTATCGGTTAGCCTTGCCTCCAAGCTTGGCTGATGTTCATGACGTGTTTCACGTATCACTACTCTATAAATATATCAATGATCCAGCGCATGTAATTAATTTTGAATCTCTGACCATTGGTGAAAACTTATCTTATATTGAGGAACCGGTGCTGATTTTAGATTGGAGGGATCAGATATTACGCATGAAGACCATCCCTCTAATAAAAGTTTTATGGCGCAATCACTCTACTGAGGAAGCTACATGGGAACGTGAAGCAGAGATCCGGAGCAAGCACTCCCAATTATTTCCATGAGGTATATATAGTCTTGTTAAATTTTGAAGACGAAATTTTATAAGTAGTGGAGAATTGTAAGGATCGGGCTCCTAGGACTTAGCCCCTCAGCCTTAATGAGGAAAATCAGCCTAGATAGCATGAGGACCGGCCAGGATAGTTGACTGGTTAAGATGGTTGACTAAATTGGATAATTGACAGGATTAGATAGTTGACCGGTTGGGAGAGTTGATCGGATTGGCTTGTCGGCCGATTTTGATTAGAGTCCGGACTAGCCAAATCGGAGTGGGTGACTTGCTCCCACCTCGCTCCGCTGACTTTGGCTGATAGGGGATCGAAAGAGTACCAGAGTAGGTAACTTGGAATTTTTTTCATCTACCCCGTTGTCTATAAATACTAGATTTGGGAGCTAAGGAAGAAAGTTTAGAAAAAAAATTTGGAAAGAGGCACGAAGGAAAAGAATGAGAGGAAGAACTTTCAGGCTAGATTGAGTAAGGAAATCCGTAGATCAGGCAAGCGTACTCTATGATTTGTCTTGGCTGATGCTGATTTATGTCCGATTCTTTTGGGTATTATTATTCTAATACCCTTCGTTACTAAGTTTCTACATATTAAACATCATGATAATGGCTTTTATCATGTTTTATGAAGCATCTTCATGTTTCAGTGTATGTTCTATGTTTTATATGTTGGATTTCATCTCATGATTCATGTTTTTAAATATTTGGAATTTCCTTCTTATATTTGAGTCTGGTATTGCATTAAATGGTAAAAGTTTGAGTTTTGGTACTCAGGAAAGTTAAAATTGCATGTTATTCAGATTGTTTGTAAATATCAGTTTGCTCAATTAAAAGCTTCATTTATTAATATGCAAGCCACAGAATCAAGGAAAATTGTATATGATTAATTATAGCCGAGTAGCTACAGGCCTAAAATACAGCTATTATTGGAAATTTGGTTATGACTGAGTAGCGGGAGGCCTAAAATGTAGCCGTCATTGGAAATTTGGTTATGGCTGAGTAATTGTAAGCCTAAAATGTAGCCGTTATTGAAAAATTGGTTAAGAAACTGGATCAAGGATATTGGAGTGATAACTCAAGGACTGCTCGTGGGCCATGGGGAAACTTTTGGTGGCATCTTTAGACTATGACCCCGTATGCCAGGTGAAAGGCATGACTGCCCGCCTCTGAGAGTAGAATAAGAGGATCGGCCTTAGATTGTGTGGAGATTACACAGTCTTTCCTTAAAGTTGTTCGCTCCTGTCCGGTCTCTAAAGATAATTGAGTTTTCCACATGATTTTGAAGGCACAATAGCTAAGAATAAAATAAGTAACCTCTGGACTTAAAGTGAACTGGTAGTCATGAAAAATGGCTTCTGATCATGTTTTATGTTCCTCTATGCAGCATGCTCCTATCCCGTTTGTTTTGATTTCGTATTAAAATGATAATTATGCATGTCTTTGCTTATTATACCTTACTGAGCAATTGGCTCACTCATTACCGTTTTCTTACCTTCAGACAAGTAAGAGTTCATGCCAGATGAGAAAGAGTAGAGTCGGATGGACTAGCTAAGGCCTGGAGGGCCGTTCTGGATTCTAGTAGCAGTTTATGGATTGATTTTTAATGTGTTTTGGTCATTTCGGAGACTTTTTATATAGCAAATCCACTATGTAAATCAATGGATATTTATATGCTTCTGCAGAACTTTATGGTTTAAGTATTTTTGATTCTTAGTGGCATCTCATATGTCATTGGTTTCGCCCCATAACCGACCGACCTAGATTTGTTGGCCAGCCAAGATGAGGCCGACTTAAGATGTTCGGCCGATTTGGATCCTGTGTGCGCGTTATTATAAATTATTAATGAATGTTTATGTTTGTCTTATTCCTCTATTGCATTTTGATATTGACGGACGTGATTAGTAGCCTATAAGAGATCCGGTCCGTCACACCTTGGAGATGGACGCAATCCTTTTGGTATTGAAGAATGTCCTGACTTCGAGTGGTTGGTAGATACGCGGAGAGCTTGCCGGCTCGGGATGTTTCTCGAAAAACTGTTGCATGAGGCCTTGTCCCATGCCAAAGGTCTCCTAGTGTCTCGCAACGTGAATTTTGTCGCTCGGGATTTTTCTTGGACTTCAAGTTAAGTTGTCCTTCAAGCGAGATGGGATCTTTTTGAGTGAGGCTCCCGAGGCCTCGGAATCTTTAGGTTGTCTCGGCATACCCTTGGAGGGTGCTTTTTCCCTCGATTCCTCCTTCAGAAGTAGAGGCTTGTGAATTAGGGGTGGAGCCCCCAAGGGATGTCCTCCGGTATGTTTCAGAGATTTGCGTATTTTGACATCGAGTCAACTCCTGGATCAACAAGATTCGACGTTCACATTTATTGGTTGATGAACATCTCCTCAGCTACCTGTTGTTGAGTCGTCGCCGTGGGAGATAATATCCGTTAGTGGTAAACTCGATTGATCCCCGGTGTTTACCATAATTGCTTTATTGTGTAGAATGTGGTTTGATTTTTATTGATGATAAGAACAGGTAACTTAACCATGTTCCCATAGACGGTACCAATAATGCATCCTAGGGACCTGAATTGTCATACAAATTAGAGAATTAGGCTATTTCTTCAGATAGTCTAAATAACGACGGGTATAATTTTCGTAACTTCGAATCCTTGTCTTGCACACCACAACAAATTGAACTAGTGGTAAAAAGTATGCAAGACTTGCTCCCTGATGTATCCTATAATACTCAAGTTAGTGTTTTTTCTTTTTAAACGGAAAGACGAAAAAGGAAATATTGAAATGGAAAGAGGAAGGGGATGAGCATGAATTAGGAAGACTTTGCTCCACTTAGTGCACTCGAATGCTTGAGTGTCTTTTTCTCCTTTTTAGATCTCTCTCCCTTTTCAGTATGGGAGGAGTTGTATTTATAGTTGGTATTCTTGTCCGTTTGGCTAGCTTTTTGAAAACACTGCCTTTGTTGTCTTTGTCTTAAGTCATTTTAATACAGCTGTTAAGAATCGTTACTTTTGACACGTAACTGCAATTTGAATTTAATGAGGAAACCGTCTATCCATTAATTGTGGTGACCATTTCAGGCATTTCCGGATTGGGTTATTTACTGACTCATCATTATCCTTCAGTTATCAATAACTGATTGTTAGGATCGAGTGCTCCAGTTGATGCCCTGGGGAACTGTTATTCATTTGTCCTCATATATTTCATGCTTCCTTGCTTATACTGCTGTTGAAGCTTGGGCCCCGATTCAAATTCACATTGGGCCAATTTGTCTTGTGCCGTACTGATGCGTGCCGAACTCTGAATTGAAACTGCGGCACGCTGTTACTGGAACAACCGAGAAGTAAAGGCCCTAGGTTAATGGACCGAGGTGTAACAGCCCGAGGTTAATGGACCGAGGTGTAACAGCCCGACGTTAAAGGGGTCGAGGTGCTGAGAGGAACCGAGGTCGTTGCAGGGATCAATTTTGCAGAAGGGAAAAGGGGGAAGGGGAGATCGGCAATGAGCAGGCGACGAACAGACGCGCAGATTGCAGTCTGCGAAGGGAGGAGGAAGGTTAGCGGAAGAGAGAGAGAGAGACGAGAGATGAGGAGTAACTGAATTCTCTATATCCCTTTTCTCATAACAAACTTGGCATAAGTAGCATTAGTCTGCACGTGAAATATAAACAGACAATACCCTATACTCTATACACATGGAAAATTAATTTTAAATATAATCCTGTAATTTTAGGGGACGCTGAGTGATCCGGGTTCTACGCCTCTGGACTGTAGGAGGTCGCGGCCCGTCCGATGAGCCGCTTTGTGTACTCGCAACATTGCCGCACCCTTGAAAACCAACCTTGTCCTCAAGGTTGAAACTGGAAAAATTTTGCTGGAACTCGGAGTCTGTCTCCCAGGTAGCCTCCTCGGCCGTTTGGGTCTTCTAGTGGACCAGGACCTGGGACACAGGCTGGTTGTTGTGGAGGATGCGCCGGAACCCGAGAATTTGGTGGGGCTGGAGCAAGGGCTGGGAACCGAAAGCTTTAGCTGGCAGATCCAATGAGGGGCTGCTATGGTCACCATAACACCTTTTGAGACGAGGATACATGGAAGACATTGTGTATCTTGAGTGGCCGGGCAAGTCCAAATCTATGGCGGCAGCTCCCACCCGATCCAAGATGGAAAGGGCCGTAATAGCGTTTGGCGAGCTTGTTGGTTTCTTGTCTTGCCCTAAAAGTTTGGCGGTAAGGTTGTAAACGCCCACATGTACTCGTCCTGCCGAGCTGAAAATTCGCGGTCGGTTACGTGGTGAATCTGCTTGTTGCTTCATTAATCAATCGGGCACGCGCTGTTGGCCTTGAGAGTCATCATGAGAGTGGTTCTTGTGGTCATCTGGTCATCTGACTACTATCGGAGAGGTGTCGGGTATGTAGGTGAGCAGATTGGGTGGTGAGCGCCCATAAATCAAGTTTTAGGTTCATTCATTCGATGGAAGAGTGCCACGCCTGTTGCAGAATGCCACTGCCCATGTAAGTAATGTACCCATGAGGAGGGAACGCCAATCATGAAGCATCGCAAATAATCCTCCAAGTAACAGTTGATGACTTCGGTTTGGCCGTCGGATTGTGGGTGATAGGCGCTGCTGGTGGACAACAGGGTTCCCTGCAGCTTGAAGAGCTCCCTCCAAAACATACTCATAAACAGGGGATCACGATTAGTGACGATATCTGTCGGCAATCCGTGTAACTTGCAAACGTCCCTGATGAACACCTCCGCCACTTGCACCGCAGTGAATTGGGTGTCGAGTGCTGAGAAATGGGCGTATTTGGATAGTTTATCAATGACCACTAGTATGACCATCTTACCACGCGAAGGGGGTAAATGAGTGATAAAATCCATGGGGATGGATTCCCAAATATTACCTGGAATGGGAAGTGGCTGAAGTAGCCCTTGGGGGGCGGTATTAAGGGGTTTAACCTGTTGGCAGACTGAACAATTGTTGACAAAATCTCGCATTTCCTTATGCATCTCTGGCAAGGAGAAACGGACGCGATGCGGAGGAGGTTCGATGAATGCCGCATGTCCTCCCATGGAAGAATTGCAGGTATTCAGGATCAAGTGGGACAGCACTGTGGGGTACCGTAAATGAGATCCTGAAAAAAAGATCAGGCCATTGCGCTAGGAAAAACCAGCATGGTCGCCCGGCTGTTCTTGAATGGCCTTCTCAAATAAGGCAGTTGCAGGATGCTTGTCAATAAAGTGTTTTAGGGCATCCAGCAAACCCATGACCGGTCGAGATACAGATTGGAGCGCTAGGCATGTTTCCCGGACTGCGCCTTGATAATGCATCAGCTGGCCCGTTGTCATGCCCCCGGTACTCGATATTGAAATCGAACCTAGAGTTTGGGTGATCCAGCACCGCTGTTCGGGAGTGTGGATGGTTTTGTGAGAATGATTTGAGTTGTTGATGGTCAGTTTGATGATGAATTTGTTACTCAACAAAATCGGGCGCCATTTTTACCGCCTCGGTGACAGCACATAACTCCTTAATGTAGGTGGAGGAGGCCTGCATTATCGGACAAAGTTGTTTGCTAAAGTAGGCAATAGGATGTCCCCCTTGAATCAGCACAGCCCCTATGCCTTGCCCCGAAGCATCCGTCTGTACAACAAATGGTTTGGAGAAATCAGGCAGGGCAAGAATTGGCGTGGTGGTAAGTGCAGCTTTGAGGGAAGTAAATGCTTGTTCAGCCTTAGGGGTCCAGAGGAAAGAGTTCTTGCGCAGCAACATCGTAAGAGGGGCGGAGATCTGGGTGTACTGGTTCACAAAACGGCGGTAATAACCTGCTAGCCCTTGAAACCCGCGCAGTTGGGTCACGCTGGTTGGCTGCGGCCAGTTTTGGATAGCAGTAATCTTGGAAGGATCGACTGCCACGCCGCGCTTGGTGATGATGTGGCTAAGGTATGACAGTGAAGTGCGTCCAAACTCACACTTGGACAGCTTGGCAAAGAAGGAATGGGATTGGAGGATGTGTAGGACTTGGGCCAGGTGGTGAAGATGACTTTCCCAGGTGGGGCTATTGACAAGAATATCGTCA